>JALCCH010000018.1:0-377896 GCA_023212835.1 Pseudozyma thailandica
GCCCCCTTTCATATATCCCAGGGTATATGAGTCTGGTCCAGGCGCGGACTTTTTGACGCGTCGGAGCTCGTACAGTGGAGGGGGTGGGGTGCTCATGCCAAACATCAAAATTCTTGAATTTCGGGTTGGCGGAAATTGGTCCAATTTACCCTTTTTTTGCAGGTCAAAATTCGCAGCTCAAGGCCAAGAGAATTAGCTACAGAACGTTGCAAATATGAGTGTTGTTTTTGAGAATTGTGATCTTGCAAAGCGTCCGAATCTTTTTCGGAGCTTCCTTTCGAAGGAACCCTTACTTCGGATGCGCTGACCCAGGACTAGTATGCAAAGTTCAAGCTTAGATCTTGGAGAAAGTCTTGAATTAGCACAGTCGCTGCAGCCTGTTTCATCCCATCAAGCAAGGCTATCAAATACATGAGATTGACCGCACGGCATTTCATCTTGCAATCTATTGGCAATATTGATCGAAAAGAATACCGTTCACGCACCTGCACTTGATAAATCAGATATGGCACATCCTGCAATCAAAGCAAAAGGGAAGAATGCTGGCAATCAGGGATTTCGAAGAAACATCTCATCGATTGTGTCGATTCAAACTGCATTCTCGTGCTGCAGACCCTGTAAAATATAGCGAGAGCAGACTGATCCTCGGCTCAGAAGAATTTGGCGAGAAAGAAAGGCACGGACTGAATAATAGACAGGCTTTGCTTGTCGATATTCCTTCATGACGGTTGAAGTGTCAGCGAAATTGGATTGGTGCCTGTGTTGCTATTGCTTTGACTTGATCCTTTGTTGATATGATCGTGAATATCGTACAGGTGTAAAGCTGCGAGGATGGCGGTCAAAAATGGAGGAAAATGTGCTGAATATTTTGACACCTTGACCGGACAAAGTGTTGTATCAACGGCTGTAGAAAGCATAAGGCTTTGGGGCATCCTAGGGCTGGCTGATAATTACATCGCAGAGAGACTCGATTTTGATTTTTTAGGCGAGCGGCTGGTAGGTGATCTGAATTATTTTTTTGCAAGTGCCAGCCGCGAACAAAGATTCTCTTGCTCCAGGCAATGCTTTGCAACGAGCAATTTTGCCGCTCAGAATGACCATTGCGAGTTTGGATGAACGGCTTCTATGATCCTAGAATCGTCGAAAACCCCAAATCTTGCGCTAGAATATGACGCTGCGGAAAGAATCGCTTTCCCATGCATTGCTGTGTTCAACATCTTCGCACGATCCTTGAGTGGCTCTTGTGGCCTGTACCGCAGAAAGGTGGTATGGTACTCGGTGCAAAATGACGCCTCCGTTGCTGCAGCCCGATCTTGGCAAGGTTGGTTACAAGGTTGGCCGCTTGCGACAGTGTGTTCAGATGGGCAGAGTAGATTTATCAATCTTCGACCAAGTGCTGCCAATCTGATCACCATAGCCTCGCGAGTGCATTTGTGCGAGAGCGAAAAATTCGCTTTTGCAGCTGAGCAATTCGTTGTGTCGCGACCGTTGCAAGAATTTGTTGATATTTGGCTCTTGATATTGGCAGAGAAAGACGTAGGACTGACTTTCAAGCTTTGCGTGTGCCTGTGCGATTTGTGCATTGGATCGCCTAAGAGCGAGAAGAACTCTATCGCTGTTTGATGCGCTGTATTCTCGTTAGCCCAACAGATGTCGATTGGGGCTCATGATATCTTGGCAACGCCAAAGAATCCTTATGAGTGCTGTCAATTTTGATCTTAGCGCCGAAGCTAATTCGAGAACCCGAGCGAGAGAACGTCCCGGAGCTGCTACAATTTTTGGCCTTGCTGAAACCCGTTCTAGCGCCGGCCTCCTGCTTGTGCGAGGAGAGCTCACAAAGTACAATGTTCTCGAGAGCGTTTGAGATTGCGAAATTCTTGTTGGGTGGGTGGATCGGCTTGCATTCGCTCGTGTGCGGAGTCTCGTCTAATTGCTGGAACGATAAAGTAAAGAAGCCGCACGTAAGACGGTGCAAAAAGCCGTTCGACAGGAGATGAAACGATCTCCTCAAAGGTTCTTTCTGTATCGCACGGCGACTCGTGTAATTTTTTGGTGGCGTTAAAAAAGATGTTATGAAGATGTCGATCGCGACGACCAGTGGCTGCTGCGGCTCGGTCTTGCTGTCGCCATTCTTATTCCTTGCCATCATGCAGTGTTGAAGTCGCTCGATCTTGTCGCCTGTTATAACGTGTATCAGGCAGCCTTCGAATGTACAGCATCGTCTCAGCACAGCATCGTCGCCGAATTGCTGACTTGTCGCCTTCTTGCCGCTTCATTGACCCAAGACAAGTTTTACTTTCGTCATATTTCGTCGTTTGTATTTCATTGCTTTGACTGCTGAACAATACCGAGCGGTTGATACCGATTGTGGGAAGAGAGACAGAACGAAACGAGTAAGCAGAGCGCAGTGACAGTGTATAATGCGATGGCGAAGATAAGTTGATGGATGGTCGATAAACACATGTTGGCACGGCGCAAAATTGCTGCTCGCCGAGCTGGTGCAGGATCTTTGGACGCTGAGGTGTCAATTTGTGCGTTATTGCTGCACCTATCACGAATTCAGGCAAGTCTGTTAATTCGAATGTTGAATATAGGGCTTCGATTTGGGAAATTTCGTAACAAGGGCATATGGCTCAGATGAATTATCAACCTGAAATTGTTAGCGCCAGACTCCTCACAGCGAGACTGGTGTGACCGAAGCAATGAAGCGCTGAGACTGAAAGCCAGCGGCCATGAATTTCCTCTCGATTTCCAAAGGTTTTCTTTCGGAAATGTTGACGTCGAAAACCCGCGAGAAAAGGAAACGACGGTTTGATGTTTTGGGGACATTTACTGCCACGGCCTAACATGTGAAATTGGGTTTTCTGCATCGGAGAGCCAAAAAGGTGAATGGGGAGCGTAACGAGTGCGGAGAAGAAGGATAACTAAATAGCCAAAACGCATCTCAAAAATTGCACTTCTCGCGTGCGTGCAAAAAAAAAAGTGCCACTCTCTTTGAATCACAAGTGTGAAGCGCCCGCTTCTCCTCTTTCCTTTGACCATCCTCCTCCTCATCATATCGATCACGATCGCTGCTCTTCTTCCAACCGCACAAAGCTCGACGAGATATCCTACTCATCCCTCTGCAACCATATACGCCTAGTCATCGAGACTCTCGCGGCCACAAATAGCGCTTCCTAGATTGATCTCCGGCGATTCTATCTTTCGTCTCACTTGCACCGTCTACCGAGCACATCCCAGCGAGCCCAAACCATCGACACAGAGAACAGAAGCGCAATTACACACCGAGTAGCAGCCAGAACTTGACGCAGAGATGTGCCAGCACCGTTGACGCCCGCCAAGCTCCTCACACTGCCGACCTCACTCTTTTTGCCTGTGACAAGTCCTCTTTTTCGCCATACCCTGCACCCACCCATCGACGCTTCCTTTTTCGGAGCGGAAGCAGTCCGTCATACGCAACTATGACGCAGATCGACAGTCTCTCCGAAAGCCTCGCGGCATCCTCGTTGCGGACCGATATCGTCGATGATGCTCCGGCAAAGCAGTCATCTCCCACGCCTGCAAAGGTCTCATTCGCCTCAGCGCTGCAGAAAGGTCAGATCACTGCACCTTCAATACTTCTCCGTGGCACCACCCTTGAGTCGTCAGTACCTTCATCTCAGTCCTCACGCTCGGTAATGCCTTCTCTCGACACATCTAGTTCAAACTCAGAGCTTGCCAAGGTCGACGATACCATTTTGCAGGCCATGCGCAAGAGAGACGACCGCATCTTCTTCAGCCAATACGAGAATCAAATGTCGAGCTTTGTCCAAGATTCGACCAAGTCCACGCTTGAACTGGGTGCTATGAACGCATGGCAGCGACTTCTCATGCATCGATGCGCAGACCAATTCCACCTCGACCATCAGCTCGACCGCGCTACACATTGCATCACCCTCTCCAAGACTCCTAGGACGTCACATCCCGCCGATCTTCTATCGTCTCGTGCTCGCGACTACCTGGTGCAACGGGACGGCATTGGTGCAGTCGGCACGACTTATCCTTCCGTCGATTCGGCCCAAGCAGACAACAGCCAATCGACCAACGATGCATCCAGCCAGCCAGCCTCTATCTCTACTCCAGCATCAAGCAATACCGCTACCCTCCCTGCGGCGTCTAGTGCCCCTCAGCCAGGCTTCAAGATCATGCGTCGTGATCCTTCCAATAGCCGCCAATCTCGGCTGCGATCCACTGACGACAATTCGGGCAACACAAGTGACTCGGACAGGTCCGCCAGCAAAGCTCGCAAGGACATGACACTTGAGGAACGAGAGGCATCCTACAAGGCTGCGCGTGCACGCATCTTTGGTGATCTTGCTACGAGCTCCTCCACCTCGCCTACATCGTCTACAACTCAGCTTGATCAGACAAAGGAGTCGGGAATCAGCGTGAAAGAGGCCAAAGGATCGCCGTCTAGTTCGGCAGCAAGCAGCCCTGTTGCTTCAATAGCAGGTGGGCGATCCGGAGGTCGGAAGAAGGTACCTTCGTCCAGCTCATCCGTCGCCAGCCATGGCGGCTCTTCTCAACGCGCGAAAGTTGATGGAAGCAACAGTGCCAGAAGAGCAGCCCGTAGCGATGCGGAAGACAGCGATGACTTGGAGTTCTGCCGTCACCTGCCCTTGTCTGCCAGCTCGACAGCAGCTTCTCCATTTGGCGGTCCTCAACAGTCCAGTCCCCTGGCTCTGTCTGGCGGAGTTCACATGGCACACGGCTATTTCCCGCCAAGTCAAGCAGCGCCGCTGCAACAGTCGCATAGCAATCCGAATCTTCGATCCGTAGCGCCACCTTTTCATCCGACAGGCAGCAGCACCCCCTCTTACGCGCAAGGCGGAGCACTCAGACATCCCGACATGGCCTCGAATGCAGCTTTCCATGCAACACCACAAGTGCAAGAGACCGACGCTTTCCCCGCCTTGCCGGGCGGCCGCTTCCAGGGAATTCGACACGCCAACGGGCAGGTGCAGGCGCCACACAACGCCAGGAACATGCACACATCAGGAGGCGGAAGCGTCTGGAACCGTGGGCAGGAGTATCCGCTGAACGGTGTTGGAGCTTGGGCTCAGCAAACCTCTTACGCGCAGATGGCACCGATGCAACGCCAACAACCTCAGCATCTCCAATACCAACAGCAGCAGCAGCAGCAGCAGCAGCAGCAGCAGCAGCAGCAGTACCAGCCTGGCTTGACAATGCCCCTGTCTCTATCTGGACAATACTCAACACATGCATACCCTCACACGCAACAGCACGGTGGAGGTCCAAGAAGCGGCAATGGAAGTCGTGCAAGCTCACAGCGTGGCGGTGGACGAGCTGGACGCGATGACGCCATGAGCGTAGGATCCGTTGCATCAACCACTTCGTCTCGATCAGCGAGCTTCAGCGGCGTGAGCGCATCTGGCAGCACCACAACTCAGGCCAAGGGAAGCGGAGGAGGCGGTTCAAAGCCAATCATCGCCCATCCCTCGCTACCTGCCAGACCAACATGGCTCGGCTCGGCAGCTAACGGCACAGGTACAATCGAGCCGAACGAGAGTGGGTGAGGACTCGCATCACAAAAGCAGTCCCGGTCTTGCGATTGTCAACACTGATTCGACCCGTGACATTTTGTAGTGGATACACGTGATGAGAGAAACGGAGCAATCGGAAACAGTTTAGTCGAGCGTCATATACTTTTCGACGCAATCCTTCCAATCCTGCTCATTGAGCTTGATCGTGTGGGCATCCTTGTTGGCCTGGGTGAGACCAACCTTGACTTTGTCGAAAGCGGACCACCACCACGAATGAATCTCTGCGTCTGGGTCTTTGGCTTGGGGATTCGAGTTTGTTCCGGGTCTGCCCAAGGACCAAGGTTTGTCCAAAATGTAGTGAATGTTTGTGGCGTCTTTATCTGACCAGATGTTTGTGTGGATGAGTCGGAGTTTCTTGAGGGCATTGTATTTGTAAGGAAGGTAGCGGATGTGGCGGGAAGGCGAGGTGAAAAAGTCGGCGAGGAAGTCTTGATCTGGGAAGCGGTAGTGTGGGATGCGTTTGTCGGTGTTGATGACATTGATGATTTCTTGCATTGTCGATGAAGATGGGGTGAGGATGACTAGGCCAGAGTTGATGAGTTTTGAAGGTCTTGGACTGTCTGGGCTTGGTTGAGGTACTGTGGATGACGAGGCAGCGTTGGGGAGAGTTTGATGTGTGAATCCACAGTTTTCGGGTACCCATTCCTTGGGGTAGGTCGCGATACGGTTGGGATTGCAGGTGCATGCCCAACTTGCGCCAATCCATTCTCCACCTTGGCCCTTACCCTTTGCGCCAAACACGTACTCATCCTCAAAGAGTTCGTCCATGTTGTTCCTGACGAGCATATCCGAATCCACAAGAGCAACTCTTTCGTATTCTTCAAGCTCAAAGGCACGCAGTTTGGTCCAGACTTCGTTGAATCGTGAGTAGGCAAGCCCAGTCGCAACAGAGGTTGGGTAGATGGGCTCAACGTCGCGAACAATGATTCGACCAGATGGAAGCATCGAGCTGAGAATCTCGCGAGCACGGGTGGAAAGCTTTGAAGTCGCCATGATCACCAGCGGGTATTTCGACGAATGCTCAACCAGCAGTGAGTGCGCGAAGACCACGAGTCCCGGAAGCAGATGCTCCGATGTGAGCAGCGTGGCCCACGCACATTGCGCAGCTGGGTTTTCACCGATCGACATGCTGGATGCGTTCGTGGATGAGGTTTGAGACTTCCTGTGGTGTGTACTGAGTAGGACGTGGTGAGACTAGGATGAGTATATGAGGGTGTGCGGAAGGACGAGAAGAAGAGCAACAGGTGGAGATATGTATGCATAAGCGGTTCAACGGATCTCGGGGGATTCTGCAACGGTGTCGTATGTCTAGAAAGGCCGCGGCGATTCAAGTTGGGACATTGGCTGATGCAATGCAACATGATGAAAATGAATTTTCGATACAACAATAAAAAGAAGGCTTTCCACCCTGAAACGTCAGGGAAAAAAAGCAAGCCACACAGATCGCCTGATGCACGAGTGCACGTCCATCAACAATTGTTTGGTCTCCAATGCCGCGGACTTTGGCTCGAAATTTTTCTTGGCTCAGGGTCTGCTCCTCCAATCAAGACGAGGCCTGCTTTTGTATCAGCTAAGCATGCCTCATGCCACAATATGATTGACTACGAAGTAAATGCGTTGCCATCAACGATAATGAGACGGCAGAAAGCAACCAGAAAAAAGAGTGTGAAGTCGAAAGATCGAGTGAGGACTATAGAAAGTAAAAGAGAAGAAAAAAAAAGGAATTGCCTCCTAGCCGACTCGAACGACTGACCTCTTCATTACTAGTGAAGTGCTCTACCGCTGAGCTAAGGAGGCTTCGATGTAAGCACCGCTGATAGTTGCATTCATAAAACCATTAATCTTAGGCCTATTCACTTCTCTCTGCTTGAGATCGCATTAAGATCGCATGGAGCCTTTCGAGGGCAAAGAGCACAGACAATTTGAGCAAACGTGCCAGGAATGGGAAGAAAGAGAGAGAGACGAGCGTAGAGGTTGAGCTTGCAGGAATTTTGGCCATGTCGGATACTAAGGAACAAAGAGGAAGGGGGGTATCAAAACTTGCTCTGAGGACCAACAAGTTTGAGCTGCTGTCTGACACCCAGATCAATCAAGACGTCCTCACTACCTCCTGGCACAGTAAGCGCCTTCAACTCCCTCCAGACCCGCTCGATTCTCTCACCGGTGCCACCCTTGGTGAGACCCATACCTCCCAACAGGTGTACGGCTTCGCGCGCAACCTTCTCCAATACAATACCCGCGTGAGCCTTGAGCAAGGCACATGTACCTCCGGTGAGCAGGTTCGACTGGGCGATGGTCAAGTTGAGCTGCTGGAAGACGATGCTTTCGACCCAAGCCTGAAGGGCTTCAACCTCACGAGCCATGTGTCCGATCTTGTGACGAACCACGGGCTGCTCGATGAGCTTGCTGCCAAACACTTCGCGACGGCGACAGTGAGCCACGGCATCTTCCATGCAGACGCGAGCGTAGCGCAAAGCAGTGAAGGCGATCGTCATGCGCTCGTTGTTGAAATTAAAGAAGATCAGCTTGAGACCTTCACCCTCGTTGCCGATAAGGTTCTCAACGGGAACCTTGACGTCGTCGAACTCGACAATGGTGGTACCGGATGCTCCTCCGGGAAGCATCTTCATTTGCTTGGTGGTGACACCAGGTCCTCGAGGGATCAGAAGCAACGAAATGCCGCTCGATTCACCTGCCTTGCCTGAGGTGCGAACGGCGGTAGTGAACCAGTCGGAGTAGATACCGTTGGTGATCCACTTCTTGTTGCCGTTGACGAGATAGTACTTTTTGCCGTTCTCTTCGATGAGTCTTGCCTCGGTGCTTAGATTGGCCACATTGCTTCCTGCCAGAGGTTCGGTGATGGCGAGACAGATCTTCTTGCGGCCAGTGAAGATCTCGGGCAGCCACTTTTGCTTTTGCTCGTCACTGCCAAAGTGCATGATAGGTCCACTACCATAGGTGAGGCCACCGACGATTCCCATCAGCACGGACGACGCACAGCGATTGAGCTCGTCCCAGATGATGTATTCGTGAATATTGTTCCACTCCTCCATCTTGATTCCTGCGGGAAGCTGAACGCCAGCGCTCTGCGCGATTTTGGCAATGTTTGGGTCGACACGAACTCCAGTTGCGAAAGCGAAGAGGACACCGTCCTTGGCAGCAATCTTGTAAGCGTCATCGTCGGTGAGAAGCCCAGCTGCTTCGTACTTGGCTCCGAGCTTGATTAGGACCTCGTCGCACCAGACACGACACCATTCGCGGAGCTGGACGTGCGAGGGAGAGGTGAAGATCGAGGAGGGCAGACCCTGAATCCATGGCGCCTCGGACCATGGCACGGTGGGCTTGGTGAGCTTGACTTGCGACATGTTGTAAAGGTTCTCTACGTTTCGTGTGCTGTGTGATGTTGATTGAAAGACGGGAAATCGAGTCGAAAGCTGGTTTGCGTTTGCAATTATATGAGATGGCGTCGGGGAAAGGAGTTGGACTGTGCGAGAACGATCAAGATGACAGCGTGCGGGGAAGCTTTCACCTGTGCATGTATGCGCTCAAAGTTGCGTCGTGAGTGAAAAGCTTAAAGCCACAGGGTTCGGTGTGTCGCATCCGAGCTAGCCGAAAGGAAGAGGTTGAAGGAGAGGTAAGAGTTGGTGAGTGGCCAAGCCGGGCCGCGCTCATGAGCGCGCGTGCGTGGCATTTTTCGAAGGTCCGGGCGAGGAATGCAACCGAATGCCGGCAGACAGCAATTTTGTTGCCATTGTCTTCAAGCGTGGCGTAACAATGTCAGAAATTCCCGCATTGAACAAGCCGCGGACCTTTTCGTAACTCCACACCGAAATTTCCAGATTGACACTAAAGCGGTTCGCTTTCCAACCATCACCAGCTCACCAGCCGCATCCGACGGTCAAGATGTCCAAACAGCCGCTTTCGGTGGCCGAAATCCTCGAAAAGCAAAAGCAAGAATCGGCCCTCAAGCCTCGCTTCCTCTCGAAAGCTGAACGAGAGGCGAAAGCACAGCGCGAAAAGGAAGCCGAAGAACAGCAGAGAAAGCAAAAGGAAGCGCAAGAACAAAAGCGAAGAACAGAGTTTGAAATTCAGGCTCGCTCCGTTGCCTCGTCTTCCAGGAGCTCAGTTCGGCCTTCATCATCAGCGAGAGACAGTGACAGGTACCGAAACGGAAGCAACGGCGATGATCTCGACTATGGCAGCGCAGAGGCTCAACCGGGTAGGAGGAGAAGAGACGACCGTGAAGGGCATTCCAATGGACACCGTAGCAACGGCACTCAACCTTTGAACGGAGAGTCTAGAGATGCATCATATGGACCTGCCGCTGGCATCGCTACAGAAAGCTCAGCACCTTTGACCGAGTCCGAACAAGCATCGATTCGTCGCCGATATCTTGGCCTCAAGGAAGACAAGAAGAAGCCAAAACGCAAACCTACGGACAAGAAGTTCGTCTTTGACTGGGGCGAGGAAGACGACACCGCCACCGAGTCTCTCGCAGCTCAGATCGCACAGCCCTCCACGCGCACTCACAACGAATCCATGCGCGATCCTTTAGACTCTGGTCGCGTAGCCAAACGCTTTGACGACAAGCACTGGTCCGAAAAGTCTCTGTCCGAGATGAAAGAGAGAGACTGGCGTATCTTTCGCGAAGACTTCGGCATATCTGCACGTGGCGGCAACATTCCTCGCCCGCTTCGGTCTTGGCGAGAAAGCAGCATCCCAGCTCAGATTCTCTCAACTATCGAGGAGATCGGCTACAAAGATCCGTCTCCCATTCAGCGACAAGCTATCCCCATCGGCCTCACCAACCGCGACCTGATTGGCATCGCCGAGACTGGTTCCGGTAAAACGGCATCTTTCCTCATTCCGCTGCTGGCTTACATTTCCAAGCTGCCCAAACTCGACGAAAACACAAAGGCGCTTGGGCCTCAAGCCCTTATCCTCGTCCCTACCCGAGAATTGGCGCAGCAAATCGAGAGCGAAACCAACAAGTTTGCACCGCGTCTAGGGCTTCGCTGTGTATCGATCGTAGGTGGACGTGATATGAACGATCAAGCCTACGAGTTGCGAGATGGAGCCGAAATCATCATCGCCACTCCTGGTCGACTCAAGGATTGCATCGAGAGGCATGTTTTGGTGCTCAGCCAGTGCACGTACGTGGTCATGGACGAGGCCGACAAGATGGTCGACATGGGCTTTGAGCCCCAAGTCAACTTTATTCTGGACTCGCTTCCGGTTTCGAATCTCAAACCCGACACTTCGGTTGCTGAAGATGCTTCGGGCGATGACGCGGTTGGACGATACAGAGTCACAATGCTCTACTCGGCTACCATGCCGCCGAGTGTCGAAAGGATGGCGAGGGTATACCTGAGGCGACCGGCGACAATCACGATTGGAAATGCAGGTCAGGCTGTTGCGAGTGTCGAGCAGATTGTCGAGTTTGTTCCTAGCGAGGATCAGCGCAAATCCAGACTGGTCAGTATCCTGCAGCGCTCCTCGCATCTTGTACCCATCATTGTGTTTGTCAACCAGAAGAAAGCGGCGGATCAAATTTCGTCCTACCTTAGCCGTCAAGGCTTTTACGTCTCGACGCTGCATTCGGGCAAGACGCAAGAACTTCGAGAGGAAGCTCTGGCACATCTGCGAGATGGCACAACCCAGATCTTGGTGGCCACCGACCTCGCCGGTCGTGGTATCGACGTTGCCAACGTCGGTCTAGTCGTCAACTTTGCCATGCCAAACAACATTGAAGCCTACATCCACCGCATCGGCCGTACAGGTCGTGCAGGTAAAAAAGGCACAGCAATCACCTTCCTAGACCAAGCAGATTCCGATCTCTTCTACGACCTCAAACAGGAACTCTCAAAATCAAAATTAAGCTCAGTCCCCCAACAGCTAGCAAGACATCCAGCCGCCCAACATAAACCCATCAAAGATGCTCCAGCTGCAAAAAGGAAGCGCGATAGAGAAGACGAAGGATAAATCGTCGCACTCAACGAGAAAAATCAATGCATACCATTGCAGTATCGCTTTGCATCGTGTGTGCTATCTCCAACGAGTGTGTGTGTTTGCCTACTGAAGCACTTTTTGTTCGACCTTACTGCTTGGTCACGACAACCACTTTATCCCACCAACCCATCTCGAGCTCTTGCACTTCGAGCCCAGCTCCCTTGGCGGCGAGTGCGTCTTGCTGTTCCGAATACCACTTGACGAACCAGCGGAAAAATTGCACCGCTTCCTGCACTTTGTTTGTCATCCAACAGACCTTGGCGAGTAAGAAGAGTGCTTCTCCTTGCACCCTGGTCTGCATTGGGGCGGTTGTATCGTGAATGACACGCTGTGTCCCGCCAGCGTCGTTGACTTCTGCTGTGTGCTGCGCGTCAACCTGTGACTCGGATCGAGATAAAGTTTCGAGACCGTCGGTTCTTGCCTTCTGCTGTGCACTACCCTTGCCTCTAGCCGTAGGCTTGAGAGCGTTTGAGACGAGATCCAGCTCGTTCTGCGCCCGCACAAAGTCATTGAGCAGTAAATAAAGCGTTCCGAGGACGAGTCGTAGACTAGTCCTGCGCAGCACCTTCTCGGGCGAATCATCACGCTTACTCTGCTGAATGTCGGGAAGAGCCAAGACGGCACTGACTGCTTTGACGGCGTCCCTGAGCTGGGCTTTGCTCTCGTTTGTCAACGCTTTCGCAGTCTGTTGGTGCAATTTGGCGAGTCGATCGAGGGAAGGAACGGGATCGTGGCTGGCAGTCGCTACGGCAGCTGCGGGGGGAAGGCGAAGTGTCTCGCGAAATGCTTTGTGCGGGAAAGGCAGGGCAAGGAGCGAGTCGACCATGAGGCCAGTGACAAGATCGGCACGGAAAAAGGGTGATTCGAGGATGGTCTTCTCTCTAGCCTTGCTGGGGACAGGCTCGGCGGAGCTGCTGTGAGCAGTAGAAGCAGCAACTGCACCTGCAGCCTTTGCCTTGTTCGCGGTGCCGTTAGCCTGAGCAGTGTCGGAAGTGGCGTGCAAAGTTTCGCTTGCACTCGCATCTTCGACGGTCAGAGAATGCCTGGAGACATTGCTGTCAGTCGATACTGGGTTCTTATCCTTCTGCTCGTGAGACTGCAAACGAGCTCTTGTCCCCGAAAGTTGCTTGGAAATGTCGGGCTGATCTGCGTCCAGCTCTAGGCTAGCTGTCCAGTCGGCGACGGCTCTGTTGAGATAGTTGACCTCATAAGTAGGCTTGATGGCGGCAAGGCGGAGGTTGATCAAAGCACGAAGATTGCGGGCGTCAATAGCAAGTGTAGTGTTGCGTTCGCCGTCTCGTAAACCGACGATGCGCAAGGCCGAGCTGAGCAGATCCTTAGCGGTTCGATAGGCGACTTCCTCTTGAACAGGCTCCCCTGTCGTGGATGGCGATTCGAGAGAGTCGATCTGGTGGCGAGCGCGCTCGACGAGTGGCTCGGGGTTGGTTTCTGGATTGGCTGCCTGTGACAGAATGACTGTGACGTCCTTGGCGTCGTTGGGATGGTGAGGGATATCGGATTGCTTTGCTTGTATGTATTCGATGCACGCTGTTCGAAAGCGCTTGCCAGCGAGTAGAAGGTGAGCCACCTCGAACTGAGGCAAATTACTGGAGCTTGTAGGGTGACTGGACGCGATCCTTTGCGACCAGAAGCTTGACGTGGGCGCTGATTCGGTGGTCGGTACCGAGGGGGGGAGATGAATGTGTCTCGGACTAGCAGCAGCCTTAGCCATGAGACTAGAAAGCTCTTGGTCCGAGAGGAGCTGCAAGAGCGCAAGATCAGCCTCGAAGCCAGCTTGAAAGCGGGGTCGGAAGCGTTGACATGCCTCGACGTAAGCAGTACGGGTGCGGTCGAGAGAACGCTTGAATTCGACATTCCACTGCATCTTTGAACTCACGCCTTTCTGTGGATGCCAAGCGGGGTCTTCTGCGATCAATCCAGCATTTGCCTTCTGCTTTTCGACGTAGTCATCGATTTCCGTGGTGTCAAGACGAAAGTCGCTGAAGTCCAATGGGAGCGGATTCTGATCGAGATCGGCAATGTAGGCTGCAACGGCGGCGTCGATATGGTTCGGAGTGGACTGGCGGCCTAGATAGGTGTGAAGTGACGAAATGAATTGGCCAAGGGCGCGGTCGCGTGCGTTGGAGCGACGCTCAAGGACGAGTGCCTCGACTTCTACCTCTTCCTGAAGTTCTCCAATGGCGGATGGGCAATAGCCCTCCTGGATTGATTCGACGACATGCCAGTAGACAAAGGGCTGGAGGCCATCCTGTAGTTCCTGCCAGATTGCCGCTTTTGCGACGTTGTTATACGCCGGCTCCATTTGACACAAGGAGAGGATTGACCGAGTACCAGGATGATGGTGGAGGACAAAGGAGTGTCACGAGGATTGTGCGCGCTTTTATGGCTCGGGAGATGGTGAGTGAAGCAACATTGTGCAGAGGGGAAGGCGGAGCAGCTTCGCTTGGACCAAGGGCGAAGAAGCAATTCGCTTCGAGTTTATTGTGCGCTCACTTCATTTGGTGACGTGCGCTAAAGGTTAAGGAAGGAAGGAGAGAGAGAGAGAGGGAGGGAGGGACAGCAATGAAGCGAATGGAAGGATGAAAGGAAATGATGAGGTCTTTGACATGTGTGTGGAAGGTCCATGCGCACAAGCTGCAAGTGACGCTTTTTAATTTTAATTTTTGGCCAACAGGGTCCAATGTTAGACTTGCGTCAGAATGTATCACGTGAGGCTGTTGAGCTATTTAGGCAGAATGGGCGCGATTAGAGTCTACACAGCGCGTGAAGTGCGATTTTCTGAGAGTTCTGTTCTTTGGATTTGTTGCACAAGAAGGCGAAAGCGAGCGAGCGACCCTGCAGAAAGTCATTTTGAGAGCAACACTTTGAGTTCTGCTGTACACCTGAGACCATTTCACAGCCATCACACAAATCGACTGCATCTCTCTCAATCTGCAGCTGCAACTACCACTTCCGCTCTCCTCCTTGCCACGGACCATCGAACAGATCCCGCATTTCGTGTCTCACTTTAAGCGCTCGTCCGAGTCTGGATTCTTCTCAAGACACTCCCTCTCACCACCATTTTCATCGCCAGCCTCTGAACGTCATACCTCCCCCCTTCGTCATTCATCCCAGCATCTCGTCGACGACACGCTCAACGGCTCGTGATTCATATCATCAATCTATTGCATATTCTCATCTCGCTAGCTAACAGCCACTCCAGCTCATCCACATCCTGAAACGACATAATCGCATTTGCATATCGATCCCTCCGCATTCCCACTCCCCTTGTCTCCACATACAGGCCTCAGCAGCATCATAATGAACGGCTACAACAGCGGCTCCACACTATCTGATGCACCACCCGGCCAAGGGCAGATCCAGCACATTCCTGGTCGCCCCGTCATCGACCTCAAGAAGAAGCTCGTCGTGGTTGGAGATGGTGGTTGCGGCAAGACATGTCTTCTCATCGTCTACTCCCAAAACCGCTTCCCCGAAGAGTACGTCCCCACAGTGTTCGAAAACTATGTTCCCATCATTCAATTCGAAGGCAAGACCATCGAGCTCGCGCTATGGGATACAGCAGGACAGGAAGAATACGATCGTCTCCGCCCTCTCTCTTACCCGGAATCCGATGTCATCCTCATCTGCTTTGCTGTCGACTTCCCAACAAGTCTAGCCAACGTGCAGGACAAGTGGTTCCCAGAGATCAACCACTTTTGCGAAGGCGTCCCCATCTTGCTGGTAGGACTCAAGACGGATCTCAGAAAGGATGCCAACAGTTTGGCCATGTTGCAAGCTCAAGGTATCAAGCCAGTCTCGCCAACACAGGGGCAGCAGGTAGCGGATGAGATTGGAGCGGCAAAATACGTAGAGTGTTCGGCAAAGACAAAGGACGGCGTACAGAACGTCTTTGATACAGCCATCAGGGAGGCGTGTCGGAGGAAAGGTTGGGCACGAAGGGCGGGAGGTGGCAGTGGATCTGGCGGCGCAAAGAAGAAGTGCGTTCTGCTTTAGGCTGGATCCTCTCCACATGCATCTCTTCCATACATATACATACGACGATCACCGGGCATTGCGTGAGCTTGACCTAGACATCTAGGGCCGCTCCAGCATCAGCGGACCGTGTCGGTCATTCCATCGCATGCCCGCTTCTCCACTTGCATCGGGTTCTCAGACATTGCCTTTATTTTCCTCCTCACATTGCGCGTTGTTCTCTTGATTTGGTTCCTCGCACTAACGTAGTCACGTTCTGTACATATACATCTGGCCTTGGCATTTATCTGCATTGCGCTTCGTCACGTCAGAGCTGTGTCGCAAGGCCGTGCGAAAAGACAGGCATGGTCAAAGTCGGCAGTGGGACCTAGTGAAGGGTGTGTGTGTCTGTGCATTGCCAAACCGGGTGCTTGTCTAGTAGTACGCTACTGTATGCAGAATTGCATGTGGGTGTGTTGCTTGGTGATGCTCGAGAATGCCATCCATTTCCGTGTCGATATCTGGCGAACCCGCGATCTATTGCAGCAGTCAAGATCAGAATAGTCAGCACTTGGCTCTCAAAGTACTTGTAAAGCTTGACAAGGAACTTACTGCATTTGCCAGCTCCAAGATCGCCTTTCCCGCGGCAACCGCTTCCTCATGATTATCCTTGATCTCAACATTGATCACATGCACGGGCCTATTCAACTCTCCACCGCGATTGAACAGATCTTCGCATACCGCATCGAAACACCTTTCTTCGCACGTGATCACAATGTCGGCTGTATACTTGGTCTCCTGCCACCTCTCCGGTGCCCGCTTGACGTCCTTGTTCCTGTTCAACATGGTCATCAATCCGTTCGCCCAATACAGTCGCGGATCCTTGCTGTTCAGATCGTTGATGATATCTGTATACGCAGTGCCGAAGGGATAGATGTTGGGAAGATTGATCTTGGGGCCAGGCAGACGCACTGCCGAACCTGTGCCAGCAGAGGTGACATTGAAACCTGATTGAGCCAGAAGCGAGTGCGCGGCCATGGAACGATTCTGATTGGATGCGCAGACGACGCAGAACATGATCGAGCTATCCGGTTGCGCGCCAGGCATGCTACCGTTGGCGCCGACTGCATCGATTGTTGGTGCGGATACGGGTGCGGAGGATGAAGATGACGTTGGTGGATATGGCGGCGTAGTGGAGGATGAGGACGAAGCCATCGAGTATGGATTCTGTGTCGTGGCCATCTTTGCAATCGAAGCGATATATATTGCCGTAGCCTGACCAGTGTATTGTTCTGTCAAGTTCGTTGTGTGCCTAGCGATTGTCGAGGTCTTCGCACGTTTGTTGAATCTGCTGTTTGCTGTGTGCGATTCGTGAAAAGATCGTGTCCGCTCAAGGGGTGATTTCGATGGATACGAGGACACCGGATAGATGTGTGTAGCTGGGTGAGAGAGATCCGTACAAATTTGCCGGATATACGGGGTAGGTGAGGAAGGTTCGTAGATGAAGGTTGCAGACAGCAAGGTGGTCGATACAAACGAGGCGAGGGTCCAAGCCAAAGTGTCTGCTTTTGCAGGCGAACCGACATGAAAGTGGAGAATTCCGAAAGAAAGCTCACAAAATCGTGTTGGCCCATCTTTTGGCGGTCTAACACTTTTGCACCATGGCCTCAAGCTCCTCAACGGAGGATGTCAATCACGTCAGGTCAAACTCTCTCACACAACAAAGGCTGCGAAATGCTCAGCAGACACTTGAGATCACGTTCCAGCTGTAGATTCCTCTATGCTTGCTCCTCTGCAGCGGCATCTGGAAGCGCAGCCTCTTCTGTCTTGACTCTCTTAGCTTCGCGTTCCTCTTCTCCTGCACCATCTTCTGGTGCACGCTTACTTGCTTCGCTCTCCTGTCCTTCCGTCTCTGCCGGTTTTGTTGCTTCTGCTGTATCCTTATCCTCTTCCAAGTTGGCCAAGTAGGCTTTGCGCATCTCCAAAGCCTGCTTCTCGCCAAACACCCGAAGCGCGTGCAGGATATAGCCGGCTGTGCTACTCGTCGTCATCTCGGGATGCGTCCTTCCTGGCAACACCTGGTACTTTCGCAACCACGGCTCCGTCACGCTGATGTTGACAAACTCCTCGTCGCCCCTCATCTTGGCCTGTGCTTCCACCAATGGCTGCATGTATGGACTGTGCACGACCACGCTTGCCGATCCGCCGATTTGAGGCTTCAACCTGTTGAGGATGCTCATTGGGTCGTAGTGGCATGCGATGAGGACAGCGTCGAAATCACCGGCGAAGAAGTCTGAACGGACACGATCGACCTCTCGGAAGTTGGCTTGGCGTTTGCGATCTCGTGACTTGTCCTTTGCTGAACGAGAGGCCGAGGGCGAGGGCTCGGAAGGCACGTCCTGCGTGGAGAAGACAGGCGCATAATCGAGCTCGGTAGCTGCCCAGTTGAGGACCTTGAGAGGCTTTGTCACTTGAGTCGGCAAGTTGAAGTAGGGAACGATGTCGAACGCGGGTGGAGACTCGGCGTCGTTGATGGCAATCACTGTCCCATCGCCACCCAGCCTCTCCAGCACTGATCCAACCAGCAAACCCGAGACACCGTCAATAACCAAGTACCTTCCTCCTGGTCTGACGCTACTGAAGGTGAGCACCTGCGACAAGGCATCTTTGCGGATCCAACGAATCTTCTCCGGCGCCTTTTCGAACCAGTAGTCGCAGACATTGCCAAAATCCGGTTGCAAGGGCGTGAAGAGCTTGAGATGCTTCTGCTCTTTGCGTGCCACGTATTTGGCCTGAGAGTAGACAGTGCGGTTCGCGAACGATTCGGATCCTGCAAGCTGCTGCTCGATGATCTCACGACCGGACATGCCCTGATTCTTGAGCTCCTGGATGTCGACATAGGTAAGCTTCTGCGCAGATCCATCGTCGTTGATGTGCTCGTTGGTAGCTGCGGTCTCTACAGTCTCGCTGGCTTCGATCTCGATGTCGCCGAGAGTGCGATTGATGACAAGTTTCAACGATCCGCCTGTGCTGTTCCCTGCTTGACTTCCTTTCTTTCTTCCTTTTCCGGTCTGTTGGCCTGCATCTTGATCTCGTGCTGCAGAGGTGGTGTCGGGCTGGATCTCGTAGGTGAAGCCGTAGGGCATACCGATCAGATCATCTGCTTTGAAGCTGCCGAATTTGCCAAGGCTGACTTGCTTGCCGGGCATGATCTCGGCTGCCTTTGTGCGACCGGAAGGCATCTTGAGGATGACAGTGGATCCGGAAGCGATGTAATGCAATCGATTGCGAAGCTGCTCCGAGGTGAGACGAGGCAAGCTCGAGTTGCGAGGACCCTTGTTCTGCTGATTCGAGCGAGGATGTTGCCTGCCGGGAATTGTCTTGACAGCAGCATTGCTGGGACCTGCCTCCACCGAGGCGGTCAACATTGATGTCGCTTCTTCAGCCGACATGTTGATATATAGCCTCTTCGATGTGTGTCTGTGTGTTTGTGGAAGGTAGTGAAGGTGTCGAGAAGAAAAGCAAGAAGAAGTTGCAGCAAATCATTTCTTCCACAATCTATATTTTGGTGATTTTTGGGCAAAAATCTGGAATCACGTGTGAGGCGAACCTCCACTCTCCGGCTGAACCCCGCTTTCCGCTTTCCGCTTTCCGCGCTTCCTCGCCCGGCAATACGCTTTATTGCACGGACCGGTTCTGTTCAATGCCTTCTCTTCGTCCTACATCGACTCACTCGCTCTCTCTCTGTCTCTCTGCACACCCACACCCACAGACACACACACACTTCTGCTCCTCCCTGACATCTCAAGACAAGACACAGCGCATAGATTAAGATGGAGGTCGACTCGTCATTGCCGTCCGTACCCTACGATAAGGAGGCGATCTACACCGCCCTGACACACTTCGATGAGTCCGACCCAGAGTTCCAGGCCGGCATTCAAACCATCGTTGGGCCCATGCAGTCCTCGGGCGTAGCGCCAGAGCAGATCGAAGAGACCAAGAAGCGAGCAAAGGTATTCTTCTGGTCACAAAAGACAGGCAACCAGGTGGACTATGCAGATTACAAGGCCTGGCTTGCAACAAATTCGACGGCTGCGGAGGGCGAAAAGTCCCAGACAGGACCGGCCGGCGAGGGTGTTCAGGGCGACAAGAAAGATGAGAAGGAGCCATACCCGGCATCTTTTGATGCAATCGTCGAGCTCATCACGACAGGAAAGACGGATCAGATTCCTGGTATTCGGGACATCCCACTCAAGATCAACGAGGAGGCACCGACCCAGGCTACGATGAGCAGGCCACTCAAACCATGGGAAAAGGCCGACATTGCACCTGTCGAGCTTCCAGAACCTCCTACACAAGATGCATCAACGACGGCAGAGGCCGACAGCACGCATACAGAGGCGGCGGCAACAACATGAGCCTGTGCCCTAATTGAATCAAAGAATAGTATCTGGTATCTGCAAGATTAGATGAATTGCAATCCTATATAGTGCCTATAAGTATGCCCGAGGACGAAACCGTGACAAAGTCTCACTTGGGCTTACGCGTGAAGAAGCTGTTGAGGCTCTGTTGACCCTTTTTGGCCGGAGCGGCTCCGCCTGACGACTTGCGATTGGCCGAATTAGCTGGTGTGGACTTGGCTGGCGGCGCGGATGGTGCCGGACTGGCGGATGCTGAGGTGGAAGCCGATCTGGACTCGGCTGCTTTCGGTTGCGACTTAACCGCACTGCTGCCTCTCTTCGACCCTGTGATCACCGGTGCATCCGACTCCTCTGACGAGTAAGACTCGTACTCGTCCTCCATCTTTGTTACCGTGTATCCACGCTCGTCTTTGCTGCGTATCTTCTTAGTGCCGATCTTGCGCTTCTTCCTGACACGCCTCTTTGGTGCGGCTGGTACTTCTTCTGTCCCGTTCATGGTGTCGGTGACCGTGGAATCGGCCATCTCGATATCGGGGTCAAGATCCTTGCCTTGCCCTGTCTTGTTGCCACCACCCGAACCGCTTGGCTCGACGATCTGCACATCATCATCATCGCTGTCCATCATGGCTTCGAGCTCCTTGCGTTGTGCCGCTTCTTGAGCTTTGGTCTGTGATTTCGCATCAGCACGCTTGCCTGTTCCTCTTGGCGCAGCGCCTCGTACCGGATCCGTCATCTTGACATCGTCGTCGCTCTCGTCGTCCGCGTAGCCGAGCTTCTCCGGCTTGCCATCGTCGTCGTCGTCATCGTCACCATCGACGAGAACAGGTTTGCGCCCGTTGCTCCCGTCGTCATCGCCACTCTCCTCGTCTTCGCTGCCCAACAAAGACCTTCTCGCCGATTGTCGCTTGCCGCTATTGGACTCCTGCTTGACCGTTGTGGCCTTGGTTCCGGCGTCCTTTGGCTTGGCCTTGCTCCAGTTGAGACCGCCCGACTTCTTGTTCGCAGCTGATGCTGTGGGTGTCGCTGATGGCTTCTCCTGCTTGACTTCGGCTTTGATAGGTGCTGCCTTCGATTTCGTGTCCTTGGCCGTCGAGATTGCGGGTGCACTCGGGCCTCCTAGACTCGGAATAGCCTTGGAAGGATCGTAATTGTCTTTGATGGAAAGATTGGCGATGACGCCGAGGTCGACTCCACGGTTTGTCTGTTGCCAAGCGTCGAGATACTTTTGCTGTGTATGCAGGTCGTACTGGATCGCAGTCAGCTGGGTGGCATCGCGGAGCTGACCGGGAGATATTGAGTAGATGTGACATGATGTGACATTGTCGAGCGCCGCTTTCGCTTCTTCCAGCTGGTCCGCGGAGACGAGACGAATCACCTGGCGTGAAGCTTGGGTATCGGTCTGGCGATGAGTGACCTTGGGGTCAAGGAAGCTGCGCGGTGACGTCTTGGATGTTGAGGCTGTGGAAGAGGAGCCTACGAGCTTTTCGTCTTTGTTTTCGTCGACTACCGCTTCGCTCTCGTCGGGTTGTGAGGCAGATGCAGATGCAGAGGAGCAACCAATTAGGATATAGGTGGCATCCAGCTCTGACTTGCTCTTGTGTAATTCGAAGAAAGTAGCGAGAGCTTTCTTTGCATCGTCGACGTGAATGCGCAGCTCTCTACTGAGAAGGCGGTAGGTGATGAGCTTCTTGTCTCGCTGGATCCATGTTGTCAGGAACGAGGTGTGATCAGAGCTCGATGGCATGTTTGCCGAAGGTGAAGCGATACCGGTTCGCTTTTAATGTGTCCAATATGTTGTCGATAATCGTCCTGTCGCCTAGTTGAAGAGTCGATAAATACCACGAGTGTAGCGGAACAGCAGCTCGAATACATATGACGATGGTGAGGACCGAAGGATGTTCTGTTTGCCGTTGGGTCCTGTGGAGTGCCTAATGAAGTGCGAGAGAGCCGCTCTTGGGAAGTCGAGAAAGACGAGATTCAGCCTTCCAAAGTTGACTCTCGCGCTGATTTACGCGTTGAGCGGCTGCAGCGCGTCAGACCAACACTTTACGCCTGCGCCAATTTAGCCAAGAATGTCAGATTGCCAGAAGAGCACACATCGAAGACAAGGCCAAAATCGAGATCGATCACGGTTTGCTGTGGTTTGGCAAAGCTGCAGGTGTGGTACGAGCACTTTTCGAATATTGAACACTCCACACCAACACGAAGAAAAGAAAGTCCCTCTCTGAGAGTTGGTTTATTCCTTCTCAAGTTTCTTCTTTGACATCATTCACAGTCCATCCACTCTCTTGCCATTCATACGCACAATATGAGCGAGAGCAAAGACAAGACCGCAGCATCGGCTGCTGCTACCGACAGCAAAGTCAACGAGATCGCCGCTGGCGTGTCCGGACTCATGTCAAACAAGGATGGTCAGGCTACTGCCGAAGCAAGCAAGGAGGAGCCCGAATCGAATCTTCGCGAGTCGTCGCACGAGGTCCAGGTAACACTCGCCGACCAGCAAGCCGATCCCAACTCACCATTGTACTCGGCCAAGAGCTTTGAAGCACTCGGTCTGCACGAGAACTTGCTCAAGGGCATCTACGCCATGAAGTACCAGAAGCCATCCAAAATCCAAGAAAAGGCATTGCCATTGCTGCTGCAGAATCCGCCAAAGAACATGATCGGTCAGTCGCAATCAGGTACGGGCAAGACGGCCGCTTTCATTTTGACCATGCTTTCACGAATCGACTACGACCTCAAGAAGCCGCAAGCCATCGTACTGGCGCCATCACGTGAGCTTGCTCGTCAGATCATGGACGTAGTGCTCACCATGTCCAAGTTCACCAACGTGACCACATGCCTCTGCTTGCCAGACGAGGTGAAGCGAGGAGACAAGATCCAGGCGCAGCTCATTGTGGGTACGCCAGGAAAGACATTCGACATGATCAAGAGCAAGGGTATCGAAACAGCAGCCATCAAGGTCTTCGTTCTGGACGAGGCAGACAACATGCTTGACCAGCAGTCGTTGGGTGAGCAGTCGATCCGCGTCAAGAACACCATGCCCAAGACTTGTCAGCTTGTCTTGTTCTCGGCCACCTTCCCTACCAACGTGTACGAGTTTGCCGTGCGCATCGCACCAGGCGCCAACGAGATTCGATTGAAGCAGGAGGAGTTGTCGGTGGAGGGCATCAAGCAGTTCTACATGGACTGCAAGGACGAGGATCACAAGTACGAGGTGCTGGTGGAGCTGTACAACTTGCTGACGATTGGTCAAAGTATCATCTTCTGCGCCAAGCGCGAGACTGCCGACCGTATCGCAGAGAAGATGACCAAGGAGGGTCACAAGGTCGACTCTCTGCATGGCAGACTCGAGACTCAGGACCGTGACCGTACCATTGACGCCTTCCGTGACGGCAAGAGCAAGGTGTTGATCTCGACCAACGTGATTGCACGAGGTATCGACATTCAGCAAGTGACCTTGGTGATCAACTACGACATGCCCTTGACACAGCAGGGTGAGGCGGATGCTGAGACTTACTTGCACCGTATCGGAAGGACGGGACGATTCGGTCGCAAGGGTGTTTCGATCAACTTTGTGCACGATCAGCAGAGTTGGACCTACATGGACCAGATCGAGAAGGCGCTCAAGTGCAAGATCACACGTGTGGCTACCAACGATTTGGAGGAGATGGAGTACACGATCAAGGAGGCACTCAAGCAGATCGGCAAGTAAAGCTCAGTTCCGGGCCAGTCTTGAGCTCATCCGACCCTCTTCGGAGTAGCCTCGTTTTATTTCATTCTACGCACACACATTTGCAATTCAGCAACATACCCGACTGTCATCATTCCTACGCATATGCCAGCTGTGGGAGACGTGGACGGAGAAGGGCGTCTGGTTGCCTTGATCAAGCCGATGAGCATGGTAGTCCGAGGCGCAAGCAAGACGAGAGCATGAGAATGCACAGGGTCCAGCGCGGGTTAGCGAATGAGTGGAGCGCGGGGACAGTCCGAGTCTCAGAATGATGATTCTTTGATCGGCGTAAGGATACGCTTGATTGCCTCGGCTCCAGTCATTTGACAATGATCCGAATGTCCGAGCACGCTTGTCATCCTTCACAAGCTTCGAATTCGGTGAGAACGGATGAGCTTCTATATAGATGTGTGCCTGGTGTCTGCGAGAAAACAAACTCGACTTTGAGTAGGGAGGTCACTTTGTTGGATCGGTGATTTGTCTGTAAGTTTTCTTGATCGCTCATCGGGACCGGCTGAATTGGCACAAATGTCACCGGACTTAGGCCGGAATACAAAAACGAGTTGAAATCAACAAGTGAAATTGGAAATTCAACCGGGTGGCGGCTTCGCTGCGCGATGAATTGAAACTAGGAAAGAGAGGGTGGCGCAATTGTCTACAGTACAATACAGTACATTCTGAAAGCCGGCCATGCTTCCAAGCTTAAGCCCGCGGGTCCAATCATTGAAAACTGATAGGCAATCCAACCAGAAAGAGAGGAGTTTTGCGGTGCTGCGTCTTTCGGCTTTGCTTACCGGCAATTGGCTTGGCTGTGAGCGGAAGAGTGAGGGTGAGAAGATCCATTCGATTCCATTCGGTTGTTCACTCCGCAATTTCAACTCAATCCTGTCCGCACGCAATCCTGAATCGAATCACATTCACACGCACACACACACAACCCTACTCAGCCAGTACTTCATCCTTTCCTCTTCAACACCACATCCACCTATCGCATACCCCTGTCGGATACATCAAGCGACATTCTTCCGCACCTTGGCATCTAGCATCACCACGCTACATACTTTTATGAGCCTTGCCCGATCGTCGTTGCGCTCGGCTTCGTTCACCTCGGTCAATTTCACTCCCCTCTTCGCAAGCAGAGTCGCTCTTCGATCTCGCTTCTCCACGCATTCTCGCGCAAGCAGCTCCAACTTCGGACCTTCGCTTCGATCGCTTCGCACTACCGCACCTCTCGCAGCACTTTCTGCCGTTTCGATCCAATCTTGCGATTCCAACCGCCACCTTTCGACTTCAGCTACCACAATGACTGAGCACGTCAACGGTTCTTCCTCTTCCGGACAGAAGGTCCACAAGGTCGTCATCATCGGCTCTGGTCCTGCCGGTCACACTGCTGCCATCTACCTTGCGCGAGCCAACCTTGAGCCTGTCCTTTTCGAGGGTATGCTTGCCAACGGTCTTGCTCCTGGAGGACAGCTTACGACCACAACCGATGTCGAGAACTTCCCCGGTTTCCCCGATGGTATCCGTGGTCCCGAGATCATGGACAAGTTCCGTGCCCAATCCGTCCGCTTTGGTACCGAGATCCACACCGAGACCATCTCCAAGGTCGACCTCTCTTCGCGTCCCTTCAAGTTCTGGCGTGAATTTGCCGAGGACCAGGCTCCCGAGCTCACAGAAACCCTCATCATCGCAACAGGTGCCAGTGCCAAGCGCATGCACCTTCCTGGCGAGGACACTTACTGGCAGAGCGGTATCTCGGCGTGTGCGGTCTGTGACGGTGCGGTTCCCATCTTCCGCAACAAGCCTTTGGTGGTCGTAGGTGGTGGTGACTCTGCTGCCGAGGAGGCCATGTACCTCACCAAATACGCTTCTCACGTTCACGTGCTTGTGCGCAGGGACGAGCTCCGAGCATCCAAAATCATGGCCAAGCGTTTGCTGGCACACCCCAAGGTCACTGTTCACTTCAACACTTCGCCCATCGAGGCTAAGGGTGACGGCGAGCTGCTCAAGGCTGTTCGCGTCAAGGATACCAAGACTGGCGAGGAGAAGGACATGGATGCCAACGGTCTCTTCTACGCCATTGGTCACTTGCCCGCTACCTCGCTCGTCAAGGGCCAGGTTGAGCTCGACAGCGACGGATACATCATCACCACCCCTGGCACCGCGCAAACCTCGGTCAAGGGTGTCTTTGCGGCTGGTGACGTTGCCGATAAGAAGTACCGCCAGGCTATCACTTCGGCAGGTACCGGATGCATTGCTGCGCTTGAGGCTGAGCGTTTGCTCGCCGAGGAGGAGGTTCTCGACCCCGTCGATGCTGCCGCTGCCAACCACTACACCGGCACTGACAAGGAGTAAGCGCTGTATGTATTCAGCCGCATCTCGTGTTCATACCATAGAAAGCAACGCAATCGCTGGGTCGTATCTGCAACAGGCTCGGTAGAGATACGCTGCTGTACTTTCGCTCCCTTCCGAGCATCTATCTGTCTCTTCCTCATGGCATTTCCGTTCACCGTAATATTTTATTCATTCAATAGCTCATATGTCTTTTCTGTCTTAGTCTGTCTGCTCTCGCTTGACCTTCCTTCGGCACTGCAATTGTGATCCGGATGTTCTGCATGAAAGGGGGAGGGTGAACAGCTTTGAAAGGTTCGATTGTCGAGATGGAGGCAGACGATGCTCGATCACGTGACGCGTCCAGACAAGGCGGTGAGAAGCGTCCACAATTCCAACTTTTTCCCAATCAATGAATTGGCTTTAGCGCTCTCTCTTCTGTCTCTCTTCTAACTCTTTCTACCTTTCCACACTCACTCACTCACTCACTCACTCACTCACACACACTCACTCTCTCTTTTACCTTTCCACTCTCTCTTGCTGCGCTTCATCCATTTCAATATCACAGCGGTATCCAGCCTTATTGCTTGCCCAGGTTCTGCGGTCAACATCACGAGCAAGCGGTCGAAGCGCAGCTATCAGGATCTTACGAACAGCTACCGTGCATTTCGTTACAGACAAACGCGTTTGACAGACTAGCAGGGCTCGACGACTCGTTGCTCTCGTATACCTCGCTCGGACTGTCGCCCACACCACCGCCCAAACGGTAGTGCACCAAAGTCATAGAACCGGTCATCCTCGGCCATCAATCCACGCTCCAAGGGCCTCTTTCGCATCCTTTGCATCCTACGAGCCCCTCCAGTCAGTAGCAGCAGCACTCCTTCGTAGTCGTTCATAATGGCCTTCTTCTCGTCAGCTTCAACACCAAGCACATTCGGTGCGCGCCCAGCCGCCACACCGGGTCAGATCAACACTTCGGCTGCCACCAAGACCACCGGTGATCAGGATCAGGAAGTCACACCAGGCGCGACCGATACCGTCTCTTGCCTCGCCTTCTCTCCCACCGCCGACTTCCTCGCCGCGTCCTCCTGGGACAACAACGTACGCATCTACAAGATTGACAAGACCTCCCCGACACCTGTTCAGCCATGGCAGCAATACTCGCATGAAGGACCCGTTCTCGACCTTTGCTGGAGCACAGATGGCGCAAAGATCTTTTCCGTTGGTGCAGACAAGGTCTGCCGGATGTTTGACATGAACACCAACCAGCCAACAGTCGTAGCTCAACACAATGACACAATCAGGAGCGTAAGATGGCTCAACGTCGCAGGAGGGGTCTTGTTGACGGCAGGATGGGACAAGCAGCTCAAGATCTGGAAGATTGACAACCCAGCATCACCGCAAGCGGTTCACAGTCTTACGCTGCCCGAAAAATGCTATGCCATGGACAATGTCCAGAACGTTGTGGTGGTCGCGATGGCAGAACGCATGGTGCTCGGGTTCCGTCTTGAAGAGACCGGCTCCATCACACCTCTTACCGAACAGCAATCTCCACTCAAATACCAGACTCGATCCATGGCCGTGCTCCCGGACGGCGATGGTTATGCTTTGGGCGGTGTCGAAGGCCGAGTAGGAGTGCAATACTTCCACGACCCACCAGACAAGGACAACAAAGTCAAGAAATTTGCATTCAAGTGTCACCGTCGCGCCAACGCGGACCATCCTGAAGTGCCACGCAACGAGTCGCACCTTTTCCCTGTCAACTGCATCTCGTTCAACGTTCATGGAACTTTTGCGACGGGAGGCGCGGACGGTAGTATCAACTTCTGGTGCAAACAGTCGAGGACGCGGTTGAAGACGATGGAGACAAAGGGACCGGCGAATGCGCCAAAGGAGTTGTTGAAGACCAACCCGGCGAAACAACCCATCACGGCGATCTGCTTTAATCGGGATGCAAGTATCTTTGCTTACGCGGTCGGGTACGATTGGCACAAGGGTTATCAGGGAGCGGGACAGGTGGAGCCAAAGATTTACATTCAGCCAGTCAACTATGAGGACGTCAAAAAGAGGCCTCCCAAGGCTTGAAAGGTGGGTTTTTTGTTCAATGTAGCTTTAATTTTATCAGCAGTCTTTGCTCAGTTCGCAGATGTGTGGGGGGGCTCAGTCTTGTGTGCGGGTTGGTAGCGTGGGGTGTGTGTTGATTTGAGTGGTTGTGTGTGGTTTTCCAAGCGATATGGGAGCTCAAGCTGCGTTGAGGATGAGATCCAAGATTGCCTTGGCCCTAGTGGGTAGGTTGGAAGCATATGCGAAGCTGACCAAGCCATTGACGAAAGCCCAACTCTTGTGGGGGGATTGGAGTGGGTAATCCAGTCTTGGTGGGATGCCTGTTCTGATCCAGCTGAAGAATCTATCCCTAGTGACTGCCTTTGCGTTCGTCATGGCGAGCAATCCTTCTGGTCCTGCAAACCTTCCATACCCGCTTTTTTTAACTCCTCCAAAAGGTAGGCCTTGGTTGAGGTAGCTCACGCCAAAATCATTGATGTTCACCATGCCCGCTTCGAGTCGGGCGGCAATGTAGTCGCAGTGCGAGAGGGTGGAAGAGAAGATGGACGAGCCTAGACCGTAGCGTGTCGAGTTGGCCAGGGTGATGGCAGCGTCGAGGTCGGAGGTGGGGAAGCGCATGATGAGGAAGATGGGCGCAAAGAGTTCTTCGGATGCGATGGCCATGGTTGGGGTAACGCCGACGAGGAGGGTGGGCGAAAAGTAGTGACCGTGCTTCCAGGTTGGGTGAGTGT
Organism: Pseudozyma thailandica; assembly: GCA_023212835.1. Taxonomy (NCBI): domain Eukaryota; kingdom Fungi; phylum Basidiomycota; class Ustilaginomycetes; order Ustilaginales; family Ustilaginaceae; genus Pseudozyma; species Pseudozyma thailandica. The sequence goes on from JALCCH010000018.1 coordinate 28,868, forward strand.
AGCGATGACCGCCCACGACGAGTTGGGCACCTTGCTTGACCGCGTCCTGAATGAGTTGTTCCAGTCGTGCAAAGCGCGCATCGGTGATCATGGCACCCATATCCACACGTGCACCTCCAGCCTTGCCCTTCCTGGACGCAGCAGCAGATGCGCCAAAGCGTGCATCGTCCATAAAACTGCCAAGCTGCAACGCCCGAATCCTAGGCTCCACAATCTGCACCAGCCTATCCACAATACTCTCATCCACAATAAACCTCTCGATACCAATGCAGTTCTGACCCGCCCCTTGGAAACAACTTCGCATAAACGTCGAACCGAAATACTTGAGGTCGGCATCCTTGAGCAAGATGGCCGGATCCTTGCCACCCAACTCGAGCGTCACTGGCGTCAACTCCTTGGTCGCTGCCTGTGCTACCAACCTCCCCACTGGCTCTGAGCCGATGAATGTGATGTGCGCAATGTCTGCACTCTGCGTCAACGCCTCGGCTGCTTCGGGGAAGCACGTCACCAACTGGATCAACTCCGGATCCGCACCCGCCGCGCTCACACACTCGCGCATCGCATCCACAAACCACGTCGCCGACCAGGCCACCAACTCGCTCGCCTTGACCACAATCGCATTCCCCGCAAACACACTCGAGATGATCGGACCCATCACATTGTGCGCAGAGTAATTCCAACTAACGCACGCCGAAACCACGCCCATGGGCTCGTGACGCACCTCGCAAACCTTGTGCATCAGCAAAAGGTTGTTCGGCCTCACTTCGGTTTGGAGAACACGTTGACCGTTGTGGATGGTCCAAGCGAGCTTGCTGCAAGTCGTCAGCAGTTCGCCAAAGGCGGCGTCGATGGCGGTTTTGCCCGTATCACGCGAAGCGACCCGCGCGATGGTTTCGGCGTCGCGTACCACCCATTTCTGCATGGTGCGCAGCACTTTGCGTCGGAGTGCAAACGACGAGGTGGCCCATTTGGCTTGGGCGAGTTTGGCTTTGGCGATCTTGTGGGCGATGGTGGCAGGGGTGTCGGCATCGATCTCGGCAATGAGGTAGGCGGTGGCAGGGTCGTAGCAGATGATCTTGTCTGGTTTGGATTCGTTGCGGATTTGGGGGTTGGAGAGGATCTCGGAGGTCCAGCCGGGACGCGCTTGCGGTGGGCAAGGGATCGAGACGTTGACGCCTTGCTCGGCGAGATAGGAGCCAATGTAGGAGCCGAGGCGGGTGACCAAGAACATGACCAGACCGGTAAAGACGAGGCTGGTGGGGGAGCGGATGGCGCTCGAGCGCAGGATCGGGAAGAGTTGAAGAAGGTAAAGGTCGGTCTGGAGGATGAAGAGTTGAACTTGAAGCTGCAACTGTTGGCTCCAGGCCGCGAGCCCTTCCCACCCAGATGGGAACGGGGGGATTGACGAGGCCGTCATGGTTGGCATTCGGGGTGTCGGGATGATGGAAGATGCAAACAAGGCTGTTTTCGTTGTGCTGAGCACCGATCAAAGAAAACCAACACTCTGGAAGCAAGAAGAAAGCGCACTTCGGAGGCCGAAGCAGGGCAGGCGTGTGCGTGTGTGTGTATGTTTGAGAGAAAGTATACATTTCATGCACTGTCTTTGAGTCGGAATCGTACGAGCTCGCAGCTCTTTCTTCCACGAGACAAAGCGTGGGGGATCTGTCAAAAAGAACTCATCCGCAACAATTTCCATATAAATGTTAGCAGCGAGCTTGATAACAAGGTGGTCAAAATCCACCTGATCGAGATGGTGTTACAGAAAAGCCGATGGCATCCCCGATGGAAGCATGTACGAGTACAGGCTGGATGTGGGATGCTGCAGAGTGCACTGAGGGCAAAGGGTATGGCATCTGCTGCATGCCAAGGCAACACTACTGTGCACTCACTAACAGTGCAAGAGGGGGGCCTCGAAGCGACAGAATCCCACCTTGTGGCAGGCGAGACGTCGAGGAATGCTTGGCAATCTGTTCCAGGTAACAAAGTCTATTTTCGAGAGAGAATTTGAGCTTCTCAAGCAAGCATATTCGAAGCAACGTGGCAAGATCGGTCAAAAACTTACCCTCTACGATATCGCCATCACGTTGATAGCCGATAGATTCTATCTCTGAGACAAATCGCCGCTTGTTAGCTTTCCGCCCTTCTGAGGCCAATATTGGACCGAGATTTGACCTCAACGCCAAGACATGCCAACGGAGCTCCCCGCGTTCTTGCTTTTGATTGAACACCACTTCTGATCTCTGCACGCTTCCGGGAGCTTGTCTTCGCAGGTGCTACATGTCTGCGTGAATCTTGACAATCTTGACAAGATCCACGCTTCGATATCTGCCAAGTCAGAGGTCAGGCAAGCATGAAACCCCATTCCTGGTGGATGCTAGAGCGTGCGTGCTACTGTACAGTACACGCGCGTCTTCTTTATCTGGTGGATTCTTGGCACTGTTTTTTAGCTGCTTGCTTGAGCCGGACGGAGATGGCGTTCCGTGGTCGGATCTCTCCTTGTCATCCTTCTCTCATATCGAGCAGTCAGAAGAAGCACTGTATCAAACAAGAACAATCAAGCCTGATGCGAGTCAAGTGAAAGGCATGTCATGTTTCCTTACCCCACCCGCTGTCAGTTGGGCGCTTGGATCCTGTTGCATTTTCTTGGCAACCCCCCTACTCTGGCTGTTGTGCACTCAAGAAGGCAAGCTTGATACGAGCAAAAGCAAAAGCGTGTAGCTACAGTATCTGTGTTCGACATCAAAATCCAAGGTTGATATTGCCCTTGAGTGTAAATGCAGTTTGAACATATCCATGCTCAACCCATGCAAAGTGCAACCGTTGGCAAGGGAAATGTACGGCACCCAAGAAGTCGCCGATATGCATGTGGTGCTCGGTTGCGGTGCCAGAGAGTGAGGAGCTGTTGAGAGGATTCGAGATACAGTTACAGGCAAGACGGGCGCCGCGTGGGGGTTTCGACTGAAAATTCAAAACCAAAACAAAAAAGCGGTGCGATGACGGACAAGGACAGATTTTTATGATTGTGTCCAACAACGAACACAAACCATTTCAGTCAACGCCCTACGTCACTTTAGTTTCAGCTCGCCCTCTACTAGTCTCTGCCTCTCAATCAGCTTGTCCGTGCCTGATCCACACTCTGCTCGCCCTCCTCGCTTTTCAAGCGATCAAGCCTTCCATCAATGTCACACTAGAAGCAAGGCGTTGTTGCATCAACCACATCAGAGGAAATAGGAATAAGCATCGTTGTAGCCCTTGTACACAAATCCCGAGATTGACTCTCTCTCTCTCTTTCATGTCATCAAGCCAGCGCTTGGATCTCGAAAGCCAAGCAATCGATTTGGGAATGTGCTCAAGCGTCCAAAGCTTGACATTACATTTATGCTTTGATCGACGTGAAACAGCCTCCCACACAACACGGTACTGTACAAGATTTCCTATCATCTACTGTACATAGCACAAAGGTGGCTTGCTACAGCATCATTATTGCAGATACAGAGAGATGCGGATGCAAGCCAAACCTGCGGTCGGCAATCAAAGGCTCCACTTTTGGTTTTTTTTATTTGCGAGTACAGTAGCAGTTAATCAACCGCTTCCTTCATAGTAGTGGCGAGCAAGCGTTGACCTCGCTTGGCTCCATCCAAGTTCTTGGCACGCCCCACGCTTCCTCCTCGCCCCCTCGCCAACTCGACTGCCGAATCCATCCTCGTCATCCTCCGCCTCGCCTTCCCAACACCGCACCCTGCTGCCCGATTCTTATTTTGTCTCCAGTCTGGCTTGCTTCCGCCCAAACCTCAGACTTGCCTCAAATGAGGCTCTGACCCCATCCCTCTTGTTCCCATCTTTCATCTCTCATCACCATCACACCATCAACGCCTCTCAGCAGACGAATGTCACCGCATCATAGAAACAGCATGGCTCTTCTCGACCTGAGCCTTTAAAGGTACAAAAGCAACACTCGAACAAGCTGCATAACTGTTCAGTACAGACCCTCGTCGTCGCATCATCCTCACAGCATCCACCCCAATCATTCTATTGCTGCAATATACCCTCAGGCCCACTCCATTCACAAGTGTCCCATTAGAAAGTTGCTCTCAAGATGACATCGATTGCTCGTCGTATCGTGAGTGGCCAAAAGGCTCGCTTCAAGGATCCGCTTCTGGACCTCGACCTTGACCTCACCTATGTCACGGACCACATCATCATCATGGGCTTCCCTGCCTCGGGCGTCCAATCGTTGTACCGCAACAAGCGATCCGACGTGCGTCGCTTCCTCGACAAGCGTCATGACGATCTCTATCGCATTTACAACTTCTGCCCAGTCACAGAGAATTCGTACGACGCCGACGAATTCTACGGAAGAGTGTCTCGCTTTCCTTTCCCAGATCACCATGTGCCTCCACTCAGTCTGATCCCGCTGTTCGTCGCCGATATCACAGAGTACCTCGAGTCGGATCCTGACGCCACAGCCGTCATTCATTGCAAAGCCGGCAAGGGGAGATCAGGTACCATGGCCTGTTGCTACCTCATCTCGTTGCCATATCTGCCCACACCGCCGACCAGTGTAAAGAACTACAGCAAGATGCAGCGTCCGCAAAATCAGTCGTCTTGGCCAGCACCAATCTCTCCCATCACTGCTGCGGCTGCTACTGCTGATGCTGCTGATGGCGAACAAGACAAGAATGCACATGCAACAGCATCAGGTCAGGCTGTACAGCCTCTGACGCCAGTGGTGGAGCAGAGGCCCCAGCCTCCCGAGCGTAGCAGCAGTATGACTCTGCAACTTCCTCGATCGGCAGCCTGGCAGAATGCGTCTTCGTCCCAATCGACACTCTCCGCGGACGTGCTTGCGTCATCGAGCGCCCCACTGCGTAGACGCCCTTCGCTGTTACCAGAGCAAAGCATCATCCGCAACGACGACCACAACCCGCAAGTCGAGATTCAGCAGATCTCGCAACGGCTGCAGACCATCTTTGACCTTCACACCGAACGTCGCATGAAGCCTCAACCGAGCAAACACGCCGACGGACGTAAACGATCCCGCTCCAATGTGGCAGGTTTGCGACCCTCGGCTCACTCGACAGGTGGGATGCCGTCGGCTGCTGCATCGACTGCGTCTCTTCGTGCGCTGGGGGCAGGTCCAGCAGGTCGCAGCTGCGATGCGCTTCACCATATGACCAACAACAGCATGCATTCGCATTTCGGCACGCATAGTCGAGCCAGCACGAGCATGTCGCAGAACTTGGATGACCTCAGCAGCGCATCCATGGTCGACACTTTGGCTGCCGACCGTACCACGCTCGAGCATTCTGACGACGACGACGATGCCGCCGAGTCGTTTGCGGTCAATCAGAATACCGAAGATCACAGTGATACCAAGAAGCCCAAGATGGGAGTCTCGATCCCATCGCAGCGCAGATGGGTCGGGTACTGGACGCGCATTCTTTCCGGGCGTGATGCACGTCTTTGCATGACCTCTCCCATCCGCCAACCCAGACGACAGATCCGCATCACGCGAATCTCTGTCGAACGTCGCGCTTCCCCCGCAGCCAAATCTGCGCAGAGCTGGTTGGAGCGCCTCGTGCCGCACTCTGACTCGCTCAGCGTCCAACTGGTGCGCTACCAAGACACGCTCGTCGACCGGCTCGAATCGTGGGAACGTCACGCTCGACGCCGCGCCACGGCTTTTGGCAAGCACGACCCCTCGGGGCTCGCGGGCGATCTGGACGCGCAACAGCAGCAGCAGAAGCAGTACCTCAAATCGCTCCGTCGCAAAGCTTCCGAATTGCAATGCTGGGATGGCAACAAGTTTGGCAGGGAGCATGAGGACAAGATTGGCAATTGGGGAGTTTGCGTCCAGGCCGAGGCCGAGAGGGCGAGGGCGTTTGATTGGAAGGATGATGAGCCGCAGTTGAAGTACTTTGCCAGAATCCCAGAGAGTCAGCCGAGGATGGCGGTTGAGGGGAAGAAGGACAAGATGTGGAAGTATACGTTTGAGCCCAGCGACGAGCGTGGGAAGGCGAGACATTCATCGGCGTCAAGTGCGGATTCGGGATACTGCTCGAACCACACAGAATCGACTACTGCGGGTAGTGCGCATCTTGCACCCCCTGCCGCTGCTGCTGCACAGTCGGTGAGCAATGACGACCCGCTTATCCGCAGAATGACGCGCAAAGCGTCCGGCCTGTTGCGCAGCCCGTCTTCCACCTCGCCTTGTGACGAAATCACCCCGCCTTCCTCCACGGCCTACCTCCCGAACCCAAGCAGCCCCACGTCCCCGACCTCGACGAACGACTCGCTAGTCGGCCAGATCGTCGACGCCGACCGCGAGCTCTGCATCAAAGTGCTCATCGGACGTACGGGCAGCAAGCACTCGAAACTCCCTGACGTGGCTTCGGCCGGATGGTGCTGGTTCATCCCTTCGTTTGAAGACCCCGACGCGGGCGCAGCGGGCATGGCGAGCGTGGGCGCAAGGACAAAGATCCGTTTCGACAAGGACGAGATCGATTTCAGAAAGGAACCCTTGGGCTTGGTCGCCATCGAGGTCGAGTGGGAGTGGGTCAGTGTCGGCGAGGACGAGCAAGCCAATGATTCTCAGCACGGTCATTACTAACATTTGGCATAACCACTAGATTGGTCACACACTCTCTTCCAGGTAGATATCAATCCAGGACTCTCTCTCTCTTTAGATCCAGCTGGCATTGTGTGTACTGCATGTGTGTTATGCTTCTGAAGGTAGTACGGCGGGGGTTTGCTAGCATGTCACGTCGACCCAACCGATAAAAAAGGTGGACGGATGTTAGAAAAGTTTGCTAACACGAATTGGCCGAAAATTCCAGCAGGGTGGAGGACTGACTGCGCAGTGCATCGCTCGAGCCACATTTTGAACCTCATCATCATCATCATCACCACCACCACCAATTCTTCTTCTTTCATTCCTTCCTCCCTTCTCAACTGCTCGCCATCGTCTTGTGATCGTCTACAAGCGGCGTCGCATCTTCATTCTACCTTGATCCTGGTCTGGACTCTCAATCAACCCGCCGCAGCACCGCATCCAACCCGCGCCGTCAAGTGAAAGCCTCGCCCCCCTTCCCCTATCTATCCAGCTGACCCTCGCCCTGGCGGCGCCTTTCCCGCATCATGGCTTCCTCCTCCTCCCCCACCACCACCACGTCTTCAGCCTCGATGGCGCTCGCCAACTTTGAGCTCACCAACTCGATCATCCCGCTGCCTTCCTCCACTCTCGACTCTCTCTTCACCTACGACTCTGAAGACCAACGATCGATCCTGCGCGCGCAACCGTGGAAGACGGATCCGCATTTTTTCCAAAAAGTGCGCATCTCGGCCGTGGCGCTCATCAAGATGGTGATGCACGCGCGCTCGGGCGGCATTTACGAGATTATGGGTCTGATGCAGGGCAAGATTGATGTGGCGAACCGAACGCTCTACGTGATGGACAGTTTTGCGTTGCCCGTCGAGGGGACAGAGACGAGGGTGAATGCGCAGAACGAGGCGTACGAGTACATGGTGCAGTACCTGGATGCGAGTCGCGAGGTGGGGCGGTTGGAAAACGTGGTGGGGTGGTACCACAGTCATCCAGGGTATGGATGTTGGTTGTCGGGCATCGACGTGAATACGCAACGCACCAACCAGACTTTCCAGGATCCGTTTGTGGCGATCGTCATTGATCCCAACCGGACGATTTCGTCGGGCAAGGTCGAGATTGGAGCGTTCCGCACGTTTCCAGAGAACTACGCGCCGCATTCGCATTCGCAATCGAATTCGAGTAGTGGTTTGGCGGCGGCGGCGGGGGGTGCAAAGGGGGTGGAGTCGATTCCGCTCAACAAGGTGGAGGATTTTGGCGTTCATGCGAATGAGTATTATGCGTTGGAGGTTTCGCATTTCAAGTCGAGTTTGGATGGTCGGTTGGTGGAGGGGTTGTGGAACAAGTATTGGCAGAACACGTTGAGTGGGTCGCCCTTGGTGACGAATCGGGCGTATACGACGAGTCAGGTGCGCGAGTTGGGGGACAAGTTGGGTAAGGCGAAAAAGGCGGTGGAGAGTAGAAAGAGTTGTTCGAGCTTGCCGTTCTTACCCCACCAAAGTGGTGAGGGGGAGACTCCGCAAGATTTGGTGCAAGGTTGGAGGGAGAGGGGGAGGAGTAGCACGCTGAGTGCGTCAAGTGCGGATGCGGGAAAGGTGAGAAGAGAGGTTGATCATGGTTGGTTGGTGAGCCAGTTGAAACAAACGCTTTTCCAATCCACGCAAAGCAGGTAGTTGATGCGTGCCTGCATTGACATCCTCCCGTATATATGCCATCCCCCCCCCGGGCATGCAGTTTGATGTGCCACAATCAAAGCTAGCCAGCCTTTCAGCCCCCCTTTTGGGTTCCAAGTAGACTTGGCTCCCTCGCCTTCGTGCACAGCAGCTGAGACCCTTTACCCCCAGCGCCAACTGCGACCTCGCTCCCCAAATTGCACGTCAGCCATTGGCAAGAATCGCGTCAAGCTCCCCCAATCAAGCTAGCTCCTGCTCACACTCACGCACCTTGCACGTTGCAACCAAGCAAGCAAGCACACACAGATCATCCATGAAAAGCGTACTGTACGACTGAATGTATTCAAGAAGCGAGAACTGATTTTTAGGACAGAGTCTTAGCCTACAATGTGGAAAGAAAATGGGCATACCGAGGAGAGAGTTGCTAACATATGGAGGATGATGATCATGATGATGATGATGATGAAAGATGTAATCAAGTGGTAGATGTATGAGGATGCTTTGAGGATGAGCTTACGTTCCAGCAGGACAAATGAAGGACGAGACAGAGATGCATGCTAGGTCATGTAGACGAGGTGAGACGGTTCAGAAGGTTTCAGTAGCCTCGTAGGCGTTGGTCACGTCACGAAGCACCTGTCGGGTATCTTGGCGTTGATGAGCGCCAGCTTTGGCATCTTCGAGAATCTGTTCGTCGTCTTCCTCAATCTCTTGTGCGTCCTCGTCTTCGTCCTCGTCATCGTGAGCATAAGAGACAGTTTCGTCGCCGTCTACGTTCTGGCTGGGCTCGGCGTCAAAGTGAGCCTGGCCGTGCATCTCTAAGCCGTTGCTGGCAGCGGGAGTGTTGGCACGCGATGACGAGATGGGAGACTGCTCGGGGCGTTCGATCTCCTTCCTGTCGTACAGGTCAACACGAAGAACATTCAGATCCTGCTGGTCATCCACACCGACAACGGCCTCGGGGAACGACTTGTGGGCCCAGTCGATGACGTAGGTCGAGGCGCGCATGAACTTCTTGTGCGCGTACTTCTTGTGGAAGAACTGGTGCGTGATGGGTCGCAAGCAGTAGTCAAGCATGATCTCGGCAGTGCCCAACAGCTCCTGTTCCGAGTAGGTCGAGTAGTGGACCAAGGTCGGGGTCCACTCACCACGCTCGAGCACTTCGCGAGCCAGCCAGACAGAGGCGGCGGCGACGAGCGAAGGCGGGTGCTCCATGAGACGGTAGTCGAGCAACGAGATCTCCATAAAGTACTTTGCGACGGTACGGGTCTGGATGTCGTAGTTGTCGGCCTTGCTGATTCGACGAAGGAAGTTCATGGGGTTGGCGTACGACATGCTAAAGTCGAGCACCTTGAGGACGTATCGCTCAGCACGGAGGATCTCGACGTCGGTGTAACCACCATCGGCGAGGTAGTAGAAGTTCTGGATGGATGGGCACATGACCTCTTCGTACTTGGAAGCGATGAACATGGCGGTGACACCCACGAGCTGAAGCTTGGAGAGCGAGATGGTGCGTCGCGACAAGAAGCGGTCGATGATGTTGACGGCGAGGTAGAGAGTCTCGGGAAGCAGGCGGAACTTGGCATGGATGTCGACGAGCCAGTCGACGAGGATGGCACGCACGTCCCAGTTGATCTCTTCCTGAAGCGACATGTAGTCACCGTTGGGCATGTTGATGATCTCGAGCTCCTTCATGTATTCAAAGATGTCGTTGACGTACTCGGCAACCATGAGCGGGTCTTCAGCATCCTCGGCGTCCAGGTCCTCCCATCCTTCGTCCTTGGCAGGCTTGGTGGCTTCGGTCTTGAGACGCTTAGCCTGTGGAGCCTCCATCTTGTCATCGGTGTCGACGACCTCGTTGAGCTGAGCCTTGGCTCGCGATGGAACGGCGGCGGTGGAGGTGGTGGTAGCAGCTGACTTGACGGAGGTGGTGGAGGCATCACGTCGAAGACCGGTCTGCGAGTTGCCGGAGGCGGTGCGGACCATGGACCCCTTGCGAGCAGCAGCGGCAGCAGGGGCGGTGGTAGTGGCGGCTGATGTTGTTCTCGACGATGCCGAAGGGATGCCTGATGTTGTGGAGGTGGTGGTGGTGGTGGTGCCGGCAACACGTCGAGAAGCACGGAAAGGTCGGTCAGCGGCGGCATCGGCGGCTGGAGCAGTGGTGGTACTGGAGGCGGTGGTCGGGCGGGTGCGAACGACGCGACGAGCAGCGCCGACGCCTGTGGTGGTAGTGGTGGTGGTGGTGGCGGCAGCACCGGCGACGGCGGCTGATCGTGTCGAGGTGGACGTCGAGGCGGTAGCACGAGGCTTGATAGCGTCCTTGAGAGCAGCTTTGCCCTTATCATCGTTACCGGCCATGTTGGAACGCGTTCGGTTGGCGTTTGTGAGATCCCCGAGCGCGGCTCTCTTCCGAGTTCCGAGAACACCGGAGGCAGCCGATGCGACGGACGCCTTGGTAGCTGCGGTCATGGTGGAGGCAGGCTTGGAAGGACCAGCATCGGCAGCACCGCCTTCGAGACCGTAACGAGTGGATCGTGAGGTGACACCAGCATTCTCCTTGGCCTGAGCACCAGTAGCAGAGGCTGTGCTGCGAGTCCGCAGTGGGATACGACGGGATGCCTGTATATGACACGGTCGAATGAGGACGTCGAATGTCAGCGTCTGGAACGGAGTCGGAGAGCGGGTACAGGGGACAAACGAATGCACTTACGATATTCTGGGACATGGCGGATATATGTGTAGTATAGGACTAGATTAGGATAGTCGTAGTTGTCGTATCGTGCTGCTAGTCGCGTCGGACACCAAGAGGACCGAGCGTCGCAACGAGAGCGGCGAGAAGAATATGCAAGGATTGCAGAGAGGATTAGTTTGAGGTCATTAAGGTAGAGATGCTGATGCGGGACGTCGCCAAGGAATGCTGAACGAGGAGCAGGGCGGGGTCTGGAGAGATGCTGAGGGGAAGACGGGCAAGCGCGACGAGAACGTGACGAGCCAGACCAAAACCAAGATGCAACGAGGAATGCAGGAGAAGCCGGTGCAGATGATGACAGGAACTAGCAGTACAATGTGGTAGAGATGAAGAGTGGAGTGGTAGTGATGATGATGAAGGAGGAGATGATAGAACGGGAGCAGAAGGATGAAGATGTAGTGGAGTGTAGAGAGGGAGAGATGGGATACCGCGACACAGTGTCAAGAGGCGAGGCTTGGTCGTACGAGCGAGGAAAATTCGAGGCAGCAGAGCGCTTTCCTGCTGAGACGAGGATTTGAATTGAACACGGCTACGCCCAATTGTAGTGGAGACTACGAGCCACGACGGGTTTGGAATTCAAAAAGCGTAGCGTGACTGGCGACTGGCGTTCGTGCTGAATTGAAATCCGCGAGCTGAGAGCCAAAAAAGGGTGACTAAGGCTGCAACTGCGAATTTTGATCAACGCGACCCATTTCCTCGCCTTTTTGTGTGGAAATGGCGCTCAATCACTGACTGCAGAGCGAGACACGAAAACGCAAAGAAGATGCTATTTTCGCGAGGCAGCGTGTCGCAATCTATCGAGTCGTGAGCATCGGAGGCTTACCCATCACAGCATCGCCGTTCCACCGAGAAAAGAGAAATTAATTCATCTTTTTTTTTGTGGAAAAATAGCCAATTTCTCGCACTTCTCTCTCTCGGAGAGGCAGGCCAGCATTCAACTTCCACCTGCTGCTGGCCGTGTTTGGTTTTCCAGAGCATTGTTGTTAGATTCCTCTGAAGCTGTCTGCTCTGCTGGTGCTGCTCCTCCTCCTCGACAATGTCAGGATGCTTGCCATATCTCATCGATCGCAAGGACGATGAGATATGCAGAGACATCCTGTGATGCGAGCGCCAATACTTTGGCGGTGCATCGCGTCCTTCTGAGGTGCGAAACCACTCGAGAGCAAACTGTGCGCCCGATGCCATCAAAGAGTGCCATGCTGCAGGGACCGGATTCTCGAACAGACTTGCACAGCGGGCCGAGACAGCGATTCGATGCGACGTCGAGCTTAGATGCCTCTACTTACGTTAAGAAGATTGAAATGGGGCAGATGTTGCGGTCTGACTCGTGAGTGTCGGAGGTCAGACTTCCGGTAACTTGTTGTGGATTGGGCGTGATGGAAGTCGATATATCGTGATTAGTCTGAGTTGGCTGTTGTCGAAGCTAGTGTATGGCGGATAATGTTCTTGGAGACTGTCGGTGTTGTTCTGGAATAGCGCAAGGATGACGATAGCTGGGCTGCTGAACGCACTGTGTCGATAGCTTAGTTGCTCTAAAGCCTGGCTTGGGATGATCGTACGATTCAGCTTAGCAGCAAAGCGATAAGCCTAGATGTCTAGCGAGACGAAACGGTGTGGAGATAGAGGGGAGGGGCGAAGTAGGTGTGAGAGAGGATGTGGAGAGGTGGGCGATGATGATGGGTCTTGATGAGAAGGTGTGTAGGTGAGCAGAGTGGAAGAGAGCGAGGCGGAGTGAGTCTGAATTCTGAGACTGAGACACGCTCTGAAGAGTTAAGTCGAGAAGGTCGCTGTTGTGAATTGTGTTTCGCGAATTGAGTTGCGAGCAGCAGCAGCGCCTATGCTTTGTTGGTCGATTCTACACTTTCGCCTTGCCAGGGAAAAAAGGGACCGGCCGGTAAATTAAAGTTGACAATCTGCACAGCGCTTTGGAAAAGGCAACAATCGAATCCAATTCGATCTTGAACGCCTTGCCTGTTCCATTCTAAGCTGACGTGTGAACCTGGCAGGGTGCGCAATGAAAGCTGTTCTGTCTTTCGTGCTAATCAATGAAAGCCGGGTCGCGAACAAGAGCGTGAGCGTGGACGTGATTCGTGTCGTATTTGTGACTTTGTCAAAGGTGCATGGCGCTTTCCGAGGCGCCAATTCTGACGGAATTCAAGCTGAAGCTACCTTGCAGAGCCACGAGTTGCCGACATTACAACACCACAGCACCATTACAAACGGCGCGACTGTGTGGCTTGAGTTTGTGCACCCTTGTGTCTACGTCACTTTCGAGTTGCTCGAAACCGTGTGCCGGTCCACATTTCTACCATCCGTGTCTTTTCAAGGCTGTGACCTTGCTGCTGCTAACGGAGAGTTGCTTTGTAGAGCTTTCAAAGCCTGATGATGTCTGCAGAAGCAGATCGTGCGCATTCAGCCCATGGTAGTACAGTAGCCTAATCGTGCTCCGTCTCACTTGTGCTAATCTCAGCGCTGTGCTAGGCCTTGCATCTTGCCAGTAGGAACTCGCTCTTTCCTCGACCCCTAGACTCGTTTCGCAAGACAGCTCAGATTGGAACACATGTTTCGAATATGCCCTCTCTCTCCTCGCATGACGGGGACTCGTGGTGGCAGTGGCATGTTCTGTATCAGCGTGGGGAAATGACCGACTCCAGAAATGATGAAACCACAAAAAGATTAAACCCTGAGATGGTCCGAAAAAAACAGGTACCAAAAATGCTGTCTTTCAGCGGTCGGCAAATTCGGGATAAATAACAGATTCAGAAGAAAAGCGACATCGAAAAAAAAAACTCCACATCAACTCGACACGCGACGCGGGCGCATCCGTCACGTGCCTAATTATCCTTTTCGACAGAAGGCCTCCTCGCCTTTCACTCTGCTCACCGTGGCCATCACAGCTTGACACTGAAGCACGTACAGTTCAGCTCAGGACGCTAGATGACGATGAGGCAACAACATCGATATTTGCTTCGACCAACTCATACATGACGCGGGCTAGTGCGTGCTTTTTCTGGCGGAAGAGGCAAGCGAAGTAGGCTGGCAGATCGAGAGGGGGCGAATGAGGCATCAAATCGGAGCGGGCCAATAGCCGGACCTACGATTCAAAAGAAGCAGGATTGATGAAGCTCATGACCCACCGCAGCCCCAAGAATACAGAATGACAGAGCTGCAAGTTGCAAAACAGCATCTCGGTGAATTGAAATGCAAGAGAGAGGGAAAGAGAAGAGACCCCTGAAAAGTGGGTTCGACTAAAACCTTAAGAGTTGCTCGCGTGATGAATTCGCGTTGAGTGGTTTCGCGCCTTCGAGCATTCATTTCTTTGGCCTCACAGTGCAGTGCATATAGCCTCGCGCGCCTCGTGTTGCAATACAAAACCAATCACTTCAACCCGTCGTCTGAAGCCGGAACGACACTGACACTGACACTGCGCTCTATCGGGCTCAAGCTCTTGGAAACCGGCAGCGTTCGATCGCATCGGAAGCCAAGAACGAAACGGCCCGATCATACATATTTCCTCGTTTCTCTTACGCCCTCGCCCGTGTCGGCCACTCGAGTGCTCCGCGATCCGAGGAAAATTTCGACAAAACTGACCGAACGCAAGAAAGTGTTGCTCTCCTTGAACTCAGCCTTCCCTGGCTAATTGTCGCTACACCTCCCGCAATCATCTTCAACGACCTCTCAACCTTGTCAACAATCACCGCGATCATTTGCTGGACCGCTTTCCCGCTCTCTACGTGCACTCACTGTTGCCCCCGCTTCCCTCGTCTCCACGCGGTTTCATCCATTGCCATCATCCGCAACTGTTTGCGCGCATCCATGAACACGATCCGTGACCACACAGCTCCTGCGGGGAGATAGAGCAGTACAAGCTCCATCTTATCCCTATCCTTCGACCAACACCTAGCCCGAACAGGCGGCAGGTCGCGAATCTCACTCCAGCCGCACCAATCACCGTGCGGAGAGGCCCAAGCGTCTTTCACCACAGTCAAAAAGAAACACTGAGCGATCCTAGCCTCAGGAACCAACATGCGACCACTGTCCAGCATACAGACGCTGCTCAATGCGCAGCCCTTTCAGCCTTTGCTCTCCAAGCACACTACCTCTGATACTCGCTCCGCTACCAACATGTTCTCCCCATCCCAGATCCCGGCAAAACGGCGTCAGCCACCGTCATCCTCGACGTTTGCACACCCTCATGCATCCACCAGCGCAGCATCAGCAGCAGTAGTAGCCCTAGCAGCGCCCGCACCTGCAACAACCTCCAACAGGCCACTTAAGAAGAAGGTCACTTCTGCTAACGACGACAGCATTGCCACCCGCCTGCAGCCAAAGCTGTCACAAACTTCATGGAGGAGAACCAAGTCGTACCAACATGTCGATCTATCTGGACCCACCCGAAGAACAGTTCTAGAGTGGCTCCCACGCGAGATGGTCTTCATGATTCTTCATCTACTGTCATTTCGCGACATTCAGAACCTGCTGCGTGCCGACAAACGGATGCGACCCTTGGTGCATGCAAAGACATTCTGTCCCTGGAGGAAGCAGCTCGCCTCCTTTCTCCATTACGAACGACTCTACGACCAGACAATCGCACTCGAAGAAGAGTCCATGTTCGACAGCATAGAAGCAGACTCTGACGACGCCCAAGACCACGAGAACGCACGCAGAGACGCTCTTCAGATTGCTGATCGATCCGCAAATGCCGACCAAGACCAGCCCACTTTGCGAGATGATGTCAAGACATCCAATCCAGAGCAGGAACAGATCGAGCAGAACTTCATACAAGCCTATTCCGATCTTGTCATCTTGCTGCAGCTCAAGAATGCACCAACCGACCTCCTCGAGCTCGTACCGTGCCTCACTCGCCTCTGGCACGATCACCCCTCGTTCGCACTCATCAGGAAGTGGTGTCGAGACTTTGTGGTCGGCCGCGCCACAGCGGACCAGCTCTTCGCTGCTGTTGACCATGTCACGGCGATCGAAGTTCTCTGCAGCGTCCGACTCTATCTAGCTGCGGTTCGCATCTCGCGCACATTCGCCAAGAACCTCCCATCACTACAATCAGTTCGGGTCCTGGACTACGATTGTCGCTTGGCCATCACCACATTCTTCGAACCTGACAACACAACGCCATCACCTCGCGCCGACTCGTCTTTTCAGCTCACCCACGAGCAGGAAAGATTTGTTCGTCGAGACGTCAGGCCAGGCGAGCTTATCAAAGTACAAGCTTTCGCCGGTACAGGCAAGACAAGGTCGCTGCTCGCCTATGCTGAGCGTCGTCCCAACAAACGCTTCCTCTACATTGCATTCAACAAAGCTGCCGCTGAAGAGGCGCGCCGACGATTCCCTCAACACGTGCAATGTCGCACAATGCACTCCGTCGCACTTTCCCAAGTGGTCCGCGCGGCCGGCCAGGAGATTGGCGACTTGCGTGCGCGCGATGTAGTCCGCCTGCTCGGCGAAAGTCTCCCCGAAGGACAGCTCACCCGCACCCAGGATATGGCCACACAGACCGGACGTGACAACAAGCTCACGCCCACTGCTGTCGCCACCTACGTGCTCGCAACGCTTCAACGCTTCTTCTATTCGGACGATGCTACCGTCGACCCTGACCGCCATGTCCCAGCCAAAGTGGCGACCGACACGGATCTCAAGATCCGAGCTGTGTCGAGATGTGCAGAGCAGTTATGGGATCTCATACGACAGGGCGCGCCTGATCGCAGCGGCAAGTCTGTTCCATGCCCACACGATGCATACGTCAAGCTTCTGCAACTCCAGGCTCCGCATCACTCGGAGAACTACTTCAAGGCGTTTGACGTCCTTCTTCTCGACGAGGCACAGGATCTGTCCGCCGCACAAGTGTCGATTCTGTTGCGAGCGAGGAAAAACTGTGGCATTCTGATCGTGGGTGATGTCTTTCAAAAGATCTATGGGTTCCGTGGCGGCACAGCCAAAGCCTTCAACGAGCGTCTCTATCCGTCGTCAGCCCATTTCCAATTGACAATGAGTTTCCGTTTCGGAGACGCTGTCGCCAAGATTGCCACCGAGATGCTGGCACTACGCAAGCCTGCTCCGTGGGAGAGAGCATCCGCCAAACCGGTGCTCAGTGGCGCTCTCGGAACAACGGATCGCGTCTTTGCAGAGGCCAACGTATTCCGTGACCTTCTGCAGCCGCCGGCGCACGGAGACGAGGAACAAGCGGAGACCGAGGAAGGGGAGCAAGGCACTCAAGCAAATAGCGACGCGACGAATGGAGCAGCGACCGTTGCAGATGCTCTTCCTCAACTCGGAGAAGGGCAGCGAGCCGTGGCACTGCAAGTGGCATCTGTTCGAAACATCGGAGAATCTGGCGAGATTATCCAGCATACACGGATCTTCCGAACCAATCGAAAGCTGTGCCTGACCGCGATGGCGCTCTCCGCGTTTTTGCCGCAACCACACAAGATCTACATGAAGACGAGTCAGGCATTGCAGGCCGACGCTGTTTTGACGCTGCTGCGTGACGCGCATATTCTCTACCACAACGACTCGAGATCGATGTCTCGCAACTCGCTGCTGCGTGATTTTGCTAGCTGGAAAGACCTCGTTCAGCGTGTCGAAGCGGAAGGATCGGGCGAGAGCAAGCTCAGTCTTGCTGTAGCTTTTGGCGGTGTGCTAGCAAGCTCGGACTTTTTGGATCAGGTGGCCCAGCTAGAGACTCGGGTTGCTGACACTGAAGAGGATGCGACTGTGATCCTGACCACAGTGCACCAAGCAAAGGGTCTTGAATGGGATTGCGTCCATGTCGAAGATGACTTTCGGCCCGTGTTTGGCACAGACAAGACGCAGAGAGTCGAAGTGGCGAGCTACTGGCAGCAAGACGAGTTGAACCATCTGTACGTGGCGCTCACCCGAGCCAAACGTCGGCTGATTGTTTCGCGCCCTGTGCTGCAGTGGATCGCTGCTATTCGTGGTCTGTACCGATACAGGCTGCTGACGAGCAACAGCAATAGCTTGATGGGCAAAACCGGGCTCTGTCCTCGGTGCAAAGCATCGAAGCATCCGCTGGTGGTCAAAGAGTATCGAGTTGCTTGCTTTGACTTTTTAAATCCTGGGTGCTGCAGTGATGGTGTGGTGGGTGCAAGTCATGGTGACCATGTGCATGCCGAAGTGAGCGGATCTACCGGGTCGACTATGGGGGCAAAAGGTGGGTCCAAGCCGAGCAGCGTCCAGCCAGAGATGATGAAAGATGCGGCGGCACCTCTGAGGCAGACCATGGGTTGCACAGGGTGTCTGTCGGACAGCTTGTCGCAGCTCGAGATCGAGATGGATCCGGATCTTGAAGTGTTTATCGCAACCGCACCCAAGATTACGCGCCAGCGTCCTCATGCGCCCAAGCCGTTGCAAACGATTGGTGGGACAGAGGGAGGGGAAGAAAATGCAAAAGCAGCAACGGTAGCACCACCGCCATTCAAACTGGATCCGTCAAAACATCCATTCTTAAAGGCAGATCACAGATCAAGATCAATGAAGTGGACCATCATGCATCACGAATACAAACGCGCAGTCTACTCGTGGTTCGGACATCATTAACCAAAATTATTTGGCACTACCGGAGGCCGAGCGGATAGGTCGAAGGAGAAGGAGGAATAGGAGAAGGTGGGATAGGAGGAAGAGGGACAGGAGGGATAGGAGGAGGGGGAAGAGTGACCCACGGGGCAAATTCAAGTCCCCACACTGTATCAATAATATCACCGTCAAAGCACAACACAAGTATACCAGCGTCTCGCACAGCAATGCAGAAGCACCATGAAAAAACCGAATGCATTATTACCACAGAGTGGGCCCCCCTATTGATTGAACGGATTGAATCAAGCGCCAAGCAAAATGGGCTACACGCCAGCCATGCCAAACATGCCGGTAGCGTCTCTGACTCTTGCCACGTCGCTTGCGGTCAAGTGATGTTTTTGCGAGAGGAAAAAGTCTTCAAAGATGCGTTCGATTTCTGCGTCTCCCGGGTTTCTGCCGCTGGGGCCTGGCGAGGCTGCACCTGCGTCGACGTGCGGGCCGGAGAATTGGAGTTCGAGATAGGATCGTAGACCGGTCCAGAATTCGGTGGATCGGATCCGGTTTTCGTGCAATCGCGAGATGCTAGGGCTGAGGGGGGCGGGTACGGCTGTGCCTGGGTATTGGGTTGATCCTCCTGGCTGTGCGCCCGGGGTGAGCGGTTTGCCTGCGTTCCTCGCCGAAAGTCCCGAGAGCGTGTCTTCGTCCGTAGTCAGCGTGAGTTCCGGAATAGAGACTCCAGAGGCGGTGCGATTGTGCGAAGGCCGCGACGAGCTACCGCTAGTAATGATCGGAGCCGGCGCTTGAAGGTCTGCCGAGGTCGGCTTGGTTGCCGAAGGTACCGTCGCCGAGGAAGACGACGGGGTGGACGACGACATTTGTTCGTATTGCGCAACGGTGTATGTCTTTTGCGAGAAGGCGTGCAGTTGAGCAATCTCGTCTTTGAGAAGTTCGTTGACCATACGATGACGTTTGAGCGTGTTGAGGCCATTGAAGGCGTCGGAAACAATGACTACGTCGTAGGCTTGCCCGCAGCCACCCGAGACGTCAGAGACCACCTGATAGCGGCAAAATACGAGGTATCAGTGACGCTGTCATCAACAGGGAGACACTTGGAGCAGGATGATACTTACCAAAGTCGAAACGCCCTGAACCTTTTGCCTGATAGCATTCTCGAGATCTTGTGACGAAACCATGTCTGCCCCTCTCTATCTTGCTATTGCTGTTGGCCGTATTCGCTGCGAGATATGTGCGTGATGTGATGTGATGTGAGGTGAAGGATGCCGTCGAAGCAAGAGATCTATGCAAGTGCGCGGTTGGATATCTTTGTGTCAGAAGGATGAGGAATGAGATGTGAGTGCACACTCGATGCGAGAGAGAAAGGCTTTCAAAAGCACAGCCCAGCACAGTCCAGTTCAGCCCAGCCCAACCCAGCCAAGCGCAGCGCGAGGAATGCATTTCCAAGATGTTCACAGATGCGAGCTGGCCTGTGCTTCTAACGGAAAGCGACACTGCACTCTGGCCTTTTACGCGAGCGTGTGCGTGTCTCTCTTGCTTGCCAAGAGGCTACAACGAATTTGTGAGAAGAAGACTCTGTTAGGCCGGCGTTAGATACATGGCGGCCTTTTTTCCCCCTTGCTCCACAGTGTCTGCAGAATGTTGGACCCTGAATAGCTCCTCTTCGCTCTGTTGTTCAATGCATATTGTCACCACAAAGGTACCTCCTGATCAGACGCTCACACCACCATTCTCGACGCGACGAATAGCAGACTCAAAATTCTTGGCTTGCTTCGATCGCCAGCTGTAAGAGGGCTGACTGAGGCTGCACTTTGTCGGTGTCAGCCCTCTTTGGTTCCATCACAGGCTCCGCTGATTCCAGTCAATCCTTGGGTCAGCCGATCGATCTCGAACATGTTCACTTCGGCTCCTCCTCGACCAAGGAGAATCGCCTGTGTGCAGCTGGATTCAAAGCATGCGGATGTACCCAAAAATGTCGAAACGGCTCTCACGCTTGTGTCGAGCCTGATATCGAGCAAGAAGGAAGAGCCGATCGATCTGTTAGTGCTGCCGGAGTTGGCTTTGACTGGTTACGTCTTCAAGGACTCGCAAGAGATCAGTCCGTTTCTGGAAGATGCTGCCATATTCTCGCCACCTTCGTCGATAGCACACTCCTCTTCGTTCATCTCGCACTCCAACAAAACTTGCACATCGTCAAAGACGCCAAGTCTCACGCTCGCATCCCACTTGGCACAACAGCTCGAGTGCCACGTCGTTATTGGCTTTCCAGAACGTTACGCTGGCGAACATTCCTTTGCTTCGACCTCCGCCATAAATATCAGTCATCCATTCGACGCTAGACCGCAACAAGACCGGATCACCTCGGATCCCATCTTCACTTCAACCGAGCGAGCATATAACTCAGCCGCCCTATTCGCCCCCTCCGGCTGTCTTGTCCATATCTTTCGCAAGCATTTCCTCTTCGAGACCGACCAAGTCTGGGCCGATCCTGGTCCTGGATTTCAATCGATTCACATCCCCGCCCTCGGCAACATCTGTGTTGGCATCTGCATGGACCTCAACCCCTACGCCTTCCAGACCGACTTTGACAAGTTCGAACTTGCCAACTACTGCCTCGCCCAGCATGTGGATCTCCTCGTGATGCCCATGGCATGGCTCATGCCCAAGGAAGAATCTGAAGCAATGTTGAAAGGCGAAGGGGATGGAGCCAAGACGAGCATGTCCATGGTCAATTACTGGGCGATGCGATGCTATCCTTTCTGCGCCCCGGAGCGGAGTGAAGAGGGAGGCGCGAGGAGGCGGTTTCTGGTGACGGCGAATAGGACGGGGACGGAGGGTGGGTCGACGTTCGGTGGGTCTTCGTGCGTGTTGCAGATGGAGAAGGGGGAAAGACCGATGATGCTGCATAGTCTGGGAGCCACAGAAGAGGGTTGTATGGTGGTCACTTTGCCTCCTTGACGCTCAGCAATGCATGTGGCACCCGCAGTGGCAGCCGCTGTGGCACCCGTTGTACTCAGCTGATTGACATTGTCCCTCTTTCATCCAACTTTGATGTGATTGTCCCGATCGGCACCTTATTCCTGGGAAATTGCAACAAGCTTGTGTTGTGGGAACCAGTGGCCTTCCGAGTTGCTCTGGACAGAGACGACAACATCAAATCACAACCAAGAAGCTCAGCTCACCGTCAGGGTACCAGAGTGACGAACCGATAGAAAGAAGGAAACAGCTCACAGCCCGCCTCTCCTTTGGACACCATGCGTTGTTTTCAAATGATCGGCATCTCGGTTGCGTGCCTCGCGCTGCTTGCTCTGACCGAAGCCACCGCTGGCACGACTCCGCTGGCACGACTCCGCTGTCTCACCTCAGGAAGCGAACGAATGCAGCCAGACTTGGCACTCGAAACAACCATGTTCACTTCGACGAGCTCTATAGCGGCTACTTCGACCACCGACCCTGGCCCAAAACTCCGAGCTTTCAAGACATGGAAGAACTCTGGCCCGACACATATTTCTACAACAACAAACCCGTCCTTCTCACTGATACCGCTCATTCTCTCGACCGCAACACTCTTCACGAAATGTACACTCGATTTGGCAAAGTGCATGTCGTCGATCGTGACGGACCTCGTCACCTCACCCTCTCGCCTCCGAGTCGAGAAGATCTTGCTGGTGGCGTGAGGCGGTACCAGAGTGACCACGGACTGCAAAACTACGTGGAAAGCCTGCTTTTCTCCGAAAACTCATACGGAAAGGTAGTGACGGCTCTCACACACGGTCCGGTTTTGCACCGGGCTAGGAATGGAGGCTTCAGTAACGACCGCGATTTCGCCTCTTGGGATCAGGTGAGGAACGGGGTTGCTTTGCGCGTGAACGATAATGCCAGGTCGGAGGATCTGAGAGCGCTCCTCAGAAGGAACAAGTTTATCAAGGTAGCGGGAAGGGATCGGGCAAGGGATCTGGGCTTGCGCTTTTCGAGGCTGGGTATGTTGCAGCATATGATCCTGTGACCGAGCAGATTGGATCCGTGTGGCTCAAGACGGATTGTTCATGAAGCTACATAGTCAATATAGTGCAGATTGCATCTGCACTATGTTTAATGCAACTTGGCCTTGTGAATTTGTGGGATCGCTCGATTGGTTCCAGCAATGGAGGCTGGGGGAAGGACGGCACTTCGCTCGTGCTCTGCGGGGGAGTGGAGAGTCTCCGGCGGATGGATGGCAGGATGAATTGCCTCGGGATAGAGTCAAAGCTTCACAAGTCGTGCCGATGCATAGTCTGACTACGCACCACCTGAGGAGGAAACTCAGAAGGGATGGGCTTCTGAAAGTTGTTGTAGCCAGACCGAAATATGAATTTGGGCGCGAGAGTCACTCGGCAACACACGATTGCAGTTGATCCGATGCGGAGGCTAGATGGAATCGATTTGGTGATGTTGCTGCGAATCGAGGTCGATGTCGATTCAATAGTCATGGTCAGCGTGACACAGTAGCGTTGCTCATTCTGCATCGCATTGACGATCGGGTTCATTATGAAAACTAGAGTCTCTCCGAAACTCGAACCTTGCTGTCGTGAGGGAAGCACCGCAACATCTGGCAGGGAAACGGGTGGCCTTGGTTGTCTCAAAACAGGCTGCGGATGCAGTGACAATTATCTCTTTCCCACATCCCACCACGTTTTCACCACTCCACAACATTGCGATTCACGACAACAAACTCAATCTCGTAACGCGAACCACGCCTCTGCTGGCTACCGTCATTGAACTTTCACGATGCCCTGTCTTCAGCGCACCTGCTTGATGCTTTTCTGCATCTCAGCCTACGTGCTCACTTCCGCCTTCACCGTGCATGGTGACGCCATCTTGGCCAAGCGCCTGCTTTCCATAAGCCCAGATGACCGTCGCATATCTTACCAGTTCCTCCGGGATGGCGTCTTCATGCCCGACCCTGACCTGCGACCAAGGGATCCCATCTCCTCCGATCTACTTCGACGAGAGCTCTTCTCAACAGAGATCCACTACAATGGTATTCCGATCTACTTTCTAGACCCTCGGAAGGGCGGTTTCCTCCTCTCCAAACTACGACTTGCTTACCGACACTATGGCAAGTTCCACGCAATCGGGAATCGGCTGGAGGATCGGACTCTGACCATCACGCCCTCCCCACAGGCACCAGACATCCTACCGGTCACCCGAGTCGCCACTAACGAGGTGCACGAATACGCTCTCAGAGCACGCTCAGCTCGACAGGCTTATGGCGACACGGCAGCCCTCGCTGCATTCGGGTTCGATTTGAGTCGCGCACCCAAGGTGAAATGGTTCGGATTCAGCTTCAAGGCTTGGCCAGTCAATTGGAACAAGGTGTGGCATTCGGATCCTTTGCCGGCAGAGTTGCCAATCGCTCAAGTAAGGGATCTGTTGGAGTCACATAGGTATGCAAAGTTCAGCACGTCGGATGGAAGCCGCTCACTCGGGGTCAGGCTCCTCGCCAATGGCGAGAAGGAGGTGAGGGAACTGGTGAACTCGAGGCCTGTGTTCCACGTCTGAAAAGTGCCTGCAATTCTATCTGCTCAGCCAATCACAAGTAGGTGGTTCTCCAGATGTAGAGTGAAGACGGGTCTACTTACAGTACTGAGCGGCTAGAGATCAGCCCACTTCTGCGAGGTCTCATGCATTCCGATTGCCGCTATATATGCTACACGAGAACTTCTGTTCTCTTTACATTCAAATCAAGCTGCATGTGATCGACCCAACACCATCCCGTGCTGCATGGCATTGCCGTTGTGTGTGGACGAAGCCCACTGACGGGTCAGTTCCGCAGGAACCCACTTCTTCCCTCTCTGCTGCGGTTGATCGGCGATCACGTGCAGCTACTGGCCTGTCCCGACTATGCTACTCAGACGACTTCCAAAGCTCAATCGCGTGCCCACTATGGCGTCAACAATAAGTTGATGCCACAGAATACCGGGCTGAGGAAGTGGGCTGAGACAGTCGGTGGCGACTCTCCTTTACTCACAACACAGGACCCGCCAACGGTAAAACATGAATGCTACTGTCAAGAGAAAAAAAATTTCGCCATAGCGAGCAGCCGTAGCGACAGGATATAAAGAGGGAATCGAAGATCCGCTCTCTATCGCAATATAAGAGTTCTGGTACTTTCTCTCACTCCAAAACTATCCCAAAGATGAGAGCTTTCAGAGCAGCAGCAAGGCTGCTACTCGCATGCTTGGCCCTCGTGACCTTTGCTGCAGCCGCAGTTCTCCCAAATGCAGCCAACCTCGACAAGCGCTCAGACGTAAGAGCTGAGCTCACCGCTCGCGCCGAGAGAATCACGTACAGCCAACTGGAAGCCGGCCACTTCCTCAACAACCCCAGCGTCTTGCGAACCCATCCCAACTCGATGTACTCAATCTACACCGGCCGGTACTTTTACAACGGCAAGCCGGTCTACGTCTTGAGTAGGCCCGAAAGCAAGATGTACCTCTCCGATCTTCAGCAAGCCGTAGCCGACTTTGGCGGCTTTCATGTCCGTATCAGAGGTCAGGCTTAAGCTCTCACGATCCTCCCGAACCACTCCAGGGCCCAACACGTGCTTGCACAGACCCACGAAGGTCACGACCAAGTGCTCCGTCACATCAACCAAATCGATCATACCTCAAGAACTTTTGGATCAAACGCGGCACTCCTCGCCAACGGCTGGAACGCACGCACACTCCCACCACGCAAGCTTAGTTTTGGCAGAACGAGGCCTGCTCGTGGCCCTCCGCAGTGGAACGAGATCCATCAGCTTCCGCCCTCGGACGGTGGTGCTGATCTTGGGTATCTGAGGGGGAAGCTCGATAGCGATCGCGCCATGAGGTTCACAAACGATGCGGGGACCATGTCTTTGGGTGTGCGTGCGCATCCAAATGGCCAGATCGAGCAGCAGCTCATCGAGACGGCGTCAGGCAGAACTTTGTTCAGTTACACACATGATTTGCGCATCTGAGAGCACGCCATCAACATGTCTCGTGCCAGTACGTCTCGTCGTTGCTCTGTCGTTCGTGTCGCTACAGTCGTTGTTCGTGCAATTTCCGAATTCATGTCGTTTCATCTGCACAACTCGAGCACTTTCCACCTGACTGGTTGTGGTCGTGTGATCGCCACGTCTTCGACGACAACGGTTTTCATAAAGATCAATGTATGCATGGCGCATGGCGCTTTCGATGTGCGGTTGAGGAGCTCATGTGCAGTTGATCGAGTCGAACTTCACTGCAGAGATCGGTGTTGTCGCCGACATGAGAAGATGAGAACTTCCTCTAAAAGCCTCTAATGAACTACACGAGCCGCTGTGCTCCTCCGAAACCTCGGGTTCGGCCGGACTTTTGGGCTCAACCAAAGCAGAACTTCCTTCACATTACCAAAAGGGAAGCTCCCAGTGCTTATAAGGCTACAGATCGTACGGTCAGCATCTTTCCGTTTGGAGTCCAACAAGCCCGGTTCAAGACCCAAAGCTTTTGACTCTTCTGCCTAATCAGTCCTCACACCCGGCGACAAACCGTTGCGCGGCATCAGCATGAGGCTCAGCCTACTCACATTTGCGACTTTAGCTGTCCTGGTAGAGCTCGTGACAGCGGCTTCGCTACCGCCCGGGCTTGACACGATTGACGAATCTGAGCCCGAAGAACGTGATCGAGCAAACATACACGACAGGACAGATTCCATGCCCAAGATGTACGGCACTCAGAGGCCCGTCAAAGTCTATCTCCGAACGCCATACAAACTTCGTGACCCCAACGCTCTACCTGCAGTTGAACCCAAGAATATGCGACACAATCTTCCTAAATGGCTGCGTAAATGGAGCCTCTCTTCGTCGCTCTCCGAGCCTCCTTCGTCGAACGAAGACATGGCCAGACTACTCGAATTCCGACCTTACCGTGTCTTTCGGTCAGAAGAGCTTTTGGCCATCACGGACACATGGCATACAGTGAATGGGCACCAACTCGTTCAGCTCCCTGGTGGAGCTCTAGACAGAGAAGTGATGACCATGATGACACGCAAGGGCAATCCCTTCTACGTAGCAGGAAGGGCCGGCAAAGTCTGGCATTTTACAAAGTCAGGACCCAATTCTTTCGTCTATACCAACGCGATCAGCAAGGAAGATCTGGCAAAGATCAAGAAAATTCTGGGTGAGACGTCGAGCTCGGAACACTCTTGGTGGCGCTCTCTATCACTTAGGCGTACCACACACAGGTTTGGCAAGACGTTCTCCTCGTTGAGATCACTTAATGGTCTTTGAAAGAGTAGGGCATCCCCTTCGTCTCGTCTGAACATCAGGAGACGCTGGCGTCTTGAAAATTCCCTTTGATACACATATGAAGCGACCAATTCGCTCATATGACCCTTATCGCTAGCATAGGCTTGTGAAGCCACATTGTATGACACGGTGTCACCATCATGAGCCTCGAACGCGAGTACGATTCTCTGGCACAGAAATAAGAATGTTCGTGAGTGATTCCCACGCTCCATTTGTTCTGCCAGAGATGGCGCCACGGTGGCACGATCATCAATCATCTGAATGTCTGCTTTGGAACTTTTGCCGACGAGATCTGGAATGGAATGAAGGCGTCACCGAGCCGCTCCCGAAGTTTGTCTATGAGAAACGCTCGAAGAGATGTGTGAATCAGCCGAGAACGAACATCGACTATGCGACCAAACCATTGGACCCACCCTAGTACGAGCGACGTTTCACTCACAGAGGTAGTGGCGCGTAGCCACCGCTGAGCGCCATCACAGTGCAAGTTATCGAAGCTCGAGCGATGAGCACGGTCATGAGGCTTGACTGCTGTATCACACTCGTCCTCGACAAAAATCTCATATAGAGGAGCGGCTGTTGCTAAGATCTCAAAGCTTTACGCTACTTCATAACGCTGAGCACGACATGTGCGTAGAGCGTGGCTTAACTCTCATCCCTGTGGCACCTTTCCACGTCCACATGAACAATGCAGTATAAAGCCCCCTTGTGTTTGTCTCTTTAAGCCCGTCTCATTCCGTTGCTCGCAAAACCTCGTTCTCACTGGCCTCCCACCCCTTCCCCTTTTCACAGCTGAACACACGCTGTGAGAGCACTCGGCACAAACGAATATGATGTTCTCTACGACGGTGACGGTGGCCATGTTGCTTTCGCTTGTTGCCACTGTCCTGCCTTGGCCCTTGCCTATGGTACCTCCTTCCGGCGAAATCACCGTCTTTGAGCCCGAAGTTGGCACAACAGTGTACTGGAGAGGAGAATCGTCCCCAAGTGTGCACGACTCTCCCCAAGTCAGTCCCGACGCTCATGTCCCGCTACCAACGGTGATGCGTGTCGACAAGGAGCGCAGATCCTCTTTGCTTTCCAAGATCAAACACAAGCTTTCCTGGGGAAGCAACAAAGCGCGCCTCGCTGCATCGGACAAAGCGATGAGACGCATGCTCGAGGATCGACCCGATTCGCTTGTCGATGATGAGAATGTACTTTCGATCACCGAACTGCCGAGGAAGACGGCTGGTTATGCTGCCGTCAGAGTCCCTGCTGGAGAGATGGGAAGCAAGGTATTGGCGCTAATGACGAGGAAGGGCAACCCTTTCTATGCGGAGGATAGCTACGGGAGGATTTGGTATTTCCACACCAAAGATCAAGGGAAGACTTTTACGTATTCAGGTAGCTTGTCTGAGACTAGCACCGGCATCGTAAGAGATAGACTCAAGCAGGATCTGGGCTCGAAGGACGTGACGAGAACACAGTCTGTACCCCTGGCAGAGCGCTTCTTCGAGGATGCTAGGGATATAGCTAGGTCAGCTTCCACCGTCGCAGGATCTTCTTTCCGAGGTGCTTAGCTCTCGTACATTTCCACTGGGAAGCCGAAGCTAGCTAGTCTATGTCCTGAATTCTCACGCATATCGAGCCGTTCTACAGCCCACCCGCATGCTTGCACCCGCTGCCTGTGACGATGCAATAAAGCAGCTCTCCATGCCCGGATGATGCGGATGTGAAACCGGCGGAGCACACCTTGCCGTGAGCTCAAACCCACTTGAACAAGTCTGTTGAGGTCATGATGCTGACTGTACGCATGTGGGAGCAAGTGGAGACGCGATGGGGATGCAGAGCATCGGAGCCTTTCAGTGAGCTCATGGTGACAAAAGTGGCAGTTGACCGACAAAGACAGCCTTTGCGTAGTGACTCAGGTACTGTGGGTGCTTCAAGCACGACTCAGGAACTGCGACGACGTCAGATCCTGCAATCCATTCTGGACAGATTCCGCCGAATGGTTCCGGCATATAAGCATCCTCCCAATAAGATCCCAGCTCCTCACGCCCCTCAAGACTAACTCTCTCGAACCTCCTTCAAGTGACCCTGAATCGCACAACTGTACTAGCTCTCCATTCATGAACATGAAGTTCAAGGCCGTAGCAGCCTCGTTTGTGGTTCGAGCAGCGGTCCTGGCGCTCATGCCGTTGACCTCGGCAATTCAACAGAGCCCGGAACTGAACCTGCTGCCAAGTATTTCAGAAGATACGGTCCTTCCGCCCTTACTCGAAGGTCAAGCTGGCATGAAAAAGCGTCCATCCTACTACGCCGCATACGAGCTCAAACGGACTCTTCCAATCACAGGCCTCGTCAGGGGGCAAGATGGCAAACTCGTGCCAATCGACATGGCAAAGCCGCTGAGATTCTCGTCCGATTCTGGCGGCTCAAAGGATACGACCGGGTCTGTTCCCACAGCACTCGAGATCTACCAGCGTCAAAAGAAAGCCCGTTTGGCACCACAAAGCGCACCGATCTCTACGAACAACGAGATGAAACAGCTCTTGGATTCGGACGCACGTATCAACGCCGTCTATGACCCTTCCATCAAGCCTGATCTATCTGCACTCGGTCGTAGGTACTTTACGATGGCCTTGCCGGGCAACAACATGGACGCAGCTGCGGTGCTGAGGGCTCAGCAAGAGGGAATGCCTTTCTACGCTCGAGGTGCTAACGGAAAGATGTGGTATTTTGATACAAAGGACGGCACCCACTTTTCTGTTACGGATCAGATCACTCCAGGAGATCAAGATGCCATCAGAAGAGCTGGTAGCTCAAAGCTTTCCGCGGTCTCGAAAGGTACTGGCGCCGTCACTGTGGCCAGCGGAAGGCTGACTAGTTCAGACGCCTTCAGATCTGTCCCATACTCAAAGCAAGCTCAACCTTCGTGGTGGAAAAGACTGTTGGCAAGACTCAGAAGCTTCTTCAGTAAAAGCTCCGACGTGACCGTAGTCAGGCATAGCGTCTAGATCTTGGATGACCTTGTTTTCAATCGCACTGACTTGTGGCTTAGCGGCCCGGATCATATCCAGTAACTTTTTTCAAAATTCATTGATTCATCATCCATATCTTTTATCATTGTGGAATCATCACTCCCATCTTTCATCATCGTAACAATGATACTGTGTTTGAGTTGCTGGAGTGCTAAATTCAATCATCAGACTCATGTGGGGTGGTGAAGTGTACTCGAGTCGTAACGTGGGTCTCAGATTGTTAGAGTGGGTGTTTCATCCCCTGTCCTTGCCTGAGGCACAACAGCGTGGCGCAAGTCCCACTACACCGCCGCTGCCCACATGATGAGATCATTGCTTAATAGCTGACCACTGCTTGAGTTTCTCAAAGGTAACCGGTAATATAGCGGTAGCTTTTCATGACGCACGATTTTCAGGGCTGTGAGGGTATGCCCTACGTACTCTGTCTCGGAAGAGGAACGGTCAACGTGGATGCCGATGGTAAGCGCTGCACCAATGCGAAACGGAGGTCTCCTAGCAATCAGCAGCTGCTTGATGCGCATATTAAAGCACCAGGCTCCTCTTTGCGATCGACCTTCGCTGTTTCCACACAGCTACTCACATTCTTTCCCCATCTTTCCGAGGCATTCTCAGAGGCGTTGATCGTCCTTCCCCGTCGGCTTCCACTCACACTCTTTCAACATACATTCCTTAGAAGCTGGTTTCTATCAAGATGTTCGGCAAGGCCGCCCTTTCCTCGCTCTTTCTGTACGCAGCGATGCTGGTGACGCTGGCCTCGCTCGTCATCAGTGCACCCATCGGCGGGAGGACCGTACAATTTGACCTCACGCCACAGGGAAAGAAAGTCCGCTTCACCATACCTCCTTCTGAGCTCCTAGCCGAGCGTCCTTTGAGCCCCGCTCTCAAACAAGGCCCCTCGCGCTTTGCTAGTCCGGACCGATTTAGCTGGGCAATTCCCGGGACTTCGACGATCGAGCGTACGCTGGCTCGATCAAATGCATTCAATGCGGATAGGTACAAAGCGATGGTGAGTCCGCTTGTTGATGTGACGAGCAGGGCTAAGCCTTCGATGTGGTCAAGGTTTTCGGGTGGGATCAAGTCGCTGGTGGGCGAGTCGAGTGGTCTGACGCGATTCTTCCGCGGTCTCTGAAGTGGCCGTCTTGATAGTCTTCCGTCCTATGGACAGGCTGAGCGCTGGCGCTCACCATCTTCTTGTCTTCTTTCAATGCCGAGATATTATAACAAGCTGTATAGGTTATGACTGTGACTGTGTCAGCGAGCAATACTCGTCCTAGATCCCACCAGCTTTCAATACCAAGCTGTGTGTGGAAAACCAGTCGATGGCCGAGTTAACAACCCTGGGCATGATAAAAACTTGAAAAATGATACACTGGGCAACCCGCAACCAAGCTCTAAGAGTCTCATGGTTGAGACCTAGGAGTGCAGATGACAGACCAGATGACAGTTGGCTCTACGACCTCTTGGAAGGGGAATGGGATGAGGCGCTTAAGATATAGTCGGTCCTTCCACAAGAGTGGACTGGTTGGATGAAAAGTCAGAAACCCTTCAGCAATAGGTCTCTTTCCGGAGCCACCGGGCGTAATTTCTTAAGCCACGGGTTTGGGTGTCATGCTAGTGACTGGTTCCTGCCCACGTTTCCCTCAGGATAGCAGAAACTCACATTAGTTCTGTGAGGTAAAGCGAAGGACTAGATGCCTTGGGGAAGTCACTTGCTTGATCTGTTCTCAAACTTTGAATGTGTTAGAAGCCCTTGTTGCTCAAGTGAAAGAGGGCATGCGAATGAGAGTTTATAGTGGGACATGTCTGGTAAGCAGAACGGGCAATGCGTGGATGAACCGAACGTGGGGTTAAGGCGCCAAAATGTACTCTCATCACAATCACCATGATCGAGGCAAGTAACACTTTGTCATTGGTCCATTACTTGCTCCCAACCGGTCTCGGCCGGTGTACGGGAAGAACACGACTCGATCAGAGCTCAATCGGGACGTTCTCTTGCGGTGCCGCCTGCATGAGTCATTGGCCTCGACCACAACAAGTGAATGGGTGGGCCTCAAAGCTGGCCCCCACCTCAACGCCGATTCAGCACCCACTTTGACGATGACTTTCTGACTACTGACTACTCTCAAGTATATGAGATTGGCGCAATGAATCATCCTTCATCTGGGCACTCATACTGTACAGTACGTACGTGGCTGTGAAAGGCTTGCGGATCGCCTCATGGCAGGTCGAAGCTTTTACCGTGTCTGGTAGATGTGCACGATAGCAAAGCCCATAAAGCGACCCCCCTCCCCCCTACCTCAAGAACGCCTTGATTCTCGTCTTGTCGCCATCTTTACCTCCAACCACGCTCCTTGTTCCGCTCGTCTTGGACATAAGAGGACAGTAGCTGGCTCTACTCTGTCCTCCTTTCTTCACTCTCTTACCCTACATACAACCATTTTCCCCCTTCAACTTTGTCGCTTCCGTTTAGCCAAGATGTTCTTTAAACACACGCGAATGTCATTCGTCCTTCAGCTCGCTGTCCTGGCGACACTTGCTCAGCTGGTGCTCGCAGCCGCCCGGGAGATGGATTTCATGCCATCCATCCCCGAAGACGCTCCAGCTTCACCTTCTCCTCTGCGGCCGTTTGATCCTAAGAGGCAGACGGTGGAGCGCTCTCCGCCTTCTCGCTCTGCTTTGGACTTGGTTCCCGAAATGGGCGAGGCTCGCCAGCCGGTGCAAGAGCAGAAGATGATGCCTGTTGGAGCCAAACCAGCTCCGCCGCTGACTGATGCGGCCCGCACCGTCGCTTCTCCCATAGCTGGTGGAAAGAGAACCCCCTTCTGGTCGAAATGGAAGCTTCCCTGGTCCGGCAGGACTCAAGTTGCGCCTCTGGACGTTTCTCCTCTCTCAACCACGGACCAGATTCGTCAAGCGCTCGCCAACCCGCCGCCCGCTCTTCCACTGGGTGAAACCGTATCGGTCAATCCTGCCGTGGCGTATGACCGCTGGAACGTCGCGCGTCTGCCTGGTGGAGGCTTTGACGCTCACGTGCTCCACGACCTTGCAAACGCAGAAAATGCCAAACCGTTCTTTGTTCAAGGTGCGCAAGGAAGAGTCTTCCACATCAACAAGGCTCCCTCGGGCGAGTGGAGGGTGAATCAGATCACGCCACAGACGGCAGACGGACTCAAGGGTTACTTTGACAGGGCGATGGTTAAGACTCCGACCTCGGTATGGGCTGGAGAAGCGGCTCGGGCGAAACAGGGCTTGTCGTGGTGGGGAAGGCTGACGGAGGGTGCAAAGGGGTGGTTGGGCAAGGCTTCGAGTGGCGTCAAGTACTTGCGAGGTCCCTGACCCTTCAACCCTTCACTGCGTCATACGCTTGATCTCTTTTTACTCTTTTGCTTTGTTTCCCCAAGTCTGAACCCATAGACTCGTTGAAAATTCGTCGTTGATTCTCGTCATCCCATGCTGTCGCCCTATGACTGTCAATCACCTGAAATTCCAACTTGTGCACTTTCTGCTTGATCCATCATCAGACGCTCCTCAATATCGCCGTCTCATGACGCTCACCAAGTTCCTGCCCACACCCAAGCCCAAGCTCCTTCTCCTCTCGCCCACCAGTGCTCTCCTGACCCTCTCCCTCACCCCATCCCCTTGCACCGTCAGAAACCCATTCAACCCCACCTCCATCCCCACCTCTCCCGCTCTGTGGGCTACGCTCAGCAAGGCCACGCTCACGGCATCCTCGTTTACCTCGCGCAACCACGCCTGCATGCCTGTATGATGCGGCAGCACAAACGCATACCTCCCGATCGGCTCTCGATGCACACCGAGCGCTATTCCGAGTGGGACGAGGTACGGATGTTGCGAATGACTGCGCAGGAGGGCGTAGAGGTGGTAAGGGGCGAGGAGAAAGTCGACAGCATCGTGCGGGACGGGAGAGATGAGGTGGGAGGGCACGAGGAGGGAGCGGGAGAGCTTGTGGATGGAGAGCGATGTGGTTTGCGGTGCAAACGGGTCCGAGAAGAGTTGCGGCATGATGAAGGGACGCGGCAGAGGTGTGGGTGGGCGAGCGAGAACCCACATAAAGATAGGGAGAGGGAGAAGCATGAGGAGGGCTGAGCGAATGACGGATGGGATGACTCGGGTGGGAATAAGCATAGTGGCAACGGCGAGAAGCAAGAGGGTATGGGGGTACAAAGGATTCAGACCGGTGCTGGATTGGGTAGGAGAGAGGAACGAGTACGGAGCGAAGTGCAAGTCTTGGAGCGAGAGCCAGCGTGAGGCAATCGAGAGTGACCAGGCATCGGCTACTCCACGAGAGTTCATCTCAGCATCCCACCGTCCCACGACATCGGCATTCCATTAATTCTCTCGAACCAAGTCGCATCGAGCTAGACTTTTCTGACGCATACCATCTCAAAGCCACCACCGACGACACGTGTAGACACCAGCCGTGATGCCCTTCTATCGTACGTCACGCATGCTTTGTTGTTGCTGGTCGGCATGGACATGCCACCCCTTGAACGGGTTCAAGACCCACACTGCCGACGGATTTTCTAAGGCACGCTGAAACTGATCAACCAACCGTTCCGGATGAGATGAAGTCGATCCGGGTTGCAGACCAAGGTGCAGGTCTCTGTCCTCGCCCTAATGCTTGATACTGCAGGAAATCTTTCTGTCAACATGACTGGACACGTCGACCGTCTTGAGTCGGCAGTCCTGTCCTCGCTGAAAGTGCTGGTTGACCCACTTACGCCGCGAGTGGCCGGAAGTCACTTGTTCGTCCCCTTCTGGGCCTGGAATGGTGTGAGTACAACCCACGATGAAAATAAGCGGGTAGTGTCACCATTGTACCCACCCTCCTCTGCTAACTCTTTGTATCAAATTCATTTATCGCCTTGTTGATCATCCGGACACACACTTTTTCGACCAATGAGACACCACAGTACAAAAACAAACTTTGGCTCGATTCCAACGTTGTCCCTTTTCTTGTCTCTACCACTCGCTCCGATTTCGCTCGCTACGGAAAGCATGATACCCCTCGCTGCCTCGTCTTTGCCAGGGCGGCAACGCGCTTCCTGGTTCCCCGTGTTCCTGACTCTTTTCCTGTTGATCGCGAGCTTCACTTCAGCCGCACCATCACTTGCAAAGGTCAAGCGCGGCGATGTTGGTCAGATTGGATTCTCGCCATCCGGCGCCAATTCCATCCACGCCAGCTTTCCTTTCACAGACCCGGATCTGTCACCAGCGCGGCCATCGGATAGCTTCCGCACCGCTCCGGACAGCCATTCAGACTGGACGCCCGTCACATCCCCCCCCGAGACTCCGCGGGGTGTCAGCGATTTGACGAGGGGCGAACTCGAGTCCACCGCCTCCACACCAGGCACGTTTGAGCCGTCGCATCAACCCTCTCCCCCCGCCTCGCCTTTGGCTCCATCTTCTCCGGATAGAATGTCTATCGAATCCCCGGGCGACTTGTCGCGTTCAAGCTCGAAGATTTCGTTTGGCAGTTCGCATTTCGGCTTTTCTCCCGCGAATCCCGCGCCGAGACAGCAGGTGCAGGCGATGCTGGCGCATCCACTCGACGGCCGAGTGCCGGATGTGAATCTGCTCAGTCCGCTCAACCGCCACATCAGGCAGGCTATCGATGCCCTGACCCCCAACGATCCGCATTCGTACGTGCTCGTCACAATGTCGGATGCCGATGCTCCCAATGCCGAGAGAGTATACAAGTACTTTAACAAACCGCACCACCATGTGTATCGGCAAAGAGTCAACTACATCCCCCGGCTGCTGTACCGCGTCAAAGCGTTGGAAGACGCCGCGAAAGCCCAAGCTCCCACCGCTCAAGCCGAGGAAAGAGCTCTACGTCGGATCGGGTGGCGATACCAAGCCAGACCCAATGCGCAGGAGGAATTCGACGAATCGCTTGACGCTGTCGACGCGCACGCTCCTGTCCAAGATTCGACCCAAAAGAGACAAGGGTGGAGGGCGGTGTTGAGTTCCAAAGCAACGGCGGTCAAGTCGAAATGGCGCACGCATCTGGCGGATGTCAAGGACGTCATGGCTGTCGCCATGGATCGCGATCTTGAGCACTACCATACCACGTCCGGGCTTCCCGCGGTTTACGGACGCGAACAGATTGGGTTGGGCAAAACGATTCCTGCGCTCGCACGCGAGATCGCGCAATCTCGAGGCGAGGCAAGGATTTTCTACGACCCGCTTCACCCGCACGACCAATTGCGAATCGTCTATACTGGGCCCAAGATGCCGCCTGGAGAGCTGGCGCGGGAGCAAGAGTTTAAAGTGTACAGAGTCGGGCGCAACCAAGCACTACCCTTGCCGAGGCTGTGGAGGGGGGAGGGAGTCGATGCGGCGTTGGAGAGGATGAGAGATGTTGAAGAGGGCATGTATACCGCCACAGCGCCGAGGAGGTGGACGAGTGGGGTGAGAGACAAATGGAACGAGGCAAAGATCAAGTTAGACGCGCACAGCGAGAGCGTGAAAGCGCTGCTCCAACCAGCCAGGGAGAACGCGAGAGCAGCAGTGATCAAGAGTTGGCAAGCAGCGAAAAGTTGGCCGAGTAGAGCAGCGCAGAGGCTCCCCGCTCGCCCGCACACCGATTCCGCGAGCGGGATCATCAATCAGAGGCAACCAAGTCTCGCTCAGCGCGTCCACAACACCTGGTCCAAAGTCAAGACCGCCGGTAAGGCGGTGAAGGACAAGATCGTAGCATGGAGCAAGTCAGCCCCGGCGACCACCATAGATGCGACGACGAAAGAGGTGGCTCGTCCCATCCGCCGTCGACGTTAGATATCTCTTTCCATTCGTTTGGTTTCAATAGAAGTTTCCGTTCGTTCATGCGGTATGGGTCTTTTTTTTTTTTTTTTTTTTGAAAGGGTATCGGTGTTGCAAACCGAAAATGTTCTTATGTCGCTTTGCTGTTATGCTCGGTGCTGCAAGGAGGATAGAAGACCGCATTCGCCGCTTTTGTAATCTCCGTTTCACTACCACCCGCCCCTCCTCCTGCTGCTGCGGGATTCATCCACTGCGCATACGTCAACCACCTCCCTTGGCGCCCTCCTCCTCCTCCTCCTGCTGCCGCCTCTACTTTTTCCACATCCGCTCCTCCTCCTCGGCTCTGCCTCGCTCTTGCTTTCTTCCCCTTCTTACTCCCACCCTTCTCCCCGTCCGCTGCCTCTCTCCTGATCGCCTCTCTTGCCCCCATCTCCACGGCCACCTCCATCCCGGCGCTAATTGCAATCATGCGCGCATCCACCTTCCTCTCCACGCTTGGCCAAATGTGAATCTCGACATCCACCGGCGCCAACGGTCTCAACTCGTTCATCAACCTCGTTCGCATGCCTACCGCATTCGCCAGTCCGCCAATGAGGACGATATTGCTCCACACCATCGCGCCCGCTTCGGGATGCACTTTGGCAAACGCACAGACCGAATCCAGGATGAGTTCCGCGAGAGGCTTCTGATCCAGTCCCAGAGACGACGGGTTGAAGAGATTCTCCAGAATGCTATATCTTTCGATAGAGAGGTGGAGCGATTGTTGCTCTTCCTCCTCTTCTTCTTCTTCCTTTTCGTTTGGTGCGCGGCGCAGAGGATGAGAGGATGAGGACGAGGCGATGAACGAGCTCTCCCACTCGAGCAAGCTTTCCTGAGGGTCGAGCTTGATGCGCTTCTTCTCACCTCTTTCGTTCGCGCCAGGAGCGCAGCGATAGGGGGAAGGATCAGGTCCATCCACAATATACCCATACCTCTGTCGATCTCTTTCCTCCTCATTCCCCTTTCCTACCTTGCCCACGCCTCCGTAGTCAGGCAGGCTCCACTCCACCCCTACCCTACTTCTTCCCTTCTTTTCATACTTTTGCAAGAAAAGTAGGTCCTCATATGTCCACAATGCCGGCCTTTTCGCTTCGATCCTCCTGATTTCATCTTGGATTCTCGCTTGCGCTCCATACTTTCTCTGCCCGACGGCGCTGGCGACAAAGCTGGTGCGAGCAAAGATGTGCGACATGAGCCAGCTTTCGTCCATCATATCGAGTTGTTGGAAGGATAGCGTTTCTTTGAGCAAATTGATGAGCATTTTGCCGCCCAAATCGAGACGTCGGATGGAAGGATAGTGAGGCTGGGAGGAGAGGACGGGGACAATGTGGCAGAACGAGTAGCCGAGGTCGACGATGAGCATCGCTTCCGGTCGTGGAGTCGGGAGAAGTTTGGGAATGGTTGAGGGGGTTGATGTAGATGCTCGTGGCGCACGCAGTGGTCGTTTGGAGGACGACTCTTCCGCCGCGGGTGAGGCTGTGGTGTCCTGACGAGCTACATCGTCTACTTGGTTCGACGTCGATGCAGATGGTACGTCAGATCGGAACGCATCCGTGCCCATCCCTACCAACTCTGGCGCAGTCGTCCTCCACACCGCCGCCGCACCATATGCTTCGAAGAGCATCAAATCCATCGCATACTGTGCCGGTTCCAGATTGAAACACGCCTCTGTCACCAAAACCGCCTTGCCCGCTAACAACTTGCCTCCCTTCCTCTTCTTCCCACTCGCTGCCTCGTCGTCATCTGCTTTGCTCAAATGTTCGGTGAGGACGTGATCCCAAATCGTCTTTTGCGCTTGCCAATCCACCACCACCCCGCTCTGATGCGGTAAACGCAGATGCAATGCCGCATAGTCGTCTAACTGCGTGTGGATGTGGGAGGAGACAAAGATGGACTGTTTCGCTCCCGTACCTGACGAAGAAGGTTGAGGGGTGCGGGTGCGAGCGATAGCGTTGGGGAAGGTATCCACCTTGATGTGCTGAGAGAGCAAAGTGAGGTCGATCGTCGGTTGCGTCGTACTACTCGAAGATGAAGAAGTTGTGGTTGCAGAAGAAAGCAGATTTGAGGGCACAGGATAAGGAACGGAAGCAATCCGGATGGTCTGCGCGCCATTATCGATGACGACGATAGTGTCGACGCCGGCGAGTGGGTCGGACGCACCGGTATCGGTGTCCAGAGCGACAGGCATGGCAGTGATGATGATGATGGTGGTGGGTGGTGGTGGTATTGGTTGACAAGATGCTAGTGATCCGTCTTCCGAGACATGTGTCGTTGGACCCTGGATTCCAAAAAACAGAACTTGTTAGACCGAGAAAAGCTTAGCAGAAGTAAAACGGAAAAAGGAGAGAGATGCTTGCTGAGCTGAGACCCGATTCCCGCACTCTTTGGGACCAAGCCTCCACAAGCCGCTCTCTTTGTGTTCCGCTTAGGCCATACTCGACAGCGAGCCTTTGTTCTTTGCTCGTCGAGTTGACATCAGTCATCGTTTGACACTGCTTCGCAACTTCAAGCAAGCCCATCCTTGACCTCTCCTCATCACAACCACTGTCAACACCATAGCAATCTGCAAACATGTCGTTCGGCCGCCCACCCACTTTCTCGGACTTCAAAGTTTCTCCTCCTGAACGCGGTTCATTCCCGCTGGATCACGAAGGTTCGTCTCTCCCCCCTTCCTTGCCTCCTGTGGTTTTGACTTGCTGTGCTCGATCCCACTGACGTTGCACCCCTATTCTTTCCTGCGACTCTGGGGGGCTGTGTAGGCGAATGCAAATCCGTCATGCAAGAATACATGAACTGCATCAAGTACAACGGCAACGACAATGGCGCATGTCGTCACCTTTCCCGTGCCTACCTCCAATGTCGAATGGACAAGGGTCTTATGGATCAAGACGATATGGACAATCTCGGCTTTAAAGACGTGGTCGAGCCCCCTTCGTCTTCTTCCAATGCGGCCAAGAACAGGATGCATAGCCAGGGGAGGACGGCGGCGACTGGCTCCACACCGAGCTATGCGGGAGACACGCATGGCGCCGTGGGGAATGTGCCAAGTGCAAAGGCAGGGAGTGGAAGTCCAGCGGATGAGAAAAATCGTGGGTTTGGCGCGGGCGAGTTCAATTCAAGAGGTCATGCAAGTCAACAGGCCGGCAGCTATGCAGGCGATAGCAGCGGCAGGGGCGGCGCGGGCAGACTTGTCTAACCACCCAGCAACCAAGCTAGCAGGCAATCAAGCAACCAAATCATATCAAAGTAATACAGTGCCCATCACCTTCCAGACGTCGGCATGACGAGTGACGAGATAAGGTCGGTTGCGTCGATGATGATGAGATTTCGCCTCCTCTCACCAAAAAAGAAAAAAAAGGCGGTCTCAAAAAAAAGGTCGAAATTGAGGTCTCAAAATCTGCTCATCTCTCTCTCCCTCCTTTGTTCAACCTTTCGGACACAGACTCAGACAGATTGAGCATGCATGACCACTAACGTTTCGCACGTACGAATCTGACTATGATACAACCAGGGGGGTTTGGGGGGGTGAGGGGGGCTGGTGCTTATTCGTACTTTTTGAGGAACTCGGTATGGAACTTTCCATACCTTTGGATAAACTCATCCGTCTCCTTTGCCAGCACTGTTGTCCTAAAGAAGCACGCTCCTGTTTTTTCCTCTGGCATCTTTCCAAACCCACTTCCGGGCACGACACAGATACCCGTGGCATCGAGCATCTCCAAGCAGTAGAACTCGTCGACCTTTTTGCCCTTTGCTTCGGCCGCCTCGTGTGCGCGCTTGGGCAGAGTCACGCGCGGGAAGAGGTAGAGCGCACCTTGAGCAGGCTCAACTTCAACTCCCGGCAGCTGGGCAAACTTTTCAGCCATCTTATCGGAGCGAGATTTGAGCGTCTTGTGAATGCCCTCGGTCTCCTGCTTGTACAGCTCGTACGAAGGCTCGCCCTGCTTGGGCGGTTTGACGAGCATGTCCACTCCAATCTGACCCTGCAGCGACGGGCACAGCGAGATACTGGCGAGCTTGTAGATCTCGGCCTCAACATCCGCGTCCATGTTGGTAAGCTCGAAATAGCCACCCCTCCTACCGCATTCGCCCGAAACACCCTTGGAGATCGAGTGGAACGAGACCAACTCCACCTTTTGGGCAATATCCTGCTCCTCGGCCTTGTTGGACGAGGCGAAATCCATAAGGACCTTCTTGAACGAGTGGAAAGGCCGCGTGTCGGGTTGGTAGATGTTGGCTTGGTACACTTCATCCGCAAGCAAGACTACTCGCTTGTTGTACGCCATCCGAATAAGATCCTGAATGTTTTCATAGGAAAGACATTGGCCCGTCGGGTTGCCAGG
Organism: Pseudozyma thailandica; assembly: GCA_023212835.1. Taxonomy (NCBI): domain Eukaryota; kingdom Fungi; phylum Basidiomycota; class Ustilaginomycetes; order Ustilaginales; family Ustilaginaceae; genus Pseudozyma; species Pseudozyma thailandica. The sequence continues at coordinate 69,926 of JALCCH010000018.1, forward strand.
GTTGATGACCGCACAGGCGCGAACGTCGACTCTGTTCGAACGAGCCTCATCGATCGACTTGCTCATGGCCTCGACATCGAGCGACCAATCGTCGAAAGGGTTGAGGTCGTACTTGACAGGTTGAGCGTTGTACAATGCCAGCGCCGCACTGTACAAGGGATACTGAGGGATGGGGATCATGACACCCGAATCCGGACCGGCGATCAGCACTTGAAGCAAAAGCTGGACACCGCCACTAGCACCGGTCGTCAAGTAGATCAGTTCCGGATCGGAAGGGTAGCCATCCCTCGACTCGATGAATTCGGCCACATGCTTGCGGACGATAGCAGCGCCCTTGGAATGCGAGTAAGCACCCACGCTTCCAATATCCTCGAGCAACAGCTTGGCCCTCTGCTGAGTGTCCTTGGGGAAGACCTTGTCCATGCCCGGCTGGTCCATCAGCTCGGGGTATTCGGTAAGCGCAGCGACCTGCCTCCAAAAGGTCAAGGGCTTCTGAGCCAAATAAGGCTGCTGCTGCGGGTTACCAATGTTAGCCGTCACCACCGAGGAGAAGGGAAGGTCGGCATTGCCCTCGGCGATCTGAGCGGCGTACTTGTTGGCACGGTTGGAGATCTCACCCCTGACGGCGTACTCTGCCTCGAGCACATGAGGGTTGATGGTCTTGGTCGTCAATACCGGCTTGTAGGCGCTTGCCTTGGACGAGCTTGCGAATCCACGCGACGACGAAGCCTGTGTGGTGTAGGAGGATCCGTAAGCGGAATCGAGGGCTCCGCTGGACGAAGAGCCAGCAGAGGATCGCGAGAGGGATCGATCTCTCGTGTTCGAAGAAGTCATCTTGATGGTGGCAAAGTTGCGTTGAGAAGAGGAGGGAGCGATGGTGGAGAAGAGAGAGGGGAGGAGGGCGGCGGTAGAAGAGGAGGAAGAAACGGCGGACAAAGAGGCAGCACCACGGGCAGTGGAGGCGGAGGCCCGGCTAAGGGCTACTCGAAGGAGCGTCATGATGTGACTCTGTTGCTTTCGATGCGGGGGGAAGGAGGAGATTAGGCGAAGTAGGCCGAGGGCGAGGGCGAGGGCGAGGGCGGAGGGACAAAGAAGGACCAAAGTATGACTAGGCTGTATCACGGCTTTCACCCGAGTTGACTACTGTACTGCTGGGCTGGGAGCTGTGCGTAGGGTGCAAGTGGAGCGACAGATCGCGGAGAAAGACCGGAAGCGGGGCAGAAGGGTTGGGCCGAGTTGAGGCGTGATGAGGTATGAAAGCGAGCAGAGATAGAGAGGGGGAAAGGCAGAAGAATAGGCAAAGGGAATGCGGAGACTCGGTCGGTACGGGCTGAGCCGGGAAGCAGAGTGCAACTGACGCAAAGGAATGAGACGGGAATCAAAGCGAGAAAAAGGGCATTCCATGTTGTGTGTACAAATATAGCCTTCTGTCTTTGGTCCATGTAGAGATGAGCAAGCGAAAATTTTGTCCGATCTCTCTCAGATTCACTTTTCTTTGCAAAGCAGATAAACAAAAACGCGGGGTTGAGCGGGCAACCCTTCGCCCTTACAGTGCAGTACTGTACAGTAGCGTCGTCTGACTTGATGTCTCTTCATGCACCAAGCGCGAGTCACTCCCAAGTCCAGATTGCATTACTGTACTCGTCTTTTATTTTCTCCCTTTTTCTTTTTATTTTTCTTCGCCGCGAGTCATGGCGAGAGAGCGGCGACATACGGTACAGACTCTAACGGAAGTGACGGATGGATGGTCAAACCGCCAAGCATAAATAGCCGCCTTCTCATTCTCCGGCAAATTAGCCGGCTAATCAATATCATCAATCTGACACTTTTTACCTTTTTTCCCCCATCTTCTCTGTCGGTCAATTCTACTGCCGATCTTGCCCATCTCCTCATACTGTAGCTTTCCGTCTTTCAGTCTCAACCACACACTCGACTCTGAACAGTGATCGGAAGCAGAATGATGATGAATTGAATGCATGCATGCAAGAAATGTGTTCGTTGGTATGGTATGTTTTCTTAATGTGTTGTGGATCGATGCCGAGTTAATGCCGCAATGTCTCGAGAAGCAAGCGAATGTACAGTAGATCCAATGGTGTCTTTCAGACATGCTGCAGAGGAGGATCATGGTCTGTGCTCAGAAAGCATACGAAGCACGACAACGCTTGTACGGTCGACCCATCGCATCCGTCTGATCCTCATGTCCCGGCTGCAGCACCTCATCCGACAATCGCTTCCGTTGACTCTGCGAACAAGGCACAACATAACTCGAGACCTGATCCTCCTCCTCGTCCTTGTCCTCACCTTCAGTCCCCTCGCTGCCATGACGTGCACGCCGACGTCGTTCATAGCCGCCATCGTGCTCATCGTCATCGTCATCGTCATCATCGCTCCAGTTGGTTTGGTCGAGACGAGCCAAGAGTGCGTCTCTAGCTGCTTGTCTGCCATCAGCCTCGTGTGTGACATTCTGCAACCGCGTCGAACTGGATGGCGCCACAACATCCCTGCTCTCAGCATAAGATGACGATCTTGCGATACGTGCAGCAGCGCCTCGGTCTTGGTAGTGGTCTGCGTCGTTCACCGCGTACGAGTCAGAGCGATCCGATGCGGCCACACGCTTCTGAGCATCGCCTTGACTCTGACCTGCCGCCTCAGACTTTCGCTTGGCTGCGATCTGGGCAGCAAACAATCCGCCACCCGGGCGAGGTGCGTCCTGATATCTGCTGCTGCTTGCGTCTCCGAATCCATCCTCGGCCAACTCGGCACGTGGCAGATACGAGCTGCTGCTTCCATTGCCACGATTGCTGCTTGCCGCGGCTGTGACCGTGCGCGAATGTCTCTTGATTGCATTCGAGCTGGAAGCAGTTGGTGGGAAGAGCAGTTTGGGCTGCAGTCTCGGTGGTCTGTTGGGGTTGTGATGCGGGTTGAACTCGTTGGTCCTCGAACGTTCTTGGTCTGAATCATCATCGTCATCGTCCGAGTCGTACTCTGGATCAGCGTAGGTGACCCTCTGCCCTCTGAAGACGTAAGTGATTTTGCCGCGCTCCTTGCCAGGCATCTGCCTTGCACGTCGATGCGCCATATGTCCGTTGGGTCCTTGGAAGCCGTTGTCCGCCGGTCCACCTACAAGGAATGGATTCTTGGGCGTGTCGCGGATGGGCATGACCCTGGTCACGGCCTCATTCTCGACTTGAACGTGGGTCGAGAATGGACGCGCGAGTCGGTACGAAGCAAGAGGTCGAGCAGCGTTGGGTGGTGTAGTTGCAGTCGAGGATGAAGCTCGAGGAGTCGCATCGCGGCACAAGTCCTCTTCGGCACTGTCTTGGTGTACGGATCCTTCGGCATCCTGATCGCTATCAAACTCATCGTAATACGGATGAGAGTGATGCGCATGCGCTTCAGCCGAGGAAGCAAGCTTGAATGCTTCAGAAGATGAGGTAGACGCGGGTGGACGTTGGTCGAGGAAAGGATTGTGCTCGTCGTCTGATTCGAATCCGAACCCTTGGGTGAGGGTTCCGAAACGATTGGGGAAGGCAGCAGCTTGCAGAAGTCCAGTGCTTGATGTGGATGCAGGAGGTCGTGCGGCGCGGACTTCGTGCTTGGATGGAGGGATGATGGCAGAGGATGATGACACTGGTGCGATGTAGCGATCAGCTTCAGAGCTGGTGCGATGATGGTTACCATCATCAGCCTTGTCGTCGTGACGCACATCCTTGCTCATAGGTGGAGTGAGAGGACGAGCAGCACGCTCAGCTTCCGAGAGCTCATGGTGGTGTTTCTTGACTGGACTCCTGATAGTATGCTGACGGTGCTCGAAGTGAGCCGGCTTTTGCTGCTGATTAGGATGGCCAAAGACGTCGACGGCATGGACGGCTTTGTGACCATCGCCCATGCGAGGCTGATCGGCCTTGTAAGTCCTACCGGACAAGGGCGGTGAGAGGAGGCCTCGCTGGATTGACATCGCGCGTATATGTGTGTACGAATGCAGGTCGATGACGGAAAGAATGAATGCTAGCAGGTGCCGATTGACGAGAAATGGATGTCGACTGCGATGCTGCTGCTGCTGCCAGACTGACTGGCTAGGAGGTTAGAGCTTTAGACGGTCATGCAGATTGAGATGTGAGATGCGAACCGGCACTGGTGGAAATATTTTGTGTGGATGAGGATGAGCCGGGGAAATGATAGACTGTCTGTGCAATTGGGTTTGGTGATATATGGCGTTGCGGTAGAGAGATGAAGCAGGTAGGTATGGATGAAGTACGAGAAGAGTGCAGAGGGAGAGAGAGAGAGGAGATGATGGTGCCGTGAAGATGCGGATGGACGGGGTTCGAGGATGCAGAAGACAAGTGCGAAGCAAAATGGAAGCAGGCATACTGTACAGACAGTATAGTATGACTAGCTTCCTGACACGCACGCAAGACGAGGCTCTGGAAAAACTGGAAGACGCTTTGCTGCATCAATTATTGCTGCTCTTTCTCTCATTTACGCCATTGACAAGCGGAGAGCTGACATGGATATGCATTGACATTCTGACTGACTCACTGCTCGTTCCCATGACGACTCTGTTTGAGTCTCAAGGTTACGATCAAGAGATGCGGCACATTTCAAGCGCGTCGTGCGTACAGTGTCACAGTCTGTGCTGTTCAAAGGTGGGTTTGTGCTGCGATTAAATTGTGACTGTGACAGAGAGAGTGTGGAATTTCATCAAACGCGTTTCCGGTGTGCCGTTGGGCTCACTCCCTATAGTCACAGAGTCGCAATTTCTGAGCCACGTCGAGATTTTGTTTGTTTTTTTTTCGCGTAAATTGGTTGGAAATCAAGACGCGTCCCTTTCAGCATTTGAGTTCTCGACGTGTCGCGTAAATGACTTTGTACAGAAAAGCTAGATCGAATCGGCGCTCGATCGTGCTGAATCGCGATTCGCTTCGTCTCAACGCACACCAGAGGCCAAGGCGCTTTGTGCATAAAGATGAAGAAGCCCATTCTGCCTAATTTACAGTTGGATTGCATTCCGCCGTCTGCCTCTCGCTCCTCTCTTATCCCACCCGAAGAAAGACGGATTACTTTTCCGTAATTTACTGTGCAGTCGTTCGTGATTCGGCCTTTAGCCGGAATTGACTTGGCGACTACTGCAAGCAAACACCCCAATCTTTCCGATATTGTACGAGTCTTTCGGCATCTCACACGACACTTTGAACTGTCACCACCACCACCACCGGCATCATCATCGTCATATTCCCATTCACCTCTCCTCCTCGAGCGGCTCACCATGTCCGCTGCTGCCTCTTTCGCTGCCCTCAAGGCTCAGAGAGATGCCAGGCGTAACCCATTTGCGGCAGCTAACACTGCTACCGACGCATCTGAAGACATGCAAGACTCGAATACTTTTCCATCCGCATCCGCATCATCTGGCCCATCACAATCCGGAGCCATCCCAGTTGCCTCGAACCGACCAGCTCATGCTACTCCTAACTCAATGAGCAATGCATCCGTACCCTCCGCCAGTGCGTACAGAGAACCATCGGCGATGCATCGACCCGAAGCACCAAAGAGGAAACCCGAACCAGGAGCCGCAGGAAGCAGAGTGAGGCTGCCCGACATCCAAGATCTCGAGCTTCGTTTCGACCCGTACTCCTCTGAGCGTGCACTCTTCTATGCTCCTCTGCCCAAGAATGGTCCAAAACCCCAAGACTTTTCCGTCTCGAACGCCTCGAACGCCTTTTCGCCATCAACCTCCGCCCGATCTCTGTCAGGATCCCAGTCGTATTCCTACTCCCAGCTGTTGTCAAGCTCCTACTCTGCACCAGGAGGATGGGCGGCCGCTGGCATCTCGAGCTGTCGACCAGGAGACGTGCTGCTGCGAGTTCGTCCCGAGGTGGCTGTCCTTTCAACCGCACTCCTCGAACAGCGCTGTTCAGCCTGCTACTCTCCTCCTGCTTCTGACGGCCAAGACGCAGCATCTACAGCCAGCAAGCTGCAGAGATGCTCTGGGTGCAAAGTCATCCGCTATTGCTCGAGCGCCTGCCAGCGGCGGGATTGGCCTACGCATCGAGACGAATGCAAGGCACTCAAAGCTATGCAGCAGCTCCACACCTACCGCCAGGCTCTGCGTCAGCAACGTCAGCTCGATCAACGTATCGCGAATCGCTTCGCACGTTCCCAAGGCGGAGGAGGTGGAAGCGCTCCGTTCAACATTGGTTCGTTCCAAGACAATGACGAGGTCATGGCACATGCCAACGCAGCTGCACAGCACCAGAACAGTGATGGAGAGAGCAGTGGTGAGGATGAAGATGCCGATGACAGCGCGTCCAGGAAGAGTTCCTCCAGCCGTCAGCAGAGTTTGCGTCTGCCGAGCTCCATGATGCGTGCACTTGCTCGATGGATCTGGGCTCGCAGTCGCATCAACACCGGCGGCAAGGAAAAGTCCAGAGGCGAAGGCGGAGACTTGCTCGAGCTCCTTTCGCATCGGGAACGCTTTGCTCCTGAACAGCTTCAGCAGCAAGCCCAACTTGCACTCCACCTGGCCCAGTACCTTACCGCCTTTGCGCGTGCTACCGCGACTTTTGGACCTATCTCGCGCGGCGAAGGTCAGCTCAACGAGATGCTGCAGCCAGAGAACAACTTTTCGCAGGGTGACGCACTGCGCGCGCTTGGCATCGAGTCGGCCACAGAGCTGCTCGATCTTGTCTGCCAATTCTCGAGCAACTCGTTCACGCTTACTGATAGCGACCTCAACCCGCTTGGAGTATGCATGCATCCAAGCATGGCTATGCTCAACCATGCATGCACCCCCAACGCCGCCGTCGTCTTCCCCTTCGGTGGTGCCGCTAAAGCCGGTCAGGGCGAAGACAAGTTCATGCAGCTGGTAGCACTTCGAGCCATCGAGCCAGGGGAGGAGCTGCTCATCTCTTACGTCGACATTGCAGACACGTACGAAGAGCGACAGAGCTACTTGAAGAAGCGCTACTGCTTCGAGTGCCGCTGTGAGCTGTGTCGAAAGAGCCAGGCCAAGCTGTCATCTGTCAACGGTCAGTCTTTCGCATCGCCATCTTCGTCGCCCATGCACAATGCGCCCTACCAAGGCTTTGGAGTGCGTCCTCCTCCACCGAACAACTGGATCGACCCTCGACGTGCTGTCTGGTGTCCGAACAGGTGTGGTGGGTGGATTGATGGCTCGGCTTTCGAATCTACGGCGGTCGCACCGCAATCCCCGAATGCCAAGTGCAACAAATGCTACTCGGTGTCCAACGTTACTTCTTCGGATATTGCTTCCGACACGCAACAAGCCAAGCAACTGCTCAAGGACGCTTCCAGACTTTTGGACCGTGGCGAGGCAGAGGCAGCATGGAGTCAATGTGCGCGCGCGCTGCCTGTGCTGGTGGAGAGATATCCACCTTCATGGCAGCCGCTCTTCCAATTGCTGAGATTGGCCACCACATGCCTAATCGAGGTCGGATCCACGTTGTTGTCTCACACTGAAGCCGGAGCAGGGAACGAGGAAGCAGCCGTCTACTGCTTTGAAGAAGCGGTCAGAATCCAGATGCTGGTGGTAGCTGGCACTCAGGCATCAAACACACCCATCTACCCCAAGGGACATCCAGCCAGAGCTATTGCGATCGCGACTTTGGCCAAGTTGGTACTGGCTCAGTTCGACCATCCACACCGATTGCAGCAGCAGCAGCAGCAGCAGCAGCAGCAGAACGGCACAAGCCTGCCTTCCATTACAAACACGAATGCGCCAGTGTGTCGTGCTGCGATGGAGCAGACAGCATCAACAGGTGGACAGACTCTTTCAATCCTCAAAGACCCACCGAGCGTTCCTGACGAGATGCGCGTTGAGCTGGCCAAGCAGTTGCTCACACAGTCGATCGAAGAGTTGGATATCGGATTCGGTCGATCGAATCAAGGTGGACGTGCGGGCAAAGAGATGCGCGTTGCAATGAGCGAGATCGAACAGGAGGTGGCGATGCTAGCTCAGACCACTGATGCCATGGCAATGTCTTGATGTAGGGTAGCAGCTGCCTTTGCTCGCGATCGTCGATGCATACGAGCAACCGCCTCATCTACCGCCTCATCTGAGTTTAACATTGAAATACCAAAGAAAAAAGTGCAAATCTTTCCTCAACAGCGACTCCAAAATTGGCTGCAGGACTGTATGATTTTTCTGTGATGGTCGACGCGTCCATGCTTAACGCGCTCACACTGAGAGAGAGAGAAAGGGCAGCACCGACTCAGCGCGTCCTCATTCTGAAATCTGAGAAATCCAACACTTTTTATCTTTGCCGCGCCAACGCGCTCATCACTCAACGGCTAAGTTGGCTCAAGCCACTCTCTCTCCACTCAACTCTCAACTCAATCTACGCGCTGCGCCTCTCCTCTTGGCTTACCCTACCTTTCCGCTATCATTCTCCGCATCGCTCCTCTCCTTCTTCACTTTTGCCTTACTAGACGGATCACCACGCCCACGTTGCCTTCGCTGGACGGATTGTGGTCTTCATAAGCTCCCTTTTGACACCCTCACCTACTCAGCGCAACTGCTGCCACCCTCACGCGACCCCAGCATCTAACTAGTACCTTCGTCGCTTGGCGCAGACGATCGTATCCCAACGCTATCGAGCACCCACTTGCAGCCGTGGCATAGCTCGAAAAGTCTCTTTATCTCGCGCCCACATCTTACATATCCCTCGCAATGGTCACAGCAACTACCACTGCCAGCTCGTCTGGCTCAGTAGCTTCATCAACGCGGAGGCAAGCCCTAGCGCGTCTCACACTCAAAGGCAAACTCTATCAGAAAGGATCCTCTACAGATGCGCTGCTCAAACGTGTACGACAGGTTCGCACAGAGCTCAGCGAGATGGACCAGGATGCCGTCGATGTCAACTCGCTCAAAGATGTATGCAAGGAGCTCGTCACGCCAGCACTCATGCTTCACAAGGACAAGGCTGTCAAGGCTCACGTGGCCTGCTGTCTCGCAGACATGCTTCGCCTCTTTGCTCCCAATGCTCCCTTTACACCAGCCGAGCTTCGCGACATCTTCCAGTTCTTCCTTCACCAGCTCACAATGCCCGCAGCAGGACTTTCCAAACCCAACGGTCCACAATACCCGGAATACTTTTACCTGCTCGAGAGTTTGAGTAACGTCAAGTCGGTCGTTCTCGTCTGCGATCTTTCCAATGCGGATGAGATGATGACCGACTACTTCAAAGGGTTCCTCGATCTTGCGCGGCCGGACATGTCCAAGAACGTCGAAATCTGTATGGCCGATGTGCTGGTCCAGCTCATTGACGAGTGCGTCACGCTGCCGTCCGAGGTGCTCGACTTGCTTCTCGCCAACTTCACCACCAAAGCCATCAAGCACAATCCATCCGCACATAGACTCGCCGTCGAGGTCTGCTCCAATACCAAGGACCGTCTACAGAAGAATGTCGCACAGTACTTCAACGAGGTCATGGTATCGGCTTCTCAGGAAGACGATCAAGATGAGCGACTCGAAAGTCTACAGACCGCACACTCACTCATTGTTCAGATCAACCGCGTCGTGCCTTCGCTTTTGCTCAACGTCATTCCACAATTGGAAGAAGAGCTGCGAGCCGAAGATGTCCAACTTCGAGTCCTTGCCACCAAAGTGCTAGGTCAGATGTTTGCCGAAAAGCCTTCGTCCACGGCAGGTGAGACCAGCGATCTTGCGCGAAGGTATGCAGGTACATGGCGAGCATGGTTAGGCAGGGCCAACGACAAGTCTTCCAGCTTGCGTGTAGTCTGGGCCGAATGCGCCAAGCCTCTGCTCGTCAACCATCCGGAACTCCGACACGACCTCACCCTCGTTCTCGAAAGCAAGCTTCTGGAGCCAGATGAGCGCGTGCGTGCTGCAACTGCCAAGATGCTCGGCTCGCTCGACTACGAGACTGCCCTGCACCATGTCGACAAGTCTGTCTTGCTCAAGCTGGCGGATCGATGCAAGGACAAGAAGACCATGGTGCGCAAAGAATCGCTCGAGGCCGTCGGCAAACTTTTCGATATGGCCTACTCGGAGATCGACAATAACGACCCTGCTGCCATTCAACAGTTCGCTTGGATCCCGCAAGAGGTGTTCAAGTGCCTCTATGCTGGGCAGAACGATCTTCAAATTTTGGTAGCTGCTACCGTGGAGAGGTACATCTTGCCAATCCCTGCCAACTTGGATGAAGATGAGGCGGCATGGACCAACCGTCTCCTGCTGGTGATGAAGTACCTCGAGCCTGAAGCGATCAAGGCTATGCTTCGTCTCAGCAATCTCATCTTCCAACGTCCGTCGTTGCACGATCGATTCCTCGACTGCTGCGAGCAGTACAACGGTGGCGACGTGGCACCGGGCAAGGACTCGAACGTCGTCAAGACAATGATGGCCGATCGCATTCGAAGATGTGCGGCTTTCCAGGCTGATCCGGAACGTGCAAAGACCGATTTGCATGCATTCGCAAAGCTCAACGACACTCGCATCTACAAGCTCATTAGGACGTGCTTCGATCCACAGACCGACCTCAAGACGGCAGTCAAGAGCCGCAACGATGCCCTGCGCCGGATCGAGAATGCCAACGCTAGCATCTTGGAGACGCTCACTGTCTTCATCCGCAGCGGAAGCTACTTCATCCTGAATCGGTCGTCTGTGCCCACACTTATTCGCAAGCTTTCACACACTGCCTCCTTGCAGCGTGGCAAGGCTTCTCAGTCGCAATCGCAAGGCAGCAGCGAGGGGAGCGATGCAGAGACCCACCGTGCCTCCGCCCAAGAGCTGTTGGAGTTCATGGCCAAGCGTTGCCCTGCCATGCTTGCGATGCATGTGCCCGAGCTGTGCAAAGCGTTGTTCGACGAGGGCAATGCGATGCTCACGCAGACGTGTTTGCAGGGTCTGGCTGCTATAGCGCAGTGGAACACGGCCAAAGTGCAGCTGGATAAGAAGGCGGTCGAGCGATTGGCAAAGTTGGTGCTCAAGGGCACGCCACTGCAAGCCAAGTTTGCGAGCAAGTTGCTGGCGATTGTTGCTACCGGAGGAGCCAGAGGTGGACGCAAAGCGGTCCGCCAGAAGCCAGGTACGCCCGGCACTTCAGTCTCGAGCAGTGCCGCGTTCGGTGTACTCGAGGAAGTTCTCGATTCGCTCGCCAAGCACCTTGCTTCAGCTAAGCCCGACAGACAAGTGGCGATCTTGCACAGCCTAGCGCAATTCTTCAAGCATGCGCCGGATGCATCTGAGAACGTCAGCAGCACCGTCGTTCGCACCATCCTTTCCGCTATTCTCCTCAAGCCTCTCCCTGCAAGCAAGGCGAAAGCGTACGCCAACGGCAGCGAAGACTGGATCGAAGACTCGGCCATCGATCACGAGTTGCACTCCAAGTTGTTGTCGCTTTGCGTTCTCACTCGGCGATGCGAGGCATTCGGAGAGACCGACAGTGCAGGAGATATGGCCAAACCCATCTTCCGTCTGCTCTGGGCAGTCGTAGGTGCGGGTGAAGCCAAAGCTTTGAACACACCTCCAGCGGCCAAGTCGAGGATGCGATTGCAAGCGGCGATCTGCGTGCTCAAGCTGGCTAGGCATCCGAGTTATGATGCTTGCATTGGGAGGGAGTATCTGGATCTGGCATTTGTGGTTCAGGACGAATCATTCAATGTGCGATCACGGGTGCTGCATAAGCTGCTGATCTATTTGCAAGCCAGGAGGATCGATAGTCGGTTCCTTGCGATGGCGTTCTTAGCGGCGTATGATCCGGAAGAGGAGAACAGGATGATGGTCGTTCGCTACTGCCAGAGTAACGCGAGGGCTCTTCCGGCGGAGCAGAGGTTGAAGCATCTCGATGTCTCTTTCCCGCGCCTCCTCCATCTTTTGGCGCACCATCCAGACTTTAGCCGCGAAACAAGGGAGGACCTGGTGCAGTTTATTCGATACCTCGAGTTCTTCCTCGACTCGCTCGCCTCGGCGTCCAACGTCTCGCTGTTGTATTACCTGGCCACGAGGGTCAAAGGCGTGAGAGATGCAGAAACGCAAACGGCGAGTGAGAACATGTATGCGCTCTCGGAGCTGGCGCAGTTGGTGATCAAGAAGAGGGCGGCGGAGAAGGGGTGGACCATTGAAAGCTATCCGGGCAGAATCACGCTTCCGAGCGACATTTTCAAGCCGCTCCCAAGTCGAGAGGTGCAAAGGGAGATTTATGACCGACAGTACCTGCCGCAGGACCTGGTGGCCAAGTTGTCAGAGTTTAAGACGAAAGCGTCCAAAGCCGGTGGAGCTGCTGCGGGAGCTAGAGGTGGCAAGGGCGCTTGGAGTGTGAGTCTGGTGGGGGCCAAGAGGAAGGCTTCTCCGAAAACAAAGGCCAAGAAAGGCGGCAAGAAGAACAAGAAGAAGAAACTAGACAGTGAGGATGAAGAGGAAGAAGAAGAAGAGGAAGAAGAAGAAGAAAGCGAGCTAAGCGAAGACGAAGATGAAAAGAGCACCCACAGCGGCGGCAACGAGAGCTCCGAACTCTCGGAAGAAGAAGAATAAACAACAACACCAACAACAAGTCAGTGACAGCAGATATGATGGTTTCATTTCTTGTACAAGTACAGTATTCACCCGCCTCGCATGAATGTTAGTCAGCCTTTCCTTCCAATCCTTTGCATTCTCCCACCCTCCACCCCCAAAGCCCCCCTTTCTGAGCATATCCACCCGACACCAGGCGAGATCCCTTCCTTTCGTCCCATCGTCCCTTGTTGAGGATCCCAGTATTCACCCGCCTCGCATGAATGTTGGTTAGCCTTTCCTTCCCATCCTTCCCATCCTTCCCATCCTTCCCATCCTTCCCATCCTTCCCATCCTTCCCATCCTTCCCATCCTTTGCATTCTCCCACGCTCCACCCCCAAAGCCCCCTTTTTGAGCATATCCACCCGACACCAGGCGAGATATTTTCCTTTCGTCCCATCATCCCTTGTTGAGGATCCCCTCCGACCACACCTTGCCACACGCAATAATGCACACCCACATGCTAGCTGTGTTGGTACAAATCATTCATTCATTCATACATTGAGTCCTGCACCTTCGACATACGTATTACAACCGACCAGCTTATCATACATTCCATGCTTGCAAGCTGAGCTGGAGGGGAAGGATTCGATCAGCGCATCCACCCTCCTCCTCCTCCTCCCCTTGCACCTCCTCTTGGTCTCGCCCTGCCTCTTCCGCCTCCACCCCAGCCGGACGACCTGAACCCCCCTCCTCTACCCATCCCACTCCCGCTCGCGTGCGCGTGCGCGTGCGCGTGCTGCGCATCATCGTAATCCCGGTACCGACTCTCTGGCACACCACCGCTTTGGGACGCGTTGGTCGTGGCTGGACCAGCTCTGCCTCGAACCTGAATACCTCTGTTGTAAGGATCGGATGGCCGGTCGTAGGGCGAAACTCCCGGCCCAGCAGAAGCAGGAGCTTCATCATACTCTGCAGCTGAGGCTCTTCGGTAGCCATACCCACCACCAGAAGCAGCGGCATGAGTGTCTAACCGACTCGCCAAACCTGCTCCACTCGACGCTCCATCATTTCCCCCTCCTGCTGCTGCTGTTGCTGCTGACGATGCCGACGAATTCGAAGCAGGCGCGTCTTCTCTTCCATAAAACCTTGCTTCTCTAAATCCTCCCGCGTCTCTACCGGGATGGTCCCTCCTCTCCCTCTCCCTCCCCCATCCGCCTCTCTCCCTCTCTCCCACCATCTCGGCTCTCCCCCTCTCACCCCATCCACCATCCCTCCCCTCCCAACCCACACCAAACTCCCTTTGCTCCCTCATCTCCCTAGCCTCCGCCCAAGCTTCTTCTCTCATACTCATACTAGCCGGGCCCTTGGGTATACCTGCATACCCCCTCCCTCCACCGTATCCTCCCGCTCCTGCTGCGGCGGGTGGCAGGGGGTTGCTACTCGGCGTCGGACTCGTCAACGCCGGGTACCTCTCTCTGGATCCAATCGAAGAGGTCGAACTACCCGTGGAAGGCGTGTTCCCCACTCCCGCCCCGCCTGCTGCAACGCCTGAAATCGAAATCCGAGCTGGGGTCGAAGTGACTGCGATCGGTGCTGCAGACGATGTCGTGGCTGTAGAAGTATTAGATGCCACAGCTGAAGACGAAGAAGCTACACTGGTGGTTGCAGGGGGAGCAAGTGTCGCCGAAGGCGGACTCATGAACGCCCTTGGCGCTTTTGGCGGATTGAATGTTCCACTGCTCGTTGCAGAACCCGATGGAGAAGGCGGCATTCTCGACCCAACCCTCGTCGGACCTAAAGAAGGTGATCTCGCCGGAGTCGACATTGACGCAGACGCACTACCCGCCCATGCACTGCCCGGGACTGCCGGGGTCGTCACAGAAGCAGGCTTGGCAAACCCATCTCCCACGACCATACCCGGCTCCCTCTCCTTGTCCGCTCCACTTGGCGGCTGCTGCTGCTGCTGCTGCTGCTGCTGCGAAGTAGATAAACCCCTAGCACGCCTCGTTTCCAACCTCGCCAGCAGCGCAGGCGTATCTGCACCCACAGCCGTTGTTGGCGGAGAAGCCGTCGTCACAACCTCACCGGCTTCGACCGAAGCCACGGAAGACCCACTCCCCTCCACCGCAGCATTGTCTCCATGCAGAGTCGCTTCTTGCTTTGCTGGAGACGACAACGGTGCAGGTGCAGGTGCAGGTTCAGGCGAGGGCGATTTGGGGATCTCTACAGATCGAATGGCCGTCGGAGCTGAAATCGAAGTGAACAACAAACTTCTTGGCGCTGCCGTCGTGCCCTTGCCAGCATCTACCGCGTCCATGCTGCTAGCCGCTGGAGGTGCTGAGCCAGTATGCGCAGCAGAAGTGGATTCGCTGGGCGTGGAAGCCACGACAGGCTCCGAGGCCCGAACGGCGGGTGATGGCAGAGGATCGGTCTTCTCGACAGCTGGCGAGGGAGAAGGAGCAAGTTCGGAAGTAGGCGTGGCAATCGAAGGAGTAATAGGTGCGCCAGTGCTGTTATTGGTACCCTGCTGCTCCGAAGCGCGGCGTTCGGCAAGTCGGCGCCTGTACTCGGCGAGTGAAAGCTTGACTCTCGGTTCTTCCTTTTTGACTTCTGGTGCTGGCATGGGAACCGGTGCAGGAGTAGCCGCAGACTCGGCCGTCTTGCTCTCCTCAGCGGCAGCGGGCTTTACAGTGGCATCCGGAGCATCCGTGGAAGCAAGAATTGCAGCAGTAGCCGTAGTCTCGTCTGTCCCTTGAGTGGCTTCCTCCTGCTTGACGACTTTTGGCGAAGACGTTGTGCCAGCAGCGGCTGCGTCGACCGCGCCTTCCTCGTCACTGCTTGGTTCAGAGTCGGACAGAATACGGCGCACCTTCTTCGCCTTGGTCGGGGTATCCATCTTTGTTGATTTGCGATCGTCCGAAGCCGCAGGAGTGCTTGGCTGTTCCTTCTTTTGCTCCTTTGCTGGTGCTGCTGGTTCGACGCTTTCGGAAGAGATCGTCTTCTTAGTTGCTTTGGGAGTAGATGCTCGGCTAGCCACATCCTGCATCGTAACATCGGCATCCTCATCGCGTTGCGGCTTGCTGGTGTCCTCCTCAGAGTCATCCTCGGAAAGCTCTTCCTCGCTCGATTCTGTATCGCCAAGATCGAGAATGGCGTTGCGATGAATGCGAGTTTCCTCCATCTTCTTGCTCTTTGATGCCGATTCCTTTGGCTGCTTTCCAGTCGTCTTTGCATTGCGATCGCGATTGCGTTTCGCTTCGCGCTTTTTCTTGGACAGCTCGACATCACTCGTGCGTCGCTCGTTTCCTAGACGATGCTTGGCCGAGAGACGCGGCACCGGCGGAGGCGGACTCAAGCTCGAGTCAGCAGAATCTGGCGAAGGTATCGACGAAAGTGGTGAGCTTGGGTCGATGTTGCCCGACTTTCTTCGCTTCTTGACTGGTGTCTCGGCAACATAGTCGTTGTAAGCACCGTCTTCTTCGTCCGATGAAAAGTCGAATGCTGCCCGTCCTGCATCGACCTTGCTTTTGCGCTTAGAGCCGACTTTGCCTTTCTTTGCTGCAGTATCTGCGGCTCTACGACTCTTGGCAACCTTGACTTCATCGTCGTCCTGGTCGGTAGCAGCGTCCTCATCGTCAGTCGCTGCCATGGAGGCTTTGATGCGCGTTCGCATGGTTCGCTTCTTGGGCGGCAAGAGGAAAAGACCAGAAAGCTCTGGATCGACGGCACTGCTTGCTCCGCCGTGTACACCGCCCTTGCTAGACTGCCGACGAAGTTGATCGCCATCAGCGGCACGCAGTGCGTTCATAAGGTCCTCGTCCTCATCTTCGCTGAGCGTGTCTTGTTCGCTGAGACCAGAAAGAGGATCGGTGAGAGAGGAAGCATTGGACCGTGTCTCATCCGCATCATCCAGGTCAGAGGCAGCCGATTCGGTCTCGTCACCATCCACATCCATACGATCCGCATCTGCTGCCGCCTTGCCTCGCTTCGCGACTGCCTCGTTACCACCGCATCCAATCTCGCCGTCCATCTCCATGCTTCCTAGCAACTGCATCGTTTCTGCTTCGCTCTCTGCTGTCACCACCTCAAGAAGCGTCGCATCAGTAGCAGGGCCGTCGTCCTTGACTGATGTTTCGGGTGTTGGCGGCAGACTGTACGGACGCCAGAACCTCCTGATGCCAACCAGCGGGGAAAAGTCGGGCAATTTGGCTCTTCGATTTGCTTTGCCAGGCATGGTGACGTTGAGCAGCGACATGCCGTTGCCAACCCTCAACATCTGTGCCACCGCACAATCCTGTTTGCGACCATTGTTGGCGCTAGCACCTCCACCCCCACCAGGCGGAGCTGCCGAGCCAATACAGGCGCAGAGCACGCATCCTAGCAATGCAGCAGCGACTGTGCTCATCTTGACAGAAAACTCGGTATCGGCGTAGGGGAACTCGCCCTTCTCGGCAAGAGCTACCATGTTGGCAGTGTGTTTGTCAGCATCCACATCTCCGTCGCGCGATTCGAGGTAAGGATTCTGCACGAGCTCAGGCAAGAAATGGACGATATGCGCGTCATCCCACTCCCAGCCCAATGTGATCTCGTGTGTGCGAGGAATGTCGGTCAGAGCAAAGATACCAAAGAGAAGCTGGGGCTCTTCGGATCGGCTCTCAACGGGCGGTGTGTCGGCATATCTCTGCTGTCTAGCGGTCATGGACAAAGCTGCAGCGGCTGCTGGTGATTGCGCTCGCGAACTGGTGCGCGAACGTGCTGATGGCTGGCCATTGGGTCGGAAGAGAATAGGTCGAAGCACCGCATTGGGATGGCAGCTGAATCGGGCGAAGCGGGCCTCATTGCCGTACCTTCGAGCGTCTATAGCCAGATTGAGTGGTGGTGGGAGCAGATGAACATGCGGCTTGGTGGCACCGAGGGCTGCGTATTGATTGATAGGATTGTTGCGATAGGCAGTTGCGCTGTAGAGCTCGCCTCGGAACTCCGAGATGAAAGCGCCAGCAGGGATCGAGGCTTCGGCGAAGAGGCCATGCATGACAGGTCTTGAGAAGGCGCGTGATGCGCACCATCCACGTTGAGGCTCATCTGCCGAGTTGTTGACATAGAGAACATTGCTGAAGACGCCAGCCGATGCAGACTCGGAGATGTGCTTGACGTACGTGCGGCAAGCAAGATCGGCCAATGTCGGTCCGGTCAGTTCGACAGGAACGCATTCTTCACCAACTGGCGAGATGCCGACGGGGATCGAGTCAAAAGCGCTTGGAGAGTCCGGACCGTGTGGTGAAGATGAAGTTGGCGATGATGCTGACGACGATGCTGGATAGGCTTCAGAGAGCTTTGAGTGGCGGTGAGTTGCTGATGCTGTTGGGACCACTGTGCGACCTGATGGGCCGGGGCCGCCTTTTAGCGGGCTGCCGTCTTCCCAGTCGAGCATGGCTGCTGCGAGGTTCTCCAAGATGGATGGATCCGCTACCATGTTCTTGACGATAGGTGTATACTCGACATGCCAAGCCTCGAGTTGTTCTGCCGCATCGAAAGGATCATCAATACGATCATGCGAGCTGCCGGGAGTAAAGACACCTCTGACAGGTGTGGATACGGCAGATGGTGTGTCGTAGCCCCTGCGAGAACCTTTTTGGCCTTTGCGTTGCTTGCCTCCTCTTTGTGCTGCACCTGCACTGGCCGGAACCTCTGGAACGACGAACTGGGTATTGCTGAGGTCGAGTGCCTGACTAGGTTTGCGAGAACGATTGGCTGTAGAGGGTACGGGACCGGCACTTGGCTGTTGTGCCGCCGAGGGGTCCTCTGAGAGAACAGTAGCTGAAGGCGGATGTGTGCTAGAGGTTGGCGAAGAGACTGCATCTTGAGCGACGTAGTTCTGATTGTACTGGTTTGTGGCCAGAGCTTGTGCTTGACGCTTGAGATTGCGATCCATCAGAGCTTTGCGGGCTTCGTTGTTCTTGCGCTTTTGCTGATGGGCTTGCGCGAACGCGACATCGACAGGACGGGGCTCGCATTGCTCGCAAAGATATTCGTCTGGAACGGAAGCTTGTGACATACCGAAGCAAGCGCAGTGCTGCCAGACAAGACATCGGTCGCACTGGATGGTGAAGCCATCGTCATCGTCGCATCCGCAGATGCAGCGGATGATTCCTGCCTCCTCATCAACGGTGCCTTGGTCATCGTCGTCCTGAACAGTTTCATCATCCTGGTTGGTCGGATCGGATGCCAAATGTTCTGTCGCTGCTGAGTGTGATACTGCAGAGGTCCGCTGGGAGCCTTCGTGGGAAGGAGGAAGATCGGATGGTAAAGACGGAAGCTGTGATGATGCGGATGGCGATACTGATGGATTGGATGCACCTGAACGACCCTGCGGTGGTGGATCGCGGGCGAAGACGCCCATTGCGGGTGGTTTGATCATATTGGAAAGCTAAGTATTCGGACGGAGATTCAAGGCTCCGCTGCGGGTATCATGCTGCTTGGTGCGGAAGATGTTGTACAAAGGATCGAGGATGGTCTGGTCGAGAGAGGCCGCTGTCTCTGCGACTGTCACTGTCGTCGTTATAAAGGGCGAGAGATGCGGCTGCAACAACAGAAGCTCCCTTTTGACTTCGACCTTCAGTTGGGTATGCGAAGCGGATCAAGTTGAGGCAAAAGGCATTGTCTGTGCCGTGTGAAAGTCGAGGCGCGATCCAACGAATGCGTGAACGAAATGACAGCAATGGACATCGGGATCGATGGTGGGAGAATGTTGGTGGTGTATATGAGCAAGAGAAAAGGATGGCGCCGAGGCCCGAAAAGGGAGACGTTGGGTGCTGAGCGAGAAAGAGAGAGAGTGGCAGAGAGAGCGAAAAGAAGGGCGATGAGTTGGAAAGTGTGACTGCTGAACAGTCAATGCTGAAATGCTGTTGTTGTCGTCGTCCCTGCATCGCTGCAGCGTCAATTCAAGCCGTTTCTTTTTCTCTTCCGGATGCCAAGTACTCATTGCATACGCTAAACGGACGCGACTCGAGCTCAGTCAGAATTGGAAAATTTTCCATTATTTGGCAGCCAACTCAGCTTTTTTGAGAAAAGACAATCACGAAAACGGCAGCTCATCGCTTTATCGATTTTTTTGTGGTGACTGAATGTTAGACCCGTAGCAAAGGAGGCCCAGAGCGTCGGCTTTAGAAATCGGCGAGTTGAGTTGCTCGAGAAGAATTGGCGAAAGAGCCATCCATCGTCTCGTCGACCCCTTAATTCATCACATCATCACCCTCACCCATATCGGACTTGCCACTCAGCGCCTTTCAGCAGTCTGTTCGCTGCATTGGGAAGCGATTTCAACATCAATCTCCACCGATAGCTCAGTCAGCTCGCGCTAAGAAGACTCGACGGAAGATCCGACGGCACAGTCACCCCCATCGGAGCCCTTCCGAGGTAACAGCACCACTTTCATCCTCCTTATCGCACCACTATTCGCATATGACCTTGGCCGCCTAGAAACCGCGCAACAGTCCTCTCTCAGCTCACTTGGACACGCTCGCGCAGCTCTACCGCCAGGTAGTGCCATCCAACAGCCAACATGCCCCCCAAGAAACCAGATCTTTCTGGCTACCAATACTCGGCCCTCTCGTCACTCGTCATCAATGCAGACCGCTCCCATCGTCGCCCAGACGAGCCAACAGGCGAATCAGAGTCCCTGGCAGGTCGCATCAATGTCCGCGACATGGGCACAGCTGTCAAGTCCGAGGGTGTCAAGGATCTTGACAAGAAACGTAAAAAGGCACAGGCTGACGATGAGTTGAATCAACGCCAACCTAAGCGTCAGGCTGCTTCTTCATCTACAGCCAACTTCTCCAATCAGGGCGCTTATACTGACATCCTTCAGGCTACTGCCGAGCTGGAAGGACTCCGATATCACCCAAGGACCGCAGAGACAAAAGACATTTACGAGCTCATTCTCAGCATTGTCCACACTGCACTTGGCGACCAAGCTCAGGACATCGTGCGCTCCGCCGCAGATACCACGCTAGAAATTCTCAAGGATGACGATCTCAAAGATCTTGACAAGAAGAACGAGATCGAGGAGATCCTCGGCAATCTTAGCACAGAGACATTCGGACAGCTCGTCAACCTCAGCAAGAAGATCACCGACTACGATGAGCCAGAGCAGAAGGACGGCAGCGCCAACGTCGACGCCAAGATGGGCGAGATCGATCAAGAGACTGGTGTTGCTGTACTCTTTGACGACGAGGAGGAAGAAAGCGAACAGGACGGTGTAGGCTACGTTGTACGGGACGGCAGTGACGACTCCGACGCTTCCGACGATGAAGCCGGACCACGGCACACTAAAGCAGAGGCGGACGGCTCGGATGCGGAGGCTGATGGCAATGGCGCAGAAGATGCGATGCTCATCGGTTCGAGCTCAGCAGCCGCCAATGGCAACTCCCGACAACATGACCCAAATCATGTCAGCCCGCGCGACATTGACGCCTTCTGGATCCAGCGACAGATTTCACAGCACTACACCGACGCACATGAGGCCAGCGAAAAGGCAGACAGCGCTTTCGACATTCTTTCCGCAGAGTCCGATATTCGCGATTGCGAGAACAGCCTCATGGAGCTTTTCGACTACGAAAACTTCGAGCTCGTTCAGATCCTCATCAAGAACAGGGATGCTGTCGTCTGGTGCACTCGTCTCGCACGTGCAGACGATGAGGAAAAGGTCAATGTGCAGGTTGCTATGCGCGAGAAGGGGGTTGGTTGGATTCTCAAGGCCTTGCAAGGCGATAGCAACGGCGCCTCGAACAACGGCAAGACTGCCAACCGTCTCGCACCCATCGATATGGAGGATGCTCAACGCAAGGCCAGACGTCTCACGTCTCGTGCCACCATAGCACCTGGCTCTACTGCTCAGCCAAGGAAGGGTGTCGATCTCGAAGCAATGGCCTTCACACAAGGTGGTCACCTCAATACCAACCCCAAGGTGCGTCTTCCAGAGGGAAGCTTCAAGCGCACCAAGAAAGGGTACGAGGAGATTCACATTCCTGCCCCCGTCAAGAGAACCGTAGGCGAAGGCGAACTTGTTCCCATTGCCAGCCTACCTGAATGGGCCCAAGGCGCTTTCCCTGGTGCAACTTCGCTCAACCCAGTCCAATCTCGTTGTTATCCCGTGGCTTTCGGTTCCGACGAGCCCATGCTTCTCTGCGCGCCGACAGGTGCCGGTAAGACCAACGTGGCCATGCTCACCATCCTCAACGAAATCGGCAAATGGCGCGACGACGCCAGTGGCGAGATCGACCTCAACGCATTCAAGATCGTCTATGTGGCTCCCATGAAGGCGCTCGTCTCTGAACAAGCAGCCAACTTCCGCGACCGCCTTCAATCCTACGGCATCACCGTCAATGAGCTCACTGGAGACAGCCAACTCACCAAAGCGCAGATTGCAGAGACACAGATCATCGTCACAACACCAGAAAAGTGGGACGTCATCAGCCGTAAGAGCACCGACACTTCCTACACCAACCTTGTTCGACTCATGATCGTTGACGAGATTCACTTGCTGCACGACGATCGTGGACCCGTGCTCGAGGCCATCATCTCGAGAACCATCCGAAGAATGGAACAGATGAACGACCCTGTGCGTCTCGTCGGTCTTTCGGCGACGCTGCCAAACTATCAAGATGTTGCGACATTCCTCCGAGTCAACCCCAAATCCGGCCTCTTCTACTTTGAAAGCAACTACCGACCATGCCCGCTCAAGCAAGAGTATGTCGGCATCACAGAGAAGAAGGCCATCAAGCGATTACTGGTGATGAACGAGGTGACCTACGAGAAGACGCTGGATCAGGCCGGCAAGAACCAAGTGCTCATCTTTGTTCACTCGCGCAAGGAGACGGCAAAGACGGCCAAGTTCATCCGCGACAAGGCCATGGAGCAAGAGACACTCAACCGCTTCCTCCCTCCTTCACCTGCAAGTCAGGAGGTGCTGCGGTCCGAATTGGAGAACGTCACCGACGGAGATTTGAAGGACGTCATGCCGTACGGTTTTGGTATTCACCACGCTGGAATGTCTCGTCTCGACCGCGAGCTCGTTGAAGCCCTCTTTGCTGACGGTCACCTTCAAGTGCTTGTTTCCACCGCAACGCTTGCTTGGGGTGTCAACCTTCCTGCGCACACCGTCATCATCAAGGGCACCCAGATCTACAATCCCGAAAAAGGCCGCTGGTGCGAGATCACACCACAGGACATGCTTCAAATGCTCGGTCGTGCCGGTCGACCTCAATACGATACGTTCGGTGAAGGCATCATCATCACCAACCATTCCGAGCTTCAGTACTATCTCAGCTTGCTCAATCAGCAGCTGCCGATCGAATCGCAATTGGTCTCAAAGCTCGCCGACAATCTCAATGCCGAGATTGTGCTCGGGACGATCCGCAACCGTGATGAAGCCGTTGCTTGGCTAGGGTATACCTATCTGTACGTGAGGATGCTGCGTACGCCAACATTGTACAGCGTCACGGCAGACTACGCGGAGGATGATCCCTTCTTGGAACAGAAGCGTGCCGACATCATTCATACAGCCGCTGCCATGCTGGAGAAGTGCGGACTGCTTAGATACGAGAGGAAGACGGGCAACTTTACCTCGAATGAGCTCGGCAGGATTGCATCGCATTACTACATCACCCACGACAGCATGGCGACCTATCACCAACAGATCAAGCCGCAACTCGGACTCATCGAGCTCTTCCGCATCTTTGCGCTTTCGAACGAATTCCGCCATCAGGTGGTCCGACAGGATGAAAAGCTGGAAGTAGCCAAGCTCCTCGAACGTGTCCCTGTGCCCGTCAAGGAGTCAGCTGACGACCCCATCGCCAAGATCAATGTGCTGCTTCAGGCATGGATCTCTCAACTCACGCTCGACGGATACGTGCTTGCCGCCGACATGGTGTATGTCACGCAATCTGCTGGACGTATTCTTCGTGCGATCTTTGAGATTTGTTTGAAGAGGGGTTATGCCAGACTCTCCCGCATGGCGTTGGATCTCTGCAAGATGGTCGAGTCGCGTCAATGGGGCTCGATGACGCCTCTTCGACAGTTCCGAGGCGTTCCGGCCGATCTCATCCGACGACTCGAACGAAAAGAGTATCCTTGGGCGCGTCTGCGCGATTTGGAACCGAATGAAATCGGAGAGTTGATCGGCATTCCAAAAGCGGGTCGACTTGTTCATCGTCTCGTCCACCAATTCCCCAAACTCGAGTTGCAAGCGTTCTTCCAACCGCTTACCAGATCGCTTCTGCAAGTCCAATTGACGATTACGCCGGACTTCCAATGGGATGAGAAGGTGCATGGCGGCGCACAGAGCTTTTGGATCATGGTGGAAGACGTGGATGCCGAGATCTTGCACTATCACGATCAATTTTTGCTGCTGAAGAAGTATGCGGAAGAGGAGCACACGGTGACATTTACGATCCCGATGACGGAGCCGACCCCACCCAACTATTACATTTCGGTGGTGAGCGATAGGTGGCTGCATAGCGAAGTGAGGTTGCCGATCTCGTTTAAGAATCTGATTCTGCCGGAGAAGTTCCCGCCCCACACGCCTTTGTTGGAGTTGCAGCCGCAGCCGGTTTCCGCACTGAACGATCGTGGTGCGGAACAAATTTACGCAAAGGATTTCGAAACCTTCAACAAGGTTCAGACGCAAACCTTCCACGCGCTTTATGGGAGCGATGATACGGTCTTCATCGGCGCACCTACTGGGTCGGGCAAGACGATTTGTGCGGAGTTGGCACTGCTCAGGCTTTGGAAGGAGGAGGATGCGGGAAGAGCCGTTTGCATTGTTCCGTACGAATGCATGCTCGCTCCTCGTGTCGCTGAGTGGAAAGCGAAGTTTGGCGACTATCAAGAGGCCAAAGAGATCCTTGCGCTCACGGGGGAGACTTCGGCGGATCTAAGACTGCTCGAGTTGGCAGATGTAGTCGTTGCCACGCCGGAACAATGGGACGTTCTCTCCCGCCGCTGGAGGCAACGCAAGAACGTCCAATCCATCGCTCTCTACATCTTCGACGAGCTGCACATGATTGGGGACGTCAAGATCGGTCCTACTTACGAAATTGTCGCTTCTCGAGCTCGATTCGTCGCGGCGCAAACGCAGGCCCCAACCCGCATGGTCGGATTGAGTGTTCCGCTGAGCAATGCGAGGGATGTCGGAGATTGGTTGGGCGCTCCAAGTGGGAGTGTCTTCAATTTCGCACCAGGGGCGAGGCAGACGCCGATGGAAGTCTACGTCAAGACGTTCAACGTGCCTCATTTCCCAAGTATGATGATTGCCATGGCGAAACCGGCGTATTTGGCCATGATCGAGTATGCCGAAGATCAGCCGGTGATTGCGTTCGTGCCTAGTCGAAAGCAGGCAAAGTTGACGGCGAACGATATACTGGCGTATGTTCTGGCGGATAGCGATGGCGATGAAGACGGGCAAGGCGAGTCCAGGTTCCTGAACATCGAGATGGAGGATTTGGAGCCGCATTTGGAGAGAGTGCAGGATCGGGAGTTGAGGGAACTGCTTGCTTCGGGTATCGCGTACTACCACGAGGGGTTGACGAAGGGGGACAGGAGGATTGTCGAAAGGCTGTTCTCGGCGGATGCGATCCGAGTTGTGATCGCGAGTAAGGAAGTGGCTTGGTCGATTCCGCTTACGGCGCATCTGGTGCTGGTGATGTCGCTCCAGACGTACGAGGGTAGGGAACATCGGTATGTGGACTACCCGCTCCCGCTTCTGCTACAGATGGTGGGACGATGCACCAAACCCGATTCGACCGGATCTTCTCGACTCCTGCTACTCTGTCAAGCAACAAGGAAGGATTACTTCAAGAAGTTCCTCGCCGAAGCCCTGCCTCTGGAATCTCGTCTGCCTGGGGTGGTGCAGGATTTCTTCAACGCCGAGATCACCTCGCGCACCATCACGGACAAGCAAGCTGCGGTGGATATTTTGACTTGGACGCTTCTGTATCGTCGACTGTCGCAGAACCCACAAGCGTATAACTGTCAAGGAAAGACGATGGCGCATATTGGAGATTGGTTGTCCGAGCTGGTGGAGAATACGTTGGCGGATCTGGAAGGTAGCAAGTGTATTGCGGTGGAGGATGAGATGGATGTATCCCCGCTCAATTTGGGTATGGTCGCGAGTTACTACAACGTGAGCTACGTTACGGTGGACGTGTTCAACATGTCGCTCAAACAGAGGACGAAACTTCGGGGAGTGCTGGAGATTGTTAGTTCGGCGGCCGAGTTTGAGGATCTACCCATCCGTCAGCACGAGGACGTAGTTCTTGGACGCATCTACGACAGGCTGCCGATGAAGCTGGACAAGCTCAACCTGCTCTCGCCTTACCATAAGGTGTTTATCCTTCTTCAGGCGCATTTCATGCGACTGTCTTTGCCGGTGGATTTGGAGGCGGATCAGAGGGAGATTTTGGGCAAGATCTTGACGTTGCTTTCGGCGAGTGTGGATGTCATGTCGAGCAATGCGTATCTGAATGCGATTGTGGCGATGGAGGTTTCGCAGATGGTGGTTCAGGCCGTGGGACAGGGCGAGTCGGTGTTGAGGCAAGTGCCGCACTTTTCGAAAGAGGTGATACAGAGGTGTAGGGAGAGGAGGGTGGAGGATGTGTTTGCTCTGTCGGACCTTTTGGCGGATCTGAGCGAGGAGGAGAGGGATGAGTTGCTGGGGTTGGACAAGAAGCAGTTGGCGCAAGTGGCGCAGTTTGTCAATGGGTTCCCGTACATTGAGCTGAGTTATACGCTCAGCACGCCTCCCGACGAGATGAATGCGTCGGATCCGATCACCGTCAGTGTTCACCTGGAGAAGGACGACGACGAGGATGAGGGCGGGGAGGAGGCGGGTGGTGATGAAAGCTTGGTGGTGCAAAGCGCATTCTATCCCAAACGTAAGCTGGTGCAGTGGTGGATTGTGATTGGTGATCCTGGCACCAAGAACCTGCTCGCGATCAAGAAGGTCACGATTCGCAAAAGCTTGGATCTGGAACTCGAGATGAGTCTGCCACAGGGCAGACATGACAGGCTCAAAATCTGGCTCGTTTGCGACTCGTATCTCGGCGCAGATAGGGAGGTCAATATGGACCCAATCGACGTCGCAGAAGGCACAGAGAGCGATAGCGAGGATCAAGAGGATGACCAGGACGACCAAAGTCAAGATGACAACTCAAGCCAGTGACAACCGACGAATAGCACAAAGGAAACTTGTAATCAACAACAACAACAAGAACAAAGCACAGTTCATTCCCCTCCATCGTTAGTGTGACATCCCTCCCAAGACTGAATCATATCCTGAAAAAAGGAAAATGCGACCCCGAAGCCATCCCCCGTAGCCATCCCAGGTGGCTCCGTTGCGAGGCCACTTGAGGAGCCACCCCCGATTTGCTGGCTCCTTCAAGTGGCTTCGCAACGGAGCCACCTGACTCACAGAGCAAAACAGAGCAAAAATGAGCAGCACCTCCTTGTTGCTGCCGTTGCGGCTGAAGCGCAGCTGCACGACAGGCACACAGGCACACAGGCACACAGGCGGAGGCACAGGCAGCTCACTTGCTCACTTGCTCACTCGCTCACTCAGCTCACTCAGCTCACTTGCTGACTCAGCTCACCTGCTCAGTTGCTCACTCGCTCACTCAGCTCACTCAGCTCACTTATATGAATTTCAGCTCACACCGACTCATGTGTTCACTCACTTCCGGAGCTGCTCACCACACAGGGAGGAAGCCGAGCACTTCAAGTACATGGGGAGGACATTTGTGCACTACGATCTTGAAGGGCCGCAAAAATCCCATGACAACAGGTGGCTCCTCCTCGAGTGGCTCTGCTATGAAGCCACCCGGGATGGCTACCAGGGGGGGTGGCCTCGAGGTGGCATCATCCTTTATCAAGATATGATCGAGAAAAGTGTATTGGCCCAGGATGCAGATCAACCTCAAAGCCATCCCTCGGAGCCACCCGGGGTAGGTGGCTCTGGTGAAGAGCCACCTTGGAGCCACCTGGGCTGGCTACGGGGGATGGCTTCGGGGTCGCATTTTCCTTTTTTCAGGATATGAATCCGCGATGAACACGCCTTTCAACTTGGCTTTCGATCCCACTTTGTTCCGCGCATCCAAGCCAAACAGAGAAGAGAGAGAGAGACTGACATTTCAATCGGCACTGAAAGGCGAACGAGAACAAGGCATTGACAAAAGAAAGAGAAAAGAAAAGGAAAGAGGTATCTCCATCGCCCCTCTTTTCCACATGAAAGGAGGGGTTGATGGTTTCGAGCCAACAACAACAAAGCCAACGTGAAACAAGCTAGAAGCTCTTGAGTTCTACATGTAAACCTTCTTAATCTCGTCCTCGTACTTCTTGATGATATCCTTCCTACTCAACTTCTGGGCTGCCGTCATTGCCAATTCCTCATGCACCAACAACACTGTCTGCAACATTTCCATGTTCTTGAATCCAGACTTCTTGCCCATTGCGTTGACATCCTCCATCACCATCTTTGCCACTTGCCTGTTGTTGCACAGCTCCTCCAACTCGCCGTTGATGCCCTTGGCCTTGGCCGCAGAGACGAGGTTGTCTTCACGCGGGAAGATGATGGCCATGGGCTGCTTGGCGTCCGAGTTGGCGTGCACACAAATGTTGCTGACCAAATTGGACGACTTGTAGACCGATTCGAGTCGCTCAATGGCAATGTATTCACCACCAGAGAGCTTGACGAGGTTCTTCTTCCTGTCAATAATCGAAAGGGTACCGTCGGCATTCCACTGTCCAACATCACCCGTAAGGAACCATCCGTCCACGAAAGACTCCTTGTTGATGTCATCCCTCTTGAAGTAGCCCTTGGTGACGGCAGGACCGCGAAGAAGAACTTCACCCTGAGGCGGGTTGTTGGTGGAGAAATAACCCGCATCGGGAACATCGCGAAGCTTGATCTCGACAGCAGGCACGCATCCACCGGAGGATCCGTAGCTGTAGAATTCGGGCGTAAGAATCGCAGTCATACCGCAAGTCTCGGTAAGGCCGTAACCCTGGAGCAAGTTGACCAGGGCCATGTTGAGGAATTCCTGTGTCTCCTTGGAAAGAGCAGCTCCGCCCGAGAGAGCGAAACGAAGACGTCCACCGGTCTGCTCCCTGACAGCCTTGAAAACCACATTGTCGACAACCGAGCTGAGGACGGGAACCTTGTTCTTCTTGATCGTCATGGCTCCGTTGAAGACGTTCTTCTTGAAGGAGCCACCAGCGTTGACCTTGGAGAGAATACCCTTGCGGATGAGCTCCCAAACAGCGGGAACACCAACCATGACGCTAGGCTTGAAAGCCTTGATATCGCCATCGCAGTTGCGCACCGAAGCCTGAGTGAGAGTCTTGACCTTTCCGTAACCCATCGTAACACCAACATAGAGCATGGTGCACTCAACGATGAACTCGAGAATGTGGGCCAGAGGCAAGTAAGCGAGGAACGTGTCGTCGGCCGAAAGAAGGTCTCCAACGTGAAGCTCGACAGCTGCGATGGAAGCTACGAGGTTACCGTGGGTCAAGATGACACCCTTGGGAGCACCAGTGGAGCCAGAGGTGTACATGATACAAGCAACGTCGTCGCGCGTAGGAAGGTGTGGCTCAGCGGGGTTGGCTTTGCCCTCCTGCCAGAGCTCTTCAATGGTAAGAACCTTGCCTTGACGAGCCTCGACTGTCTCGCGAATCTTGGAGAGGTGCTTGTCGTCGGGCTTGCCGTCGTACACGACGAACTTGACGGTTTCGGTCTTGCCGATGACGTTGGCGAGGGTAGGGAGGAGCTCTGCGTTGGTAAAGATTCCGACGACCTCGGGTTCGTTGAGCGAGTGCTGGAGACCCTCTTCTCCAAGCGTCTCGTAAGCGGTACAGAAAGGAATGTTCTGACGGAAACAGGCGTGAGCCATGTTCTGCCAGTTGATAGCAGTAGCGGCGTAAATGTTGAAGCGAGTGCTGCTGTTCATGCCGAGGTTGACGAGACCGCTGGATGCATGCTGAATGCGTTGTTCGAATTCGGTGTAGGTGAGGTACTTGTAGTTGGAGAGCTCGTAGAACTGCCAAGTCTTCTTTTCCTTGACTTCCTTGCCCTCGACCTTCTTGGTGACTTCCTTCTCCTCGTCGTGCATGCGCACTACGTCACGCCAGCCCATGATGGGCTTGCTCGGGAAGCCTGTGAATGCGAATTGGAGCAGCGAAAAGCGGAAAGCAGTGCCGCAAAGAGCAGAGAGCAGACATCCGTCAAAGCAGAAGCAAGTAATTGTCAGTATTCGCCTGCAGCCATGGTGACAATCGACCCTTCCAAATTCACGATGAGCGAGTCAAGCTGAAGCTGACGATGGTTGGGTGAGAGAGCCAAGAGACTACTTACGTTTGAGAGCATTGAGGTATACGTCAGCCATGGTTTCGACACCATCAGCAGGACTCTCGAGGAGCTTGTCAGCCGCCCTGTAAGAGCGCCTGATCTTGGTCTCGCCCTTGTTGGCGGGGGTGTCGATCTCGACACTAGCAAGCTTCGGCATGATTGCTGATGTTGTCGGACTACTCGTATCGATTTGTTGAAAGAACTGATCCTTTGTCGATGAGGAGGAAGAGGATGATCCGAGGTTGAGAGAGAGGAGAGGAGGAAGGCAAAGACGGGGTAAAGAGGGAGATGAACTCGGATGACAAGTGGATGAGGTTTTGGGTAGACCAGACTCAGGTCGAGGTTGAGGCGGAGGCGGAGGCTGAGGCTGAGGCAGAAGCGAGACGGACACACTTGGCGGCTAAGCAACTTGGCTCAGGACGAGGAGATGGTAAGAGGCCCAAGCTGAGCCAGCTGCGATGTGTCGCACTCTCCAAACTCAGACGCAGCTGAATGCACGGTTCCAAATGCACCTTTCACTTTTCTTTTGTTTTTTGGTGTGGATTGATTGGATCCGCCTTGGCTTGGCTTGAGCTTTGGCAATTCTTTCTGGTCGTGGGGCCCAAAATTAATCGATTAACAGGGGGCAAAGCCATGTCCTGTACTCAGCGGTGCCCTTGCGCAACCCGCGCTTGCCTCCTTTTTTTTTTTTTTTTGCAAAATTATTAAAATTGTGAATTTTGAATCTCCACTTTGGAGAGATTTGAGCTTACTCTCCTCTCTCTCTATCTCTCTGTGTGTTGGAAGAGTGCAGCTGGCGCATGGTTCGTTGGTGCGCTCGTTTTCCGGACCGCGTTGGAGAAAGTAAGTGATTTGCAGCGCATACGCAGCCAGTGACGTTGATGACTTTGACGCGAATGATGCACTCTCTCTCTCTCTCACACACACACACTCCACGCTTCTCGAACTTGGCACTCGACATTTTTGGCCTTGTCTACTCTTACTTTTTGATTTGATATACTGGAAAAGGTGAACCTCCTTTAATGAGGCACCGCGCTGACAAGGACGCAGAACAAGGCACACAGTCTCAAGTCTAGGTGCGCGGGACAACTTTAAGAGAGTCTTGGCTGGTAACAGACAGATGGAAGAGAGTGTAGCGAGTACTGTAGTACAGATACTAGCAGCAACTCTCTCTTTTCTCTTCCCTTCTCTCGACTTGGCTTTTCAGTTGCTCGCCTGTCGTATTGGTATTATTCGCATTGGTGCCTTGAGCTTTTGACGAGTTCGCTTATGGTGGCTGTGACGGGCGATGACGGCCCAGATTGTCATTCACAACCATACGTTGTGTGAAATTAAAGCTGACAGTGTGGAGAAGAACCCTGTCCCGTAAAGTGAGCGAGACCATGAGCGTGTGCTTGCTTTCGCTTGACTGGGTGGCTGTCAGCTGCAAGGATGTAGGATTCTCTCTCCCGTTGGCATTCTGCTCTGCAAACGGCTCGAAACAAGGCAACCATGGCAGCCAAGAGTCCAATCCGGTTTGCCAGCATCTGCATCGGCCTGCGTCCCGAAAGGCTGGAGCAGAGAGCGTGCAGTTTCGAGTTTGCCATGTGACTTTGCTCATGCATGTTCGGCGCTTTCCGAACGTCCAAACGTCGAGAGAGGGAGAGAGAGCGGGACCGCCCATCGATAAAGTGGCGTCTATCTTTTCAGTATGTATGCATAGGCCGAGAGCTGAGGGAAGCTGTCCAACACGGCTATCGATATCCGCCTCAACCCTCGTCATCATCATCGACATCATCCTTCTCTGTCGCGTGTGAGCACTTCCTATCGTAAGCCGGGATGAATCACAACCGAGGTTCCAAGAATGCTGTCTTCATTGCCATATATTTGCCATTGTGTAGATTTGTTCTTCTCGAGGATTCTTGAGACGGAGCCCCAACGCACTTCGGTTTAGGCGAGCAGCAACGTTTCACATCTGAAAAAAGTCGTTTGTTTCTCCGGCCGCCGTCTTCGTTTAGCGATGCGAGATTCTCAACTTATCGAAGTGGCTTTCCTCGTGTGAGCCGCAACCGAGAGCCGGATTATTGCGCAGTATAGTACAGTACAGTACGGTGCGAGCAGTTTCGTACCTAACCGACAGACCTTCGGCTTGGTCACGCAGTCTGGGAATTACGGTACAGCGTAACGGTTCTGCAGCAACGTCATTTCTCACGATTCACCCCCACATTGCCTACAGCTCTATCTTTTCTAGCCTTTCACGCAGGATTGTTCTTCTCTTTTCAACAACAACAACAAAGGTTGACCATTGACATCGAGCTCCTTCGAGCGTCACAGAGTAAAGCGCAAAGCGGTGGGGGTGTGGAAATGAGCAAGAGACTTGGCCGGTCACCACCACTGACCATGCCGAGAGATGCAGCAGGAACAATAAGAAAAGGATTCCGGCAACCCGACTCTCCCGAAGCATCCAAACTTGCCGAACCCGACCCTAGCCTCTTCCGTGCTCCTTTCCAGCAGACATTCCGCCAAAGCCACGAAACTGGGAGGAGGCGAGCAAAGTGTTTGATACATTCACGCTATGCGAGGCGTCCGTCCGGGTTGTCAGACATGTAAAGCTCCCGGTATGGTGGTGGTAATGGTGATGGTGGGGGTGTGGTGGTGTTGCGATAGAGTCGGATAAGCGGGATTTGCGGCCCCGCGCCCAGACTGTACTTCCTTGGCTTGCCTACAGTACTGTATGTCAACGTCAAATTTCGCCGCCCGCTGCACGACTCTCTTTCACACGTGAAACCAAAAGTGCGACTCTTGCAATAAATGTCGACTGAGTTGGAGATTGGATCCAACTTGAACGCGGTCTAACAACGCCACAGAGCGCAAATGAAAGGTGTGATGTTTCGTGCGGGTTATTGGTCGCGCGCTAAGGTCCGAGGCACAGCAAAAAGGCGTTGTTGGTGTCGCGACCGACAGGTACGGTGTTTCCAAAAGCTTCTCAAGGGTCCACACACCATCGACATCGCTACAGTACTGTACTGTATTGCAACGCCATCGTTTCAAGAGCGCGCACACACACACACACACACACACACACACACACAACATATCCTTCTGAACAACTCTCGGTTTGTCACGCGCCACCTGCTCCTCGTTTCGATTCCACACCGCCATCTTTGGTCCCTCCGGGATACCCACGCGTTACGATCGATCAAGCTTGTCCAACGGGCATACGACTGATCCTCAGCTCTCGCTTCGCGCTACCGCCATAAGGGGATCCGAGGAAACGGAACACGACGACATGCTCTACACTGAGAACGAGAAAGTTCTCTGCTTCCATGGTCCGCTCATCTATTCTGCCAAGATCCTCAAAGCGGAAAAATGGACAGGCGATGACAACCTTACCGGTCAAGTTGGACCGCACTATCGCGTTCACTATGATGGATGGAAGAAGACGTGGGATGAATGGGTCCCCGAAACGCGACTTTTGAAGTATAACGATGAGAATCTCGCACGCAAGAGCACGCTGGAAGAAGCGGCGAAAGCTGGGTCACTCTCTTCGAACAACACGTCCACGGACAAGGCAGCAAACGCAGGTAGTAAGAGGGGGAGGGAGAGCGATGCCAATGATAGAAAGGGAAGCGCAGGTGGAGCGAGGGCAACAAAGAGGGGAAGAGATACAGTGGAGACGGAAGAAGAGTTTCTCAAACGACCCGAAGTCAAGATCTCGCTGCCCGACGAACTCAAGTTGCAATTGGTGGATGATTGGGAAAATGTGACCAAGAGAGGTTCTCTAGTGCCTCTGCCACGCAAACCTTGTGTCAAGGATATTTTGGAAGAGTACAAGAAACATTATCTCTCTCTCAAACGAGATGGAGCCAAACGTTCTCCAGCGGTGGTTGAGGAAGTGCTCAAAGGATTGAAGCTCTACTTTGACCGCTCGCTAGGTCAGAATTTGCTCTATCGATTCGAAAGGGCCCAATACGTGGATTATAGGAAGAAGAATGGTCCCAAAATGGGTGATGGCGATGTCGGAAATGCGAGGACCGGGAGTGGAAGTATGGGTGGAGATATGGAGCCAAGTGATGTGTACGGGGCAGAGCATCTGTTGAGGTTGTTCGTGAACCTACCTATGATCATCGTTCACACGAGTATGGATGGCGAGTCGATTGGATTGTTGAAGGAGCATTTGGCCGAATTCTTGTCGTAAGTACATCACTGCATCAAGCACGGGGAAGAACACTCGAGGGACAAAACACTGACGCAAAGCTGCCTTATTTGGCTCTGCTACAACAGATACATTGCAAGAGAAAAGCATCGCCTCTTCGTACGAGAATACGAGGCTGCTTCACCAGCATACCACCGTATCAGCTCAACATGATCTCTTTGTTGACTCGCAGACATGGTTCCGGTCGTCAGACCACTTGTAACACTAGCGCTTGCAATGCAAGATAATTGACATTACCGCTCGAGTGGTTATGAGGAACGGCAATGAAGACATCAGAAGTAAGCAGAAGGACAGTGGACCCTATGCCGACGTTCCGGCAACTGTTGAGATCCGAACGCGGCTGCTCTTTGCTCCAACGTCGTACTACGATGAGATGGGATGCTAGCGCTCGAACCCAAGCTGGGGGCGACCTGCCGATCCATGGAGGGATGTTCAAACTCCAATTTGATGTCCGGGAAATCGTCTTTGTCCACTTTCTCTGGCTCGCAAGAAGCTCCCCAGTGCTGTCAGACGGTCAGAACGGAGAGCGTAATTAGCATGTAAAGTTGCAGTCGATGAGTGAGTAGATCTGGCAACTTACTAGAACGCAGAAAAGCCATCGCAACAGGCGATTGAAGACCTCAGTGAGGATCTCCAATTCTGATGCCATTATTCCTAGTACCCTCGCGCACGCCGTCAACAACGAGCGCAGCCGGAAGCATACCAATAATAACAGGAGCCAGCGGAAACATAGCTTTGTGGTCACTGTCGAAACGTATCGCATCAAAGTCTATCAGCACATTCTTACTCAAAGATGTGCTGCTTCAGACAGGGACACTCACCATAATCGATCCCGAACCTGTCAGCGAATGCGTCAAGAACGAAGCGCTCGATGCCAAAAAAGACATGAGCGAAGATCGTCGAAGAGAACGCGTGGGACTGTGCGAGCACGAGCAGCCCCATGTGGGTGTTGTTGAAGTCCCTTTCGAGAGCCTTGAAGTCCATGTGAAGTTGACGAAGGGCGTCCAGCTCGGATCTTAGTTGCTCATCGTGGAGCTGCTGATGAGACAGCATCTGCTGCGAAGCTCCGGTAAGATCGAGCAACAGAACACGCTGGTCGTGCAGAGCACCCCGAAGAGAGTCGGTATGCGTAGACAGCATCGAAGCTACTTGCTTTACATTCTCTATTGGCGTCGACAGACCCATCTCGATTGCTTCGGTAGCCTTTCCGAGGTATCGGCGGACAGCTTGCTCCATCCGGACATCGTGATGCTCTGTAGATCGCTCAAGACTGTACGAGATCTGTCGAGACAGCTCCTCGGCATACTTTCGGCTGGATTCCGCATACTCGCCCATGGTTGTCGCTATAGAGTCTTTGAGATGTGGCTCGATATTGTGCATAGCGTTGACGAGACTCTGCTCCCTTTCGCTTCCCTGCTCCATCATGGTTACGAAACCGTCGAAGAATACCTGCATATCCTGCTGCATTTGCTCTCTGAAGCACGAGATGTTGCGCGCCCACCCCTGCCTTTCAAGTCGCTCTGCGTTGCTTGCTTCCTCCGCGTTGCGTACGTGTTGTTGCCAGAGACGAATGAGAGTGATTTTCTCCTCTGTCGCGGTCTTGTAAAGCATCTTGGCTCGATCTAGGAATCATTGGCCAGGTCAGTCCTCAACATCTTGATCGTATGACCGACGAGAAAGTTGAAACAACTATAAGACTTACCGATACTTTGCCATCGCTGCAGAGCAAAGCACATTTGTGGAATCTCTCGTAGGTAGCCGGCGTAGCTTGACCAGTGTCTTGTGCTCCTCGACAGAGCCCTTAAGTCAAACAACAGCCGAAAGTCTCAGTGCGACGCTAAAGTTATCGATAGAGGAAGGGCATCACTACTTACTCTACGCAAGGGCCGAGCTTCTCTGCGGTGATTTGAGCTGCCTCTCTAGCGCTGCTCTGACTGGCTTCGCACTCCCAAGGCACGCTCTGGTCCGAAGCTCGAAGATCGCATAGCGTCAAGAGCACGGAGGCTGGAACGGAAAAAAAAAG
Source organism: Pseudozyma thailandica (assembly GCA_023212835.1). Classification (NCBI taxonomy): domain Eukaryota; kingdom Fungi; phylum Basidiomycota; class Ustilaginomycetes; order Ustilaginales; family Ustilaginaceae; genus Pseudozyma; species Pseudozyma thailandica. The sequence continues at coordinate 106,015 of JALCCH010000018.1, forward strand.
TGGAGATCAGCAGTTGTTTGTAGCACAGTGGCAGCTAGTACAGAGGAAAACTCACCCAGCATACGCTCGTTTGGACCCATGTCGGAATCGCGAGCGCATCCCTGCTTGACTTGATCATAGATGAGAGAGTAGCATTTCTGGCCATTGTCGTCTTGATTAAGCGAAACATCTGTTCGGCGCTCCGTCCAGGTCAGTGTGGTTCTTGAGGTCAGGGGGAAAAAGTGGAGTTTGCTTACCAGCGCCGCCGAATAGCGCCTGCTGATTTCGAAAGCTGGGATTCAGATCGTGGAGCTGTGGGCCTGAGGATGAAGCTGCCAGCGCTCCTGCGTTAAGCGAATCCGAGCGTTCTACGCTAGGCAATGCTGAGACACTCAACATCATCGCCATCATGACTGATAAGGAGAAGGTAGAACGCATCGTGGGTATGTCGACACGTATAACATGGAGAGAGATGTCTTCGGAGCAGCCGATAGGATGGAAATGGGCTGTGAAAGGTCAAGATGGTGGAAGAAGAGCAAAGCGATTCGTTTGCAAGTCATGCCATTGATGTTGAGCAAAGATTTGATCTCTGTAAGAGAGAAGCAACGATGGACCGTGCATGATCTGATCTCAACGGAGCCTCTGAGCAAGAGGAAGCACGTCGCAGCCTCGACATGGCCAATTGGGCTATTTACCGTCCTCTTTAAAGTAGCGCGCAACTGCATTTGAAAGCAGATGACTACGCCGTCGGAGCATCCGAGTGTTGGCCTTCTTGCGTCTCGATCTGCTGATGCATGTGGAGAAGCTCGTCAGGTCGTTCCTTATCGCTCTTAGGGCGAGCTTGGGCAAAGCTCAGCCAAGTGAGGCTAGGAACGGATTGGTAGATGTCAGAACACCGCTCAACGGAAAATCACACACAAGCTCTTGCTCAAAGTTCATTGTCAAGAAATCGTGGCTAATATTGCAAAAGGACGTGTGACTTGAGGCAAAGCGCTTTATTAACAGAGATGCCAAAACAGGAAAAGGGAGAGAAAGAGAGCGAGTAGCCGAAGCCGCAGAGGATCAAAGCGATGGATGAGCCGGTTGACACTTTTGCGCAGGGTCATCGTTGAGATATGTCACCGATGCATTCTTTCGGCGCCGCCTCCTATCCGCATGCCAACAGAGGGACGCTGCTCGGACTCGCCTTCGACAGGAAAAGGCGAGCGCCGGAGCAAGTCATTCGACCGCCATACAGATTCCTTGCTGCTCTGCCACTTGAGCTTTGCATCCTCCCTCTTCTTAGTTTCGGAGCGAGAAGCCCTTCTTCTTGGTGTTCTGCGACGAAACCTTTTCGGGAGTAAGCGGACGACCGCTTTCGATTCTGCGACGCTTGTCTTCCAGCTCTTGCCTCTGCTTTTCCAATGCATCGCGCATCTCGCGATGACGCGCATACAACTCCTCCTCGCTCTGCTTGAGTTTGGCCTCCTTCTCGGCAACCTTTTGCTGGAACACGAGCTTCATCTCGTTCTCCATCTTCCTCAATCTTGCCTCGTGAATAGCACGCTCCTCGGCCATCTTGGCTGCTGGGTTCACCTCCTTGAATACAGAGTGATCCTGTGTCACGCCCATTCCCACCAGCTTCTCGCTTCGGTACTTCTCGTAAAGAACGTTGTTGGTGTGCTCCTTGAGCTCCTCCATATGGGTGTGGATGAGCATCTGTCGCAGCTTGACGAAGTCGCAGTGCTCCTCGTTGTCCACCTCAATCACACCCCATGGGTAGGCTCGACCACGAACACGTCGGCCATCTGGAGTGTCAATCTCGGTGTTGGAACCCACAACAGCGAAAGGGACCTTGCTCGAGATCTCCTGGATCTCTAGCAGAGTCTCCTCGTCATCGTTGTCGTAGATAGGAGCGTTGAAGATCTCGATTTGGTGGTGTGCAATATCGCTCAGAATCCTCTGCTTGAACGCTACGATCTCCTCGTCAGTGAGTGTATCCGACTTGGCGATGACGGGGATGAGGTTGACTTTCTGGTGCAATCGGCGCATGAACTCGATGTCGATGGGTCGAAGGCTGTGGCCGGTGGGCTGAATAAAGTAGATGCAGGCGTGGACACGGTTGTCCTGAAGCTTGTTACGGTTGACACGGTTCTCCTGCTCGAGGTAGTTGTCAAAGCGCGACTCGATGTTGTCAACGATGGGCTTCCAGCTGTGATTGGAGATGCGAGACGTTTCGATGGTTGATGGAAGGGAAGCAGTGTCACAGTTAGCAAGCTATCCTACTCGAGCGAACGACAAGGCACTCAGGTTTGGCGCGGCACTTACCTCTCGTCATTGTTGACAAAGTCACCGAAGCCTGGAGTGTCGACGACGTTGAGTTTCAAACGAACGCCGTTCTCGATGATATCTGTGCATGCGGAGGAGGTGTTACAGGCAAGCAAGTATAGAGTCAGTGTTCCGCTCGGGCAGACAGGTTTGTGCGTCCAGTCGGGGACCGTGTTTCACATCTCCACTCACCAGAGCTGATTGACTCGATGGCGACTGTCTTTGGTCGCTCCTGGTGCGGAGGTGGCACCTCCTTGCGAGGGTAGAGGGTAGTGTTGAACAAGGTGTTGATCAGAGTCGACTTGCCGAGACCAGATTCTCCGACGACCATGGCAGTGAAGTTGAACCCTTTGCGCACACTCTTTCGGTGAACCTGGTTGGGAAGGTTGGCGAACCCGACATAGCCGGTGAGCTTCTTGCGCCCAGCAGCCATGGCGGCGGCGGCGGCACCGGTAGACTGCGCTGGTGCAGCAGCGGTCTCAATCTCGTAACCGTTCATGCTGAGCTATGGATGGAGTGCAGGCGGAGTACAGGTAGGACTCGTACTAATGTTGTGCTGAATGAGGCGCGCTTGGCCTTGGATGCGACGAGACAGATGATTCTGGATATCCACAGTGCGCTATGGGGGTGGTAGTGGACTGATTGGGATCGTCAACGCAGTGATCACAAGATTGACGGCTATCGAGACGAGCGCCTAGACGTAGCGGGTGACGGAAGTGGGTTCTGGCGTGCGGGTCGTGCAAGTAGTGGATGGTCGGCACCTGAGTCGAAAGGACGAGTGGAGATGTTCGCAGCGATGACAAGCTGACGAAGACGATTAGGTTGTGCGAGGCTGTTATGATCAAAGGTGGATGCAGATGGAAAGCGTTGTTCAAGACGATACACAGCAGGCGCCGATTCGTGATTGTTCGAAGGTCCAAGCGGTGCTGTGCGTACAGACACACACACTATACTGTGTGATTGATCTGAGTCGAGAATGCGCCCCGACCAAGCAGAAGGGTGATGCGCACGCACGGCTACACGCACGACCAACAGCTGAAGGCAGCCAGCCAAAAAAGAGTCAATTTCAGCTGAGACAAGTCCAGCGAGGCAGTCCTCTCTCTCTCTCTCCAGCGAGCAGCAGCACAGGGCGACGCGGACTCGCGATTTCCAAAATGATTCCAACTCTCTCTCTCCTTGCGCAGGCAGGCAAGACAAGCGAGGCTGGCCATGCGTGTTAGTTACTGTAGTTACAGTAGCGTGGGCGTTTTGTGCAAAGTGCAGGTGCGGAAAGTGTGTGTTTCAACTTTTGTATTCACTCTTCGCCCAGCGAACGCAAGAGGCGCAAAGCTTTCAAATCCAACCTTCGCTTAGCTTCAATTCAGGACAAGAAGAAGCTCCAGGTGTCGAATCTCGAAAAGAAGACGCTTCATCTAGAGTGTGAACAAAGCACACGCGGCAGCTGATTCGGAAGCTCACACTGTGATGTTGGCGGGGTGGTTCTCATATCGTGGCTATAGGCAGTCACACATTTTAGCTTTCTTCGACCACTAGAGGCTGATCTATGTGAATCTTGGTTCTGCGTGCTGAGCCGTCGCTCTCTCGTGAGTCTTGACGGAGATCAGCTGGCTGAACAACCTGAAGGATGAAGCAAGGCTGATTGAATGCTTTACCACAGCGGAGATCTTGCTGCCGCCGGAGCTGCCTGACACGGTCGTTCACCATTGACCTTGACGCGCGCCCATGAGCGGCGAAGGCACATCGGTAGCTGTCGAATTGACAATGAACGCAACGTTGCAGTGTGACTGATCAGTCAAGAAAGCTTGTCCAAGTGAGCTGCAGGCCGGTACAGTACATGAGAGAGGACAGTCGATACTGTAGATGGCGCGTGCATTCTCATTAGCGCCCCTTCTTCTGTGTGTTAGACTCGCATCACAAGACAGTCTTCGGTCTTGCCGTTTGGCGAAGGAAGTGACGGCTGGGACACGGCCGACAGACAGGCGGGGCTGAACATTGATTCTTCGAATTCTGGCCCGAGCGCAGCTGGCTGCTGTCTGTCTCTGCTGAGCTGTTCAGAACGTGTTCAGATTCTTTCCGATGCACCGCGTCAGTCTTGACAAGCAACCCTGGAGCAGGATTCGCAGATTCAGAATCAGTTCAAATCAAATTTTGAAGTGTCAATTTTCGAATTGATTTGCAAGAAGAAAATCTCGCCTGCATGTTGGTTGGTTTAGCCAATTTTTTCTTCTTGGTTGGGACCCTTGTCCTTCGCCACGCCATTTCGCCAGCTTGACAGGCCCTCCTTTTGGCTTGATCTTTCTGACACCGAAGATGAAAAAGAGTGCTTGAGAAGCAGCAGCACCAGCCAGTTCAGCTGCAAAGTGGCGGCAAACGTGTTCGTTGGTCTGGGCGAGCGTCCTTGCCTGCTTGCTTAGCTGCTTCAGTACAGCACGAGATCGGCATCTGTAGCATTTTTTCACTTGCAACATCTGATTTCTTCCAAAGTCTACACAGGGGTCCTCGTGCTCGTCTTGGTGCTGTTCGCTGCGCTCATCTGTCCGCCCCGTGAACGTGAGGCGAGCCAAATACTTGAATCTACTTCAACGACCGTGCTACCGCTTTCCTTCCAACCATATCCCTCCTTCCATCCCACATCCCATCCATCCCATCTTTTCATCTTCAATCACAATGCCTAACTACAAGGTACGTATTCGCTCGACTCCACGTCATGTCCTGAGCTGAGCGGGACACTTGGTTGTTGCTACTGTCGATTGCACCGGACAAGCGCTGACAAGTGTTTCTTTTTTTCATCCATATGACCACCGCCACGACAACTAACAGGTTGCCGACATTTCCCTCGCCGCCTTCGGCCGCAAGGAGATCGAGATCGCCGAGGGCGAGATGCCCGGTCTCATGGCTCTCCGCACCAAGTACGGTGCTGAGCAGCCCCTCAAGGGCGCCAAGATCGCTGGTTCGCTCCACATGACCATCCAGACCGCCGTCCTCATCGAGACCCTCGTTGCCCTCGGCGCTCAGGTCACCTGGGCTTCGTGCAACATCTTCTCCACCCAGGACCACGCCGCCGCTGCCATCGCTGCTACCGGTGTTCCCGTCTTCGCCTGGAAGGGTGAGACCGAGGAGGAGTACGACTGGTGTCTCGAGCAGACCCTCATCGCCCACGAGGGTGGCCCCAACATGATCCTCGACGACGGTGGAGACCTCACCTGGCTCGTTCACGACAAGCACCCCCAGCTCCTTGACCAGATCAAGGGTGTTTCTGAGGAGACCACCACCGGTGTCCACATCCTTTACAGTGCCATGAAGAAGGGTACCCTCAAGCTCCCCGCCATCAACGTCAACGACTCGGTCACCAAGTCCAAGTTCGACAACTACTACGGATGCCGTGAGTCGCTCGTCGACGGTATCAAGCGTGCCACCGATGTCATGCTTGGCGGTAAGGTCGCCATTGTTGCCGGTTTCGGTGACGTCGGAAAGGGTTGCGCCGAGTCGCTCCGTGGTTACGGCTGCCGTGTCATCGTCACCGAGATTGACCCCATCAACGCTCTCCAGGCCTCCATGGCCGGCTACCAGGTTGACGTTATGGACGATGTCGCCTCGCAGGCTGACATCTTTGTCACCACCACCGGTTGCCGTGACATCATCACTGGCAAGCACTTCGAGGCCATGAAGGACGACGCCATCGTCTGCAACATCGGCCACTTCGACATTGAGATCGACGTTGCTTGGCTCAAGGCGAACGCTCAGAGCGTCAGCAACATCAAGCCCCAGGTCGACCGCTACACGCTCAAGAACGGCAAGCGCGTCATCTTGCTCGCCGAGGGTCGTCTCGTCAACCTTGGCTGTGCCACTGGTCACCCCTCGTTCATCATGTCTGCTTCGTTCTGCAACCAGACGCTTGCCCAGATCGCTCTCTGGAACGACAAGGCTGGTCAGTACAAGCGTGGCGAGGTTTACATGCTGCCCAAGGAGCTCGACGAGGAGGTCGCTGTTGCCCACCTCGGCCGCCTCAACGTCAAGCTCACCAAGCTCACCAAGGTTCAGGCCGACTACCTCGACCTTCCCGTCGAGGGCCCTTACAAGCGTGACACCTACAGGTACTAAACGTATCCATCGTACGCTTTTTCTTCGCTAGGAAGAGCTAGGGATGTTGGTACCTTTTTTTCTACCTTGTTCTGTTTTCCGCTATTGTTTCTGCTTTCGAGGTTTTCCGTGCATTCTTCTCTCTCTGCAAGAGTCGGTCAGACTCACTGTAACAGTACTCAACGGGCTAATCCACCATCGCACATCTCCCCCCTTTTTCCCTCTCTATACTGCGCTCTGTCGCATTCTCTAGACCCTAATCCTCTTCAAAAGAAAGTTTCTCGACTCGCACACTTCCTCATAGGGGTGTGCGGGTATGGCAAAAGGACCTTGATCCCGATACCTTGGGTCTCTTGCGTATTCAGTCTCCATACAAATTCTATTCACTCAAAAGTCGTGTCACAGCAATGCATTCATATTCCCCCGGCCTTCTCAACAAGGTCATATCCATAATACTCTTTCTTTCGTGACTGATTTTGCACGCTTAACCGGGCAAGAATGCGGAGATGAGAGTGAGATGACGCTGAACGGTCCGGTCGGAGCGCCGTGGAGTTGCAAGTGGATGTTCGGAAGGCTGCTTTCCGATGTGTCAAGAGAGAGGCAAAGTGATCTTCGGACAGTCCGAAAAATTTGACCGCAGGCGGGTGATCCGAGCGTGTCCGCCGAAAAAGTCACCGGCAAAAGAAGAAGTCACTTTTTCGAGCGCAGCGCACGGTGGATACGCCGACCAACCTGACGCCAAAGGAATCGCACAGAAACCGGCAGAGTCGTGAGGTGTGCATCGGAAAAGGCTCATGCGTGTCGATCGGTCAAAGCCTGTCTGCCTATCACAAAGCTTTGCGCCGTCCTGCCTTGCTTGCTTCCTCCTCTCTTCCACCAACACTCACACTAAGCTTCCGATAGATGCTAGGCAGGTCAACCAGATCGCTTCCCATCTCTCTACCTTCTCCCACATCCATCGTTGCTGCAAGATCCATTCGAGTGGCCAACCTCCACACAGCAGTCAAGTTGTTGCCCTCCTCTTCTTTCAACTCCTCGAGAGGCTCCCTTTTGCAGTCCTCCGGAACCGGTACAGGCTTACGCTTCGCTGGTCCGCAATCAACCTCTTTCGGTCTTCAACATCTCAACAACTCTCGTTCCGCTTCGACTGCTACAGCAGATATGGGCGCCATCGCTACTGGTCGAGTCGACACTTCGGCTCGTGTCGCCGCTCTTCGTGAGCTCATGGCAAAACATGGTGTAGATGCCTACGTAATCCCTTCCGGTGACGAGCACGCTTCCGAGTATCCCGCTGAGTCGGATCTTCGTCGAGGCTACATCACTGGCTTCACCGGTTCGGCTGGTTCGGCGGTGGTGACTACCAACAAGGCGCTCCTTTTCACCGATGGACGATACTTCCTTCAGGCAGGACAGCAGCTCGAGCCCTCCGTTTGGACACTCATGAAGCAGGGCGAACCCAACGTCCCCACTTGGCAAGAGTACCTCAGCAAGAATGTCCCCAAGAACAGCAAGATCGGTATGGACGCCAGCCTCATCTCGGCTGACGATGCCAAGGACATCACTGCCGAGCTTACCAAGATCGGGTCCAGCCTGGTGCCTATCAAGGAGAACCTGGTGGACCAGGTCTGGTCTGATCGCCCTTCCCGTCCCGGTCAGCCCATCATTGTGCTCAAGGAAGAGTTCGCCGGTCGCTCTTCCAGCGACAAGATCAGGGAATTGAGGGATGAGATCAAGAAGAAGTCGGCTCATGGGTTTGTAGCCAACATGCTCGACGAGGTGGCTTGGCTGTTCAACCTCCGTGGTACGGATGTGCCTTACAATCCGGTCTTTTTCTCGTTTGCCCTTGTGCTTCTCGACAAGGTCTTGCTGTATGTCAACGACAACCAGCTGACCGACGAAGTCAAAGCTGCCGTGGGTAGTGAGGTCACCCTCCGTCCCTACGCTGAATTCTACAACGACCTTCACAAGGTCGGTGCCGAGCTCAAGGACGGGGAGAAGATTCTTATCGGCAAATCGGCCTCGCTCGCTGTCCAAGAGTCGCTCGGTGGAGCCAACAAGGTCGAGATTGTCCGCAGCATTGTGGGTGATCAGAAATCGATCAAGAACGAGGTCGAGTTGGAAGGGTTCCGCCAGTCTCATATTCGGGATGGTGCGGCGTTGTGCCAGTACTTTGCGTGGTTGGAGGAGCAGCTGCATGCGGGTAACAAGGTGACCGAGTCGCAAGGTGCGGATGTGCTTTCGTCTTACCGTCAGAAGTTGGAGCATTTCCGGGGAGAGAGTTTCACCACGATTTCCTCGACTGGACCTAACGGTGCGATCATTCACTACTCGCCCGACCCGGCCAACTGCCCTGCGATCGATGTCAACGAGATTTACCTCTGCGACTCGGGTGCGCAGTTCACGGATGGAACCACCGACGTGACCCGAACGTGGCACTTTGGCAAACCGGCGCCGGAACATGTGAGGGCGTTTACGAGAGTGTTGCAGGGACATATTGCGATCGATCGTGCAGTGTTCCCTAAGGGCACAACTGGGTACCTTTTGGATGTTCTGGCGAGACGCGCGCTCTGGGAAGACGGGCTGGACTACCGTCACGGCACAGGACATGGTGTGGGTCACTTCCTCAACGTCCACGAAGGTCCTCAAGGCATCGGCACGAGGGCGGTATTCAACGAGACGAGTTTGAAGGAGAATATGGTTGTGTCCAACGAGCCTGGTTACTACGAGGATGGCAAGTGGGGGATTCGCATTGAGAATTTGGTCATTGTTCGTCCGGCCAAGACGCCGAACAACTTTGGTAACAAGGGGTATCTCACGTTTGAGCACCTCACCATGTGTCCCATCCAAACCAGCCTTGTGGATGCAAGTCTGTTGACGGATGAGGACAAGCAGTGGTTGAACGACTACCACGACGAAGTAAAGGCAAAGGTGGGTCCGCTGTTGGAGGGCGATAAGAGGGCCAAGGAGTGGTTGCAGAGGCAGTGTGCGGCGCGCGTTTAAACATCCTTTTGTTGTAAAACCCTCGTATCAATTTTATATATTGCTTGAGTCTTCCTAATCATCCGCTTCCCGCTCTCTGTGGGCTTTGCTATGAGTGCAGAGAGAAAATGAATGCCGAGGCGTGAAGGGGCTTGACATGATGTTCTGCAGGGATGAAAACCAAGACTGAAAGGGAAAGTGGCACCGAAAAAAAAAAAGAGTCCTACGGGGATTGAACCCGCGACCTGCAGAATACCCGAAAGGGATCTTCGAATAGTACCGAAGTCTGCCGCTCTACTGCTGAGCTAAAGACCCTTTTTTACATCCCTCTCATTTGTTGCAAATACTGGCCTTGAAACTAATTCTCTGTCAATATCGGAGAATACACAATCAAAGGAGCGACCGCAGTGGCGAGCGGAACTCAGGAGCTACAGAGACTACTCAAAGTGCTTTCGCAATGTGCAATGGACACAGACAGAAAAAATTCAAGGTAGGCGTTTGGTGAAGCAGTTTGTACTACAGGTCCTCCGCACGCGAATATGTGTTGAGAAGGCGACGGGGTCAGTCTTTCGCTCGAAGAAGGAAAAATGACAATGGCATTGAGCGCTAGTGGTGCTCTTGGGAATTGTTTTTCAGATGGCGTCTTTCAGACAAGGTGCGAAGCTGCTTGAGGAGTGCAGTCTTGGGCTCAAAGGCAGGCTTGTTGTGGTGCACAAGGCGGTTCAGCTCGGTCTGCCACCTGCTAGGCTCGGCCAGAGCCGCAAGCAGCATCAGATATGCTTGCTCGACCCGCGGCGACGAGCCATTCTGCTGCTTGTAAGTCTCATAGACATCGAGTCCGGATTCGAGACGATTGCAAAGACGAGCCGCGTCGATCAGAGCAGAGACGACGCCATGATGCACTTTGACTCGTCGAGGCTTGCTCTGTACTGGAGCGGTTATATCGACATCGTCGGATGAACGTCTGGAGTCGAGTGCCTGCAGCGGACCGTCTGCGCGGAAGACCTGCTCGGAAGCTTGCTTGAATAGCTCAATCGAGGACTGCAGCTTCATGTCGCGGTCGGGGCCTGCTGACATCTTCAAACAAGCATGAACATGTGTTGCTAGGCGGAGCGTCCAAGAATCGCTGTCGGGCTCGGCGCCGAGATCCTTCATCTCGTTGAAAAGCGTCTCGATATGAAGGCAGTCTCGTTCGATATCCTGCTGGCGCATGCGCTCATCTTGCTCTGCGTGGATGACTTCGTCCTGGACGTAGTCCATCGTTACCAATGACTCGACCCTCATGCAGGCATTGTATGCCAGGCGGACGTCTTGCACAGTGATATGCGGGCTTGGTTGCCTCGGCGACCATCGGTCGTCGCGCGTGTTGCGAGTCATGTCGCCGAAAAGATGATGCGTCAATCCAAGTCTAAAGTCGTCAAAGAGACGGAGCAGCTTCAGGTGGAGCGATGTATCTTGCCGCGTCAGAACCTTACTGGACCGGTCTAGGGCAACGCTCATCAAGCTCAGAGTCGAGCTGAGCTGATGCGGAGTGTGATCACGCAGGCTTTCCTGAACGCTGTCGCTCGGTTGCGAAAATGTCGTCGTAGCAGCAGTGGCTCGCAGCACAGTGGTGGCCATCTCGACTGCGAGGTCAGGGAAGCCAGCCTGGGCAAAGGCAACGACGAAACTGCGAGCAATCTGAGGAGAAAGATTGATGCGCTCGTCGTGAAGTTCCTGTATAACGCGCTGGACGGCAGCGAACGATCCTTCTCGTAGCAGAGTTTTGACAAACATGACAGTGAGACGGTTCGGCGGAGTGTTGCCACTGGCTACCCAATCTAGATAAAGTCGCACAGCGAAGGAAGACTGAGCGGTGGCACGAATCGACTCGGCAAAAAACCACAAGAAAGTGTTGAGATCGGGCCCGGCCAAAGGGTACATAGTTGACCGTGGGAGCGATGCAGATTCAGAGCCTGGATCTGATTGACGCTGAGCTGACCAAAGCTCTCTAGTTGGGTGGCGGAGACGAAGCAGCTGATAGAGACGCTTGGAGAATATGAAGTCGCGGGTTCGCATATGGAGGCCAAGCAAGGTGGCTTGGGCAGGGAAGGTGAGACTACCTTTGCTCAGATCGGGATCCTCACCGAGCACCATAACGGTAAAACGACGAAGGTAGTATTGCAAGGCCTGCCGACTGCCACGATCTTCATTGCGCCTAGCGATTTGTGCCTTGACACTGGTAAGACGAGGTCGTTGGGGACCCAGACTAACGATGGCAGTGGGCAGACACGCAGCAAAGCTCTTGATGACAGCTTCACGGATGCGAGGATCGATGTCCACGCCGACTGTATGCGCTATTGTGTAAATGTTGACCGCGAGATGAAGGTCGAATGATAGACCTCTGTGGGTGTCAAGCGATTTGCGTGCGTCGTCACGGTCATTCGAAGCCATTCGTTCTGCCAATTGTTCCAGGACAACAGTGAACAGATCGTGATCTGGGATCTTATTCGGGGCTTGCTGATCTGTACCCGTAAAGCTTGAGTCTGCTTTGACTGATCTGGAGCGTGATTCTTGCAGACGAGCGAAGAGATGGAGAGCGGGCTGCAGGATACCGCGCTGAGCAAGAACAAGAGCGACCCGTTCTGCTAACGAATCTAGCGAGTCTTGCGAGATCACGGCACCGGTCGCCGAGGTTTGCCAAGGATGCCATTTTGTCTTGAAGCCAAAGCGATCGTCCGGAAATTGCCTGAGATGGGCATGATCGGAGCACTTACCATCCAGCTCGAATGGGAGCATCCACCACAGCGTGGCCGAATCCAGAGCTTGAAGACATTTGTGCACATTCGCTTTCGATGCTGTGACCTCGGATACCAAAGTGAGTTTGAGTGCTTGAAGGATTGGATCATGCTCGTCTATAGCAGCAGATGCGGAATCGACGGGTGAAGGTAGGAAGTCGGACTTGGACGAGCCATCGGCTCTTTGCCTTGCGAGCGCAGAAAGAAGCTGATCGAAGGGCCTTGGATCGATGAAAAAGTCTTGGTCTTCCTCGGTGGCCTGCTGGACGAGTATCTGTAGGTGATTGAAAGCGGCTTCGGTGGAGCCAAGGCGAGACAAGGTGGCTGCCAGGCGTCCACGAAGCTGAAGATCAATCTGATGATGCGACGCGGCTGCCCGAGGCTCGAGATTGGCGGTGAGTGTTTGCAGAATGTGAGACAAACCGGATCGCCTTGCATGACGCTTGGGAGACTTGGATGCTGCGATTTGCTCCTCTTCAGCGACAAGAAGATAAAGGAGGCGGAGAGAGAGCGGAGCTGAGAGCGAATCTAGCCCATCTCGTGCTGCGGTTGAGGAGCGAGCTTTTGCTGAGCTTCCAACTTGGCAGCGAGCACGGTCTTGACAGAGTCGAAGAACGCGATCACAGACCTGACGGATGGCCGCTTGGCTGTCGTTGACGTGGGGACGCTTTAAGCGTTTGCGGCACTGTAGAGTAACGAGCTGATCGATGACATTGACCGGAATATTGAGGCGTGAAGAGCCAAGTTTGGTGTAGAGGTGCCAGGCTGCGTCAGCATCCAGATCCAGGATGGCGTTGAAAAGAGCCTGCTGAGCTTGGTTGTGAGCTACGAGGTCGATATCGAGCAGGGGTGGCAAGTAGCGCTCAGATGAAGAGTGATCGGAGCGGGGTGAAGTCGAGAAGCTGTCGGATTGATTCTCCAAAGGTTCAGGTCGAGCTGAGCTGAAGTAGGATTCCGAGTTAAAGGACGCTCTCGAGACACGGGCGAGTGGTCGTGGAATCGATCGGTGGCCTTTGGGTGGAAAGCTGGTAGCTTGTGAGGTCAAGCGACGACTGTAAGCACTGCGTGTGCTCAATAAGCAAGCTGGAACGGACTGAGCCACTTCTGCTGCGATCGATGCTGCTGTGGCTACGCCCTTGGATAGACGGCCAGCGCCCGAACGCAGCATCGGACGTAGCCGTGCCCAGCTGCGAGGCGTGTGAATGTGGCGCTGGATGCAGACGTCACGAGACACGCACTGATGAGCGCAGACAGGCGTCTTTCAGGCTAGAGTGATGTGAATATGGACGTTGTGCATCGCAAGGGTTTCGGGTTCTCCGAGGGCTGAGTTGGTAGTAAGGTGTGTTGGTTTGAGCGGAGAGCAACAGTTGGTATCGTAGCCCGAAACACCGCGTTCACGGCTAGACACGAGCTGCAGCGCGAGCTGATTTGATGACGCTTTCCGTTGGCAGCTGTTGCGATGAGTTTCTAGCAAGGTGATGTTGGTTTCGATGACCTCTGCCGACATCAACAAGATGATGATGCAGATGTCAGTCTTCGAAAACCTCGAATCTCATTTTTGCCGCGCTCCACCGCACTAACACTTCTTCAACTTTTTTGTGGTCTTGCGACTTCAAAAGGACCATCGGAATCAGGGTCTGCTTTCTTCTAACCGCACGAAAAACTCGCAACTCGGTCAGCTTGGAATTTTGGTCGGAGGTGACGGGCTACAGTACTGTACTGTATCTGCAAAGCGAACCTTTCATAACCTAAATTTTGAACCCTTGGGAAGAACGTGGCCGTCATGTCCACCAACCAAAATGCTATCAACCTTCTTCAATCCTACCCACACTTCTGAGAAGGTTGTCCACCCTGTACAACCTACTCCTAAATCCATCACTACCTCGCTTCTTTACTAACATCGGGCTCTGTTTTGCCGGTACAGCTCGTCGAGCCCCAGCATCTCAGCATGGCATAAATAACGACATCTCTACGGACCTCCCTGCACTATTCGTGCTCCTACTCAGCTTCCCCTTACGGTTCTACAGCCTCATCACGGAAGACATCTCTACCTTCCTGCGCATCGAAAATGTCTCTTCAGCTTCCACGTATCCTCATTGTCGATCATTTTGACTCGTACACCCTCAACCTCTTGTCCCTGCTGCATCCCGCGCACTCAGATTGTGTCGATGGCGACGTCCTACAGAAAGGAGACTTCACTCGCACCTTAGCAGAACGTGTTATCGTGCTGCCGCACACACATCCACTGCTTGCTTCGGACGCCTTCCACAAGCTTATCAGGCCTCACATCGATGCTATCATTCTCTCGCCAGGACCAGGTAGCCCGGACAAGGCAGCCGATTTTGGTGCCGCTGAAACACTGCTCAAGGATGAGAATCTCAACTTGCCGGTGCTAGGTGTCTGCCTTGGACATCAAGGTCTCGCAGTCGCGTTCGGTGGTCAAGTCACACGAGCCATCAGCGTTCGTCATGGATTGCAGAGCAAGCTCAAGATCTCTGCATCCTCCTCCAAGCAGCCTTCGATCCTCGATGGCGTCCCTCAAGACTCTCCAGTCATCCGCTATAATAGCTTGGTTGTTGATCCTGAGACGCTTCCTGACTGTCTCGAGGCCACTGCATGGAGCTTCGATCAAGTGTCGACGGCGCCACCTCCAACACCAGGAAAGGCCAAGAAGGACTCGCAGTCCATTCCAATGCGCCCTGCTGCAGAGCATGTTGCACCGCTCAAACACCGACATGTCGCTTCTTTGAGTCGTTCGCCTTCCACGCTTCCCTTCTCTTCTCGCGGCAACTCTGAGCACCTCTCGGACATCGGTGAGCTCACTCTGTCCGAAGCCACCACTGTAGAGGACTTGGTCGAGGTGGACGGCTCGCCACTGGCCGAATCGACAGGTTCACCAGCCATCATGGCCCTGCAACACAAGACCTTGCCATTCCACGGAGTCCAATTTCATCCCGAGAGTATCGAGTCCTCTCGTGGTCATACCATCATGACCAATTTCCTCAACATTGTGCGCCAGTACTGGCAGGGTCGTGCATCCGATCAAGACGCACAGGTCGCCTCTGAAGCACTCGCCAGAATCAGGGCATGGGCTTCCAAAGATCTTGCTTTCCCATCACATCTTACGCTTGCTGGCGAACGATGTCTTGCAAGCGACGTCAAAACTCTCACTTCGAGCGCTCGCGCCGCGGCGAACCACTCGTCGGCTTTCACCCTTCTGTCACGTCACTCAGTGCCACTCGCGACTCGAGATGCTCTCGACATGGTCCGTATCTTTGATCAGCTCTTCCGCCGAGCAAGCGCTGCTGGAGCCGTGTGGCTTGACAGCGCAAGGCACAAGGACCCACACAGTCGCTACTCTTTTATGGCCATCCCCGCTTTCGTCCTTTCATACAAGGATGGCAGTGATGACATCATCATCTCGGCTGACGAAGATTTCACTTCCAAATTGTCCATTACTCCTGCAGTCAGCTCCGATAAGACTACTCTGTGGTCGTTCATGGATGATTTGCAAAGCGAGTTGCAGTCGGCTACCGATATCAAAGCTTGCGATGGCGAGGAAGGAGAATGCCAAGCTGGCAACATCTTCCGCACAGGCTTCACAGGCTACTGGGGCTACGAGATGAAGAACGAAAGCTTGCAGCTAGAGACAAGAGCGCCTCAGAGCAGAAATCCAAATGCTTTCGATGCTGAATTCTTGTACTGTTCTCGCGTTCTGGCGTTCGATCACCACTTGCGCCAGTGGACCGCTTTTGCCCTTGCAGAGGGCACCCATACGGACCACTCGCTCTCAGGTCATCTGGGACACGTTGACGGCGCACTGCAAGATCTGCGTTCACATGGCAAACACTGGTCGCGCTGGGCTTTGGCTAGGCAAGAGGCGGATGCGTGGATGGACGACATTCTTTCCGATGTGACAGCCTTGTCCGAGGGACGACAAGAAGATGTCACGGATGCAGCCAAGAATGCAACAGCCTTCCGTGAAGCAATGCCCGTCCTGCGACCCAAAATGCTTGCCGAAGACTATATGGATCAGATCGAATCGGCACGAGAGCTCATCGCTGCCGGTGAAAGCTACGAGCTTTGCATGACCAATCAATTTCAAGGTCGACTTGCACCGCTCCCGTCCAACGCCAGCATTGACGACACGGACCACTTTGATCTTTACTGCAAGCTTCGAGCTCGGAACCCTGCGCCTTACTCTGCATTCATCAAGCTGCCCACCTTCTCGTCCGGCCCCGAAAAGGCCACGACACCGAAGCGAGGCCGTGCCATCCTCAGCACCAGTCCTGAACGCTTCATGCGAATTGCTGCAGATGGTGCAGTCGAGATGAAGCCAATCAAAGGTACGCTCGCTCGAGCTGGCTTCGGTCCAGGCGAGCAAGCCATGCGTGCTAACGCTGGGTCGCTGCAAGAAGAGATGGCCAAGCATCACTGGCGCGAGGTTGAAGATCAAGCTCGCCGCGCCAAGCTTTCCGCCGATATCAAGGAGAGGGCAGAAAACCTGATGATTGTCGACCTCATCCGAGCGGATCTCTTCTCCTTCTGCAATTCAGACAGCGTAGCTGTGCCCAAACTCATGCAGGTCGAATCTTACGAGACGGTCCATCAACTCGTCACCACCGTCACAGGCCAATTGAAGTCTTCGGTCGGTACGACGGAGGCAATTCGCCGATGCTTCCCGCCAGGCAGCATGACAGGTGCTCCCAAGCGTCGCAGCGTTCAGCTTCTGGAACGACTCGAGCTCAATCTTGCTGATGCTGAGCGAGATGACAATCTGCGTGCAAGACGGGGCATTTACTCTGGTGCTCTCGGCTGGTTGGGTTGCGACGGAGCAGCCGACTTTTCAGTGGTGATCCGCACGCTGATCGCCGAGGGTGACAATGTCTCGATTGGCGCGGGCGGTGCTATCACTTATCTGTCTGATGCCAAGAAGGAATGGCAAGAGGTGCTGGACAAAGTCACCGCCCTGGCCACCATCGACGCCTAGGCATCTCTTCCATTCACACCGTTTCCACGCTTTCAGCAGCCCTTTTCAACACTTTTGATGTAGACCCGGTCCCCGCCATCGCTTCGTACTAGATCGACCTGTCCTTCAACAGACTGCAATCCCCGCCAAAAGATGGCGACAATATACCAGCAACAAAACAATTCAACATTAATTCCCAGCAATTCCGTTCAACACTGCTCTACACCGCAACCATGTCATTCTGTATCTCTGATAGGTTCCCTCGTAACTGCATTCCCGGCTTCTTCACCATGTCACCGTCTAGTCTGTAACATCACCGCTGCCTCAACGTAGCCCTCAATCCAACACTTTTCAACACAAAGACCGAGTCACGAGCGATTTATAAGCAACACGTGTGAATTCGTTCGAAAGAGGGAGTATCTGGTTGAACAGGAGGGCAAGAGAATGAAGTTTGTTACTGGTCTGTGTTGAAAGTCGGGAGGGAGTGACGAGACCGCGCCAGATGAAAGCGAGATCCTCGATTTGATAGACGAGGAGATCTTTTGAATAACGAACTGAGCTTTGAACTTGTTTTTTGGGGGGCTTTTGGATGTTTCGTGTGCTTCTCGGACAGGAGAGGGGAAGGGGAGGGGAAGGGGGATAGGAGAATGGGAGGTGCCCAGAACAAGCAATCCATAACTCGTCTGGGTCTTGGGCCATTCGACAGCTCAGCCGACGCCGTCGCAGCCAACCGCACCTCGTTTCATCTCCTTGGGCTCACCAAGCATCCCCCTACCTTTCTCGACATCCCCACCAAGCTTTTCGATCCTCTTCTCCTTCTCTGCTAGCAACTCGGCCACCTCTCTTTCGAGCATCCTCCTCTGTGCACCCGCCCTCTTGCCGGCGGCCGTGACGTTTTCGAGGAGCTCAACGTTGGAGATCCTATGGTTGGCCGATTTGGCGTCCATACCGAGAGCCGACTGGTCGGCCACGGTCAACTCGTCAAAGCTCTCCTCGAGCACTTTGAGCACCACGCTGAGGTTGTTGGGGAGGTACTGGAGGATGGGCGAGCCACCGGTGGCAATGTCGTACGTGGTGCGCTGGATGATGTACGACTTTGTGAACATCCAGTGACGGTTGCGGAACTCGCGGATCTGGTCGACGAGGAGGACGTAGAGCGCCTTGGCACGAGGACTGCTCGACATGGCAAAGCCGCGAACTCCAGCGAGCGTGGCACGAGCTTCGAGTTGCTGCAGGAACTCGCGCTGGTTCTTGGGTCGGTACCTGCGGAAATCACGCAGCGTTCTGGTGAGATCATTGTTGGGCATATGCGCCGTAATCTCGAGGAGGTTATCAGCCGTCGGCACGATCGAGTCATTAGCTCCACTTTCCCCCCGATAGAACCGAGGCTCCGGCCCGATCGAGTCATTAGCTCCACTTTCCCCCCGATAGAACCGAGGCTCTTGCAAGATCGAGTCTTTTGCTCCACTTTCACCACGATAGAACTGAGGCTCTTGATCCACACCTTCGTATAAAACGCCGTTCGGGAACATCGCGTTCATCTTCTTGGGACCGGTGCCAAAGATGAAGCTGCGGTACTTGAGGTAGTCGGCTGGGAGCGATCGTTGCCACATTGTCTCCATGGATTGGTTGATTTTGCGGTAGGTGATGAGGAGGCGCTCGAAAGCGTCTTCAAAGGCGGCAACGTCCTTGTTGTTGCAGGCACGCAGCGCATCCTCGGTGGCCGAGACGAGCTTGCCAGTGTAGCTCACCATTTCGACGTGGACGAGGATGAAGCCGCGCTCCGAGCCGGAAGCGTCCTCGAACGAACGAATGAGCTCCATGTTGTCGAAAGAGTACTTTCCGGCGTTGCCCTGGTAGTTGGCGTCCTTGCAGAGGTAGTTGACGAGGGCGTACGACGATGCGTACTCCATGTAGGGGAAGTGGCCGAGCTTGTCGGCGAGCTTCGTGAGAGGAACCGCGAGCTGAGCGGGGAGAACGTTGCGACCCTGGGTGTAGAAGCCCGTCTCGCGGAAAGCACGGTCAACAGGCTCGAGAAGGTAGGCCGAAGTAGCAAAGCAGTAGTCACGGAAGAGAGCAGCAAGCAGATGCGAGTTGCCGGACTCGATAGCAGCATCAACCGCCTTGGCTTCCTTTCCGTCCACCTTGAGCTCGTCGAGGACAGCATCACCGAATTCGCCCTTGCCGAGAAGACCGGTAGCACGGTGGCCATCCTTGTCCGCCGGCTGGTGGATGGTCATGCGGTCAAGAAGCGACGAGAGGCCGGAGAAAGCCTCGGGCATCTTGGCGATGGGGTCCTCACGCGGCAAGAATCCGCGCTCCCTCGAAATGACGAAAGGCGGCATCTTGGAAATGGCGTCCTTGTCGCCAGCCTTGTATGCGGGGAGGTCTTCGAGAAGGTAGGGCTCAACGTCGGCGGAGCCAGACTTGCCGGGGACGGTGGCAGCGTCCGAGACCTGGGCAAACGTCCTGCGACCAGCGTGGTTGAGCTGCGCAGCGGCGTGCCGGAGGGTGCGGCTTCGAACTGCGGGCAACATTTTGATCGGAAGTTGTTGCTTTTGATAAAAGGATATGGGAGATGGAGGGTGAGTGGGAAGACTCGGCAAGCAATTGGTGAGTGCGATAGATGGGGGTTTAAGGTCAGGATAGCATAGAAGAGCTTCTTGTTCTTATAAAGGACGGCCCGAGGAGACTGAGGAGCAAGGCCTGGATGAAATTTGGAACTAGCAGACCGGAGCACAGATCTTTGTCAAAGTCAGCATGAGACGAGCAGACCACTCGCCACACTCGCCAGGGTACGGCAACATGCACGGGCAATCTCACGGGCCAAAGATAACACAAGGTGAGGATGCTAGGTTCTATTACAGTACATTGCATGCAGCTGCGCGTCCAACTCTGCATCGGGATCTTCTGTATCTCGACACAATATAGCAGCACGTATCAAAGCTCGTTGTTACGATAACAAATGATTGTGTTAGCTGTGATGTGCATACAAATAGGAAACATCCTTCTTTCTTGGGGCGAACGATGCAAGCCGGTAGGTGCGTTTACAAGCTTGAAAGGAGGTCAACAGGGCCAAAGAAGGGTGCATACTCCGTCACGAGATCCGAACATCGACCTTGTGGACAGGTTGGGAATTGGACCGAAACGCCTCGTCCATGATTGGTCACACACCAGCGAGGTCACGCTGACAGCCGCCAAACGTAAGACCTCGATAGTCTTGCAGGGGTCGCCCTCAGCAGAGCGAGCACGAGCAAAGGGAGCAGCTTGACGAGGGGGAGACGGTCCCGAAAAGGCCCAGGAAATGGCCCGGTATACCAACATTCGGCGAAAGGCCCTGCCTGTCAGATGACAGCCAAGCCGAGCTGTCACTTAACGTCTCAGCTCGACTGACTGATGAATAATGCGTGGAGGCTCCCTGTCGCGTTTTGCCTCGGCCCCTTTCTGGTCCAAGAAAATGGCCCGGTCTTTGGCCCGTCTAAATTCGCGATTATTTTCGCTGATCAAGGTGGATGGTACCAAGCCGGCCAGATAGCCGCAGCGTGACTTGGCGCGATTTGCCTGTGCGCATACAGACAGACGCTCCCTTTCCTCTCTGCCTCAATCTCGTCGTCAGGACTCAAGAATGGTGCTGCTGGGGAGAAAGAGCTCATGTATGGCAGTCGAGAGGACCTTGTAGATTACGACACTTCACCGCATACGATACAATGTCCGAACGTCCGTCCGATTTCTCCGACGAGATTGGCGAACATGATTCAAAAAGGGAGGATTCTTCCGCTTATGTATCTTATCTTTGCGAGCACACACAACAGCGTTGGCATATACTTAGACATGTTGACCTTTTCGCAGGCATTAAAGACGTTCGGAATGAGAAGAGATGCTGCCATTCAATCTCGCACGCTCAGCCAAAGGTCTCTCGATCATCAGGACGAGGTGTAGACGGGCTCGAGTCTCGACGTCCACTCCCTGCATCCACCTGACCGAACGGAGACCGCGCTCGTCTTACATCGAGTCCAAGTGACAGATCCGCCATCCCACCAACCAGCTGGTCACTGTTTCCTCGTCTTGGCAGCGTAGCAACAGGCGCCAGCAACACCGGCCCATCATCCTTTCCTTCACTCCTCAAACTCGTATCTGCACGCGTTGGCGACTTGACTCCACCCGCCTTACTTTGCTTGTTGTTCATAGACGGACTGACTCTCCCGCCAGACTGCTGGATGGGCGGTGTGTCGATCCTGCCGGGCACGTGGGCCGGCTGCGGCGTCGTGCTTCTAAACAAGGACATGGCCGCCGCATCCTGCATTCGGAGCTTATCCGCACTCGCACCCGGCCCACTTGGACTAGGCGTTCTTCGGACCGGACCAAGATTGGGTGATAACTGACGACGCATCTCTGCATCTGAGCTGCTTTGGGGCAGCAAAACGTTCTGAGGCAGAGCTGACGACCGGGGAGATTGGCTGTGAGCCTCGCTATACAGATCGATGGATGCTCTACCGGGAGTGGAGAGATTGCCTGGACTGACGGCCCGCTGAACCGGCGGTGAAGAGAACGCGCCGCGATTCGAAGGAAAGAGGTCCTGTCCAGGCTGAGCAAACGTCTTTTCTGGATCCCAGTCATCAATGATCTCGGTCGGGGCATCGGAGCTTGTATCTGCAAAGCCCGCGCGCACAGGTGTGGTCGTGTTACTCCTGTTGGCGCCGCTATTCGAGCCATTGCGACTGAGAAACGAGGGGAAAGGTCTTGAGCGAGCCTGCTTGTCAGATCCGGGATTAGCCTCGTCGAAGAACGATGAGAAGCCAGCTGTGCTAAAGTTGGGACGAACAGCAGAAGGCACGACGGTAGCGACGGGTACCCTGCGAGTCTTCTTCCTTTTTTCGTAACGTGCCCTGCCCATGGTCTCGAGGGCGTTCTTGAGCGAGTGTGAGTAAGCATAGTCGACAGCTGTGGAGCCCTCGGCGTTCTTGACGGCAAGCGAACATCCCCTTTCAATGAGCAGCTGCACGAGGCTCATGTGGCCCCAGGCCGATGCGAAATGCAATGCCGTGTTCCCAGCCCTGTCTTGAAGATCCACCTCGGCGCCCAAATCTAGGAGCTGTCGAGCTACATCGTCGTAGCCTCGAATGCAAGCCAGATGCAATGCTGTTCTTCTGTCGTGCAATGTTTCTGCGTCAATGAGGTCTGCCAGCGTCGATGCAACATGACTGACGGTGTACGTCGAATACGCGTAGATAATGTCGGATCGATCGTAGAGTGTAGCGAGATGCAAGATGGTGTTGCCATCGCTATCTACACTCGGACCGTCCCTTTCATGCCCCATCTCAATGAGCCATCGGACGAGCTCGACATCCGCCCCATTCTTGATTGCAATGACCAGACTTGGATCCGCATCGCTGCTGGCATCCACCAAGGCTTCGTCGTGGATCGCGAGGGTGTACTTCCTATGATGGTGATGCTTGACCAGCTGGGTGCGGTCCGAGATAGCTTCGACATTTCGCACGTCGAAAGGATGAGTGGCGGAAGGTCTTTGAGCCTCAGCTGCACGTAGAGCTGCTAGACTGGTTGCTGAAGTGGGATGTGGATGAAGCTGGAGCTCGAATGCACGAGCGGCGATGCGTTGGGCCGAGGCAAGATCGCTTTGCTGGATTGCACGACGAAAGCGTTGGCTCAAGGTTGTGCGAGCCGGAGTCGATGGTCCTGGAATGGGCGATGCGGTCATCGGATCCCAAGAGGGAGGTTTGTCGTGATTACGGGCGGCAGTCTTGTCGTGTTGGGACTGCTTCGTGTTGCGAAAGAGTGGGTTTGGCGTAGCAGAACGGAATTGGGGCGGCAGCATCTTGGCTGGTTATGACCACAGCAGCGATCTGTGAAAGATCGAATACTTTTCGAGCCCGCTTCTGAGGCCCTGCACGGGCTTGTGGTGGTGATCAAGCGACCATGCAGGGAGGTAGCAAAACGATACGAGCGGGCTGACGAGTGGATAATGAAGTGAATGAGTCCGAGCGAGGTTAGAAGCGGCTGCAGGAAGCCGAGATCAGTGCATATATACGCCTACACCGTGCATTCTTTTGTCGACGTTCAGGGTCCACGTTCCAGATCGCGCCGATTCAATCCGATCTGTCTTTGATGCGATCGACGAGACTCGCAAGCCGATGCTCCCGATGTCTGCAAAACGAAAGGGCACCGTGCGTGATCGGAGCTCGGGAACTTTACCCAATCAGCCTGCTGGCTCGTGCACAAATTTGGCGGTAAGAAGAAGAAGAAGAAGTTAAATTGACCCGACCGCTGGCCAGCCTTTCAGCCGTTCAGTAGCTCTGAAAGCACGGCCAACTTGTGTACTACACAGTACATGGAAGATGCAGATGACAGCTATGGTCACGAATAACTAGGCCAGCACGGATCTTGACAAATGAGGTACTGTACGATGACATGTTTATCGTGCCGAGCCCAGGCACTTTCACTTTTGACGCACTTGAAGCATGCTGTCTCGGTGGCGGCAGTCAACGTGTCAAGTCTGCAAAGACGAGCGGATGCCTGTTTCGACCGTTCATGGTCCACAGCTCCGAAACAGGCAAGTGAAAGTGAAAAGCAGGTAGTAATACAAACTTTTGAAATGACATGCTGAAGCCGTGCTCCGAGTGAGGACCTGGCGAGTCTTGACTCGACGTAAGAACAGGAAGGCCAGGGTTGAGGCGCTCTTGTCTCATGACGAAAAGGGGGTCGTCCTGGCTGCTGCTGCTTGTGTGTTGTTTGCTGTGTACTGTAGGCTGTGTTGCTTGAGCCACCCTGGATTTGTGTGCATTTTGGCTGTTCTTCTTCCGCATTCCGTGCGCTGCTTTTTTTTGGTCAGGCTAAAATCCCAACTTTCTTCTCTCTGTCGAGTTTCGCCGTTGATCGACTCGCCGCATGGACCAGCTTCACACAAATATATAAACCCTGTCAAGCTGGCGTTCTTCCCGGTCCACTGCAGAGACCTTCTCACATCACACATCACATAATAGCGTAAGTATTTTTCACACAAGTACACCCTGGGCATCCTTCATCTGTCTACGCTCAGCGATGAGTAGTATGACATTCCCAACTGGAACCTCGTTCGTGGACGGTGGACGAGCAAACAAGAGGTAGAAGTGCGCGGTGGCGGCGAGCTTGTACCTGGCTCGCCTCTTCGCTTCAACAACCTCGTCCTCGCTTCGTACACAGCTCTCCCAATCTTTCCTCGATCCCGGCCTGACTCCCGTTATCATACCTGCTCACTTACACACAGTCCTTCTCTTTCTTTCCATCGCTACCACAATGCATGCCTCGTTCGCCCGCCAATTCACTTCCACCTCCAGAATCATGTCCAACGTTTTCTTCGACATCACCAAGAACGGTTCGCCCCTTGGCCGCATCACCTTCAAGCTCTACGATGACGTAGTTCCCAAGACCGCCAAGAACTTCCGTGAGCTCTGCACTGGCGCTCCCGGTTTCGGCTACAAGGGTTCCTCCTTCCACCGTGTCATCCCCCAGTTCATGCTTCAGGGTGGTGACTTCACCGCCGGCAACGGTACCGGTGGCAAGTCGATCTACGGCGCCAAGTTCGCCGATGAGAACTTCAAGCTCACCCACAACAAGCCCGGTCTTCTCTCGATGGCTAACGCCGGCCCCAACACCAACGGCTCGCAGTTCTTCATCACCACTGTGGTCACCAGCTGGTTGGATGGCAAGCACGTCGTCTTCGGCGAGGTCGTTGACGGTATGGACGTTGTCAAGGCCATCGAGGCCCTTGGATCCGGTTCGGGCAAGCCCTCCGCCAAGGTCACCATCGAGAACTGCGGCGAGTGCTAAATCCAACTCGCTCAATTTCAACATAGGTAGTCTTTGACAAAATGCACATGGCTAATGTAGTCGCTACAATGACGAACCAAGTTGCATTGTGAAATGTCTTTGCCTGATTGTGTGCCATCTGATTGTGACCATGTGGGGAAAGACGTGTGCTACGTCCCTCCGATGCAGTATCTGAGCGCAAAGAGTCGAACAAACGTGTTGACTTGCGCAACTCTTCCAGCTCGGCGAGTGAATCTTTTACATCACTCAAGCGTTCAGTCCCATCCGTCAATACACAATCCCAACACGTATGTTGTGCAAACATTGACACTTCGAATGCGAGGCGCTCAAAAAAGGTTCTTGCATACATGTGTACGATCCTTTGGTTACTTGCTCTGAGTCCATATGACATACACCTTTACCTACCCATGCTTGATCTCGGACCAGACGGTCGATTCGGCCTCCAGCCCTGCCGCTGCAGCTGCTTCTTTGGGATCTACCGCTACAGCCGGCACCACTCCCTCGGCTTCCACCGCCTCCACTCCGACCCAACTCGAGCTCATATTCGCTTGCCCTTTCTCGCCTCCATTCGAGCTCGATGTGGCCGAATCGCTCTCGCCCAGACTCACCACACTCGCGCTGTCATGATGATGACCGGATCGAGTAGGCGTGACTGGCTCCTGACTAACAGGCGTGAAACTGAGTCCACCCGAGAGCCCTCTTCTCCTACTACTACTACTTGTTCCTTTGAGCTGCGAGAATCGCTGGACCGGGCTATCTCTCCCACTCTCGGTCCCACTCTCTTCCACATCCGTATCAGCCCACCCTAGCGCTCCATCGACGCCAACACGAGGCGCACGACCAAAGTAGTCCCTCTGACCCCGCTCGCTCTGCTCTCCATCACTATCCACCTCGTCTGCTTCTTTCCCGTCTCTGTCCCGAGCGAGGGCACTGAGTCTCGCCTTCTCCCCACCGGACGCCACCCACATCGCCTCCTCCTCCGCACTGGCGCTACTCAAGCTCCTCGCTCTCTGCCTCAGCAATGTCTCGGCATCGTACGTACCCGGACTTAGCAACGGAGCCTTGACAATGCTGGGGATGTTGCTCCTATCCGTGGGTCGATGTCGATCATTCTGGTAGACTCTGGGTTTTCTTCTCGAAGAACTGCGTCCGATGGCAACTTTGACGCCGGCTTTGGTTTGACGTTGAATGCGTACGCGACGACGGTGCAATCCGAGGGTTCGGAAGACGGCGTATCCGGCGAAATCGAGGATGCCGATAAGCAGGATGGGAAGCAGGATGAGGACCGAGAGAAGACGACAGCCTTGAGTGAAGAGGTTGATGTAGGCAGGCATGGGTGGGTCGAGGAGGAGACGAAGGGTGGAATGGGTAGGCGCGGGTTCCGGGGAGCGAAAGAGCGCGGATTCGAGGAGGTCTTTAGCGGTTTGAAGTGGACCGCTATCAGTCCACTGACGGACGGCGTTGGGAAGCCAGGAC
Organism: Pseudozyma thailandica; assembly: GCA_023212835.1. Taxonomy (NCBI): domain Eukaryota; kingdom Fungi; phylum Basidiomycota; class Ustilaginomycetes; order Ustilaginales; family Ustilaginaceae; genus Pseudozyma; species Pseudozyma thailandica. The sequence goes on from JALCCH010000018.1 coordinate 132,406, forward strand.
ATGGTAGTATTAGTTTCGATTCAGACGAGTCGATGGGTTATAGGTATATTCGATGATGGTAGCCCTGTTTCTGTGCTGAGCAGCGATATTGCCGCCTAGACAGTGTCGTTGATCTAAGGGTGTATGCGCAAAAGCTTCGGCCTATCAGCGGTGCACGGTTCGGAGGAATGAGCTCAGAACATGCCGTGTGCTCAATGCTGCCCCTTTCGATGCTTGGTGTTTTCTGCGAACCGCTGATATAGAGGTAGCACAAGTCTCTGTTGGAATCAACTAGATGTCAGGAAGGAATATGTTCGTGACAGCTGAAAGCCAAGCTCTAAGTTGCCTACAGAAAGACTTGTGGCTGGCTCGAGCTTCGAGCTTTCAACGCCAATTCCACATTTTGCCGCCTCGACCTGCATATGAGCGTTGTATTAGGCTCGTGCGCGGCATTATTGGCTTGACAATGTTAGACTTTAAGTCACACGTACGAGAACGGTGCAGCTCGAAATTGTCCTTTTGGAGGGTCCAAGAAGAAAAAGAATAAAACCTCGGGACTCGATTTTCAGCACAAAAAAGAACCAAACGAAAAAAAAGGAAGTGGGGAGCTGCAACGTCAAAAAAAGTGGAAATTTCGCGGTTGACGGCTACAGTTAGAAGGAATTCCTGAAACTTGCATCCATTTTTTGCCATCCTCACCATTGTACGCTATCAGCTTTGACCTTCTCCATCAAAGCCACCATCGTATATATTCATAAGCTACAATGTCGGCAGAACAGGTCAAGCAGGAGATTAAGCAGGAGGACGTCGCCTCCACCTCCGCCCCCACCATGACCATCGACGAGGCCAAGGAAGAGGCTCTCCGTCAGGTCGAATTCTACTTCCATGACTCCAACCTTCCTTTCGACAAGTTCCTCTTCACCCTTACCCGCAAGGACCCAGAAGGATGGGTCCCCATCGCCACCATTGCTTCGTTCAAGCGCATGCGTCAAATCAAGGAGTTGCTCGGTTTGGACGGAATCGCCGAGGCGCTCAAGGGATCCAAGGAGTTGCTCGATGTTTCCGAGGATGGTTCCAATGTTCGTAGGAGGAAGGAGCTCGTCCCCGTCAAGGACGCTTTCGACCGCTCCATCTACGCTAAGGGCTTCGGCGAGGAGACCGAGACTCTCCAGAAGGAGCTCGAATCGTTCTTTGGCACTTTCGGCAAAGTCAACTCGGTTCGTATGCGTCGTGATATGGAGTCCACCGCCAAGCCTAAGCCTTTCAAGGGATCCGTTTTTGTCGAATTCGCCGAGATGGACGACCGAAACGCTTTCCTCTCCAAAGCCGCAGAAAAGGAGCCCGAGCAGGACGGAGGAAAAGGCGTCTCTTTCCAGGACAAGCAACTCCAGGTCATGTCCAAGGACGCTTACGTCAAGATGAAGATGGAGGAAAAGGGCATCGACCCTAGCAACAAGATCAACCGCGGTTCGGATTCGGCCAACAAGAAGTTCAACGCTTTCAAGGAGATGAACAAGCAGGGCCGTAGCGAGCAGAAGAAGGAAGAGAAGCCCAAGCGATCCGATCCTTTGGAATTCGAGTACAATGGAAAGCAGCTCACCACCCGTCCCGACGGAACTGTCGATCCGGACGCGGTCGAATTTCCTGCCAACTCGGTGCTCAAGTTCACGGGCGCTGGTGAGGGTGGAAACTGGAAGGACCTCAAAGACACGCTCGTTACCGTCCACCCTACTTCTTTCGTCGAATTCCCCACTGGTGCCGTCGAGGGCGCGGTCGGGTTCAAGGAGAGCCTTTCGGACGAAAAGCTCGCCGAGATCAAGAGCAAGAACATCACCGTCGGCGGCAACGTTGTCGAGTTCTCGCGTGTGGACGAGGAGACGGCCAAGAAGTTCTACATCGAACGTGCCAACTTCCGCGCATCGTTCATGCTCGACAGGCGCGAGCAGGATGCTCAGCGTGGACCTAGGGGTAACGGTAGCTACGGTAGAGGTGGGCGTGGAGGTCGCGGTCGTGGCGGATTCGGTAGGGGAGGTGGACGAGGTGGATTCGGTCGCGCAGGTGGCGACAAGAGGAAGCGCGATGCTGGCGATAACAAGAACGACAACGGACCACCTTCGATTGGAAGCAAGAAGGTCAAGACCGAGGAGTAAAAAAAGAGCACCAAAGCATACCATCTGTATATAATCCCACTACTACTGAGCGAGCGTCAACCAGGGTTTTGATGCGCTTTCTCTTTCTTTGGCATTCTCACTCTTTTCTCGACATGAGCTGGTTGTTTCTCTTGACTTCCATCCATTGCATGCGGCCTCTAGCATTGATTATACAAGATATCTTTTTGAGAAGGAGTGCTGGGAATGAATGCTATTGAGGTCCATTACTTGCTGCCGTCTTTGAGGAGCGTTTGACGATGTTCCTGACGATGCGCCTTGATCGCCCTATCCGCCACAAACGTCCTCCAAATGGGGATAGCGATCCATGCAATTGGCGTCAACAAACGATCCAACATTCCCGAATTCGTCGGCGCTGCACCGAGTGCTGCTACGCGGAAGAGCTCCGAATTGAAATCGGTCGTGATGAAAAAGTGTCCCCTTTGCACACCTGTGTCATCCAAAGCAAAACGAGAGGTAAAAGGTGAGCAGGTCGAGCGCTCGATCGGAGGCGTGTATGCTTTGCTTACCTTTGAGAAGACCTTTTGCGCATTGGGCGGGAGTCAAACCTTCATCTGCGCCTTCGATCTCGAGTGTGACTTTAGGTTTGGTTTTGTTCTCCTCGTCAAACCCTGGCGAGAGGATGGTCGCTGGGAAGTACGCGTGTACGTCAATGCCGTATAGGATCAACTCGGACCGAAGTGATTCCGCCAAACCTACCATCCCAACCAATCCAGTCATCCATCCATGAAAGAGTCAGCTGTCAAAATTCCTTTTCAACATAAAAGCATAGGGAAGGGAAGGGAAAGAAAGCTCACCTCTGATGGCATGCTTCATTGGCGCATACTGTGAGTATCCGACCAAGCCCATAAATCCGAGCAGGGAGCTGACAAGGACGATTTTGCCGTTCTTGACGCCGTTTCGTGCCATAGCGTTGGCCGCAGCGTGGGCGGTAGCGAGACAAGTCCAGTAGTCGGTCTTCATACCATTTTCGAAATCTTGTTCCGTCTGTTCCAGGAAGAACCCCGGCTTGGCTCCGCCTGCACAGCAAAACACCGTATCGGGGACGACATCGCATTTCGCAACAGCCGCCTTGGCCCCATCGAACGTCGACACGTCCGCTGCAACGTACTCGATTTTTTGCTGCGGTGACCTTGCTGCTTTCTGTTTTCCGGAGACGATGGAAGATGACCAGATCAGCATTGCATTCTTCCCTACTCTTTAAAGAGAAGGCGAGGTGGATGGGGGCTTACCTTGACCAACTTGACCGCGTCCTGAAGCTTGCTTTCGGTCCTACTGCAAATCGTGACATTGGCTCCTTTGGAAGCAAGCAATTCAGCTAGAGAGAGACCTAGACCCTGTGACCCGCCCGTGATGAAAATGTGTTTCCCCTCAGGCCTCCATTTCTTGCCTCGCAAAAGACCCATGGTGGAGGAAAAGATGACCGAAAGTAGCACCACACCCAAGGCACAAGATACCGTTCTTGAAGGCAAGAATGTTGGCAGAACCGCCATTGTCTCGCTTCCGCTTTTGCCAAAGGTTGGGAGGTCGATAAGGCCTGACTTCGATTGGTGGAAGAAGGTTGCCGAAGCGAATGTCGATTCGAGAGAAGTTGACGGAGGAGGAAATCGGCGCTCGAAAGGGTCTAGCTTTAAGGGACCACAGGAAGAAAGGTGTGTGAACTTTGGTGCGAGTTGAAAGGGTCGACACGCGCGTAGCGCGGAGAAGTGTTGCATTCGGCACTCGGCACTTGACTCGACTCGAATGCGTCACGCCCAGACCACAATCCTTCTCAACACAGATCTTCCACACCAACACCATCATTACCTCTTCTCACACTCATTTAGCACGACCCGCACGCGGTACGCAGCTACCTCCTTCGTTGCGCGATGGCGACCGCACCTGAAGACGCGGGCAGTGTCGATACCCACTACGGGTCTGACTCTGACGCTCCCGCCCCAGCATTTCCTTCGTTAACCCCTCTCTCGCACGACCTCCCTCTCCTATCCCCCGCAAGCGCACCCACTTTCTCACCGGACGACTTTCTCTTGTCACGCACAAAAGCATCTGATCTCAACTTCATCCTCTCCGACCTACGCTCCTACTCGGAAAAGCTCAAAGACGAGCTGTACTCGATCATCAATGAGGACTACAAGGATTTCGTCTCGCTTGGATCGAGTCTCAAATCGGAAGCGCATCGAATCGCTCGTCTTGGATGGACAAATCGCTCCGCTGATCCAGAAGATGAAGATTTGACGCAGCAGCCAGGGCTGATGGCGCCAGTTCGCGATACGCTCTTGGCCTCAAGAGGGATGCTGAAGAGCGTGCAGGACGATATCGCAGACTGCATCAAGCGAAGGGAAGATGCGGGGAGTCACAAAGCGAGGCTCGAGCTGATGCTTCAACTGCACGACTCGATCGTACGACTAGAAGATTTGCTTTCGATCCAAGATCAGACGAAGAGGAGGAAGAGTTCGAGTGCGAAACGCAGACCATCCGTGCTTAGTATTACTTCACGGACAGAAAGGAGGGGGAGTCTGGCCTCGGCGGGGAGTGCAAGTGATGCAGAGGTGAGCGACTATGCCGTGTCTAGCGAGTACGAAAGCAGCGAGGATGAGGACGATGGCTCAACCCATGAAAGTGACGAGGAAAAACGCAGCAAGCGCAAACTGATTCGAAGGCTCTCATCGGGTGTGCCGCATGCTAGAACGCCTTCAAATACGACCAAGCATACTGAACCTGCTGCATTCACAAGAACAAGATCGGATACTGCCTCTGGTGCTGCATCCTCTTCTTTGCTAGGCCTTCCTCAACGCATAGCCAGGACATCGGCAGAATACTCTCGCCTCCGCTTCCTCCACCGTCGACTTTCCGAAGAATCCCTCTCGCATTTCACCGACGCTCTCTCCGACCGCATCGAATCCATCCGCTCCGTTTTGCGTACAGACCTCCGCACACTTCTGCGCTCCCTTCTCGGCTCCAACTCTCTCCTCATCCACGGCCGGAGCAGCGCGAGTCTACCCTCTTCGCCGGAACTGCGAAAGTCCCGTCCCACCGCAAACACCAATGCGAGACGCACAAGCTTCCTATCGAGCATTGCGAGCAAGCCTTCAACGATGAAAGAGATTGGAGAAGGAAGCGAGCTCGACGGTTGGAGTCAGGTTGCCGAACCAACAGAAGAGGGAGGCGAGGTGGAGAGGGGTTATTGGGAGGCGAGGGTCGAGGAGCAGAGAGGGTGGTTGGAGATGGTGCTCAGTACGCTCAATACGCTCACGCTCTCCAAGCAAGGGGAGGAGGGAGAGAGTGAGGGTAGAAGGGGTACGGAGGAGGCGGAAGAAGCTGTGCGCGACTTGCTGGTCGATGACTGGGCGCAGAAGCACATCACCACTTCCAAACTCGATGCTGGTACGGATGCCTTAAAAGAACTGCCAGATTCGGCAAGAGCATTGTTTGAGGAGCATCAAGAACAGACTCAGACCCTCCTCCTCGAGTCGACGGAAAGCAGTACCTTGGTAGAGGTCTACAATGCGATCCTCACCTTCACCTCGACCACGGCTTACCACCTCATCGATGCCGCTCAGGAGATTTCCCTCACCCCTGCATCTCGCTCGGATGCAGAGAATGCGGCAAGCTCTTCGTGCGACCTGTTTAGCAACGTCGTTTGGCAGACGCTTTCCACTGCGCTTCTCACCTCTTTAGGTAACCAAATCTTTTTCGTTGGCCAGCCGGATACTTTTTACTTGAACTTTACGCTCACCAACGCTTTCCTCGGGCGCTTTCTTTCGCTCGCACCAAGCGAAGAGAGTAAGCGGGCGGTGGAGGGGAGTGAGAGTTGGTCAAGCTTCAAAAGGAGGTGGCAGTTGCCGGTGTATTTCCAGATGCGGTTTCGGGAGGTGATCACCGAGCTCGAAGCGCAGCTTCAGTCAGGTCAGGAGAAGGTGGAGGAGGGGATGATGAAGGCCACGCAAGCGACGCTGGGTGCGATCAGGAGGGTTTGGAGTGATGGTGTGCACATCCACGAGCTTTCAGCGAGAGAGTGGAGGGTGACGCTACAGATCCTCAGTCGGTTCAAAACGTGGGTTGAGGAGGTTGCTCCTGCAGACTTGAATGCGGAAGGCGGAAGGCTGAGTGGGGAGCGTGGAACGCCGAGCGAGGTTTCGCGCGTGGGGACGCCGCAGCCTCCCACGGATGGGCCGAATCAGCAGTATGAGGATGAGCAGCTGGAGCTTGCTACTGCGCTTCTTGCTGACTGTCTGACGCTGCGGGAGAGGATGGAGACGGTGGTGGATGAGACGATCCTCCCGCGCATCGCTTCCAATCTCCCCCTCGAGGATGATACGATTGGGGTTGAAGCTCTTCGAGCGGATCTGATGGGCGTGTTGAACGAGGAAACGCTCTCCTTTATCCCTGGCATGATCTCGTCTGTGGGTCGATTTTCGCATTCGATCCTAACCCCTCGTTCAGCAGCCCCATTGCGGCTGTTGAGATCGTTCAGTACGCCTGCCTATCGCGCCAATTCCTCCACCAATGCGACTCCTTCGGTCCAAGTGGTCACGCAGCTCTTCTCACCCCTCGAAACATTCCTTTCCTCCGCGGCGGCCACCACCCTTCCAACCGAAGTCAAGCGAGATTGGGCGGAGAAAATTCTATCCGACGCTTTCAAGAGGTACGCAACAACGATTGAGACGATCAACAAAAATCAAGCCTCCCTAATCCGACTCAAGAAGAGTCAGACAGGAGGTGGATTGTTGGGCATGTTCAAAGGCGGCAGCACCACACCAACAGCAGACGCATCCGACCAAAAGGGAATCGCGAACGCCAATAAGCAGGCTCTTGCCGTCTTTGAGCAGAGGATACGCGCTTTAGATCTAGGCATAGAATTCGACGAATTCGACGCTTGGCAAAAGCTCAAGTCCTTCCTCGAGTCGGAAGTCGAATAGATCCATTCTCAGTCTTGCAATATCACACAGACACATTCACAAAAAGACAAGATTGAATGAAAGGAAGATGCGATTAGTACGAGAAAGAGCCACGGAAGGCGCGGAAAGCGGTACTTGCTGCCATACTGGAGGAAGAGAAAGAAAAGAAGAGAATGAAGCAAGTGTTGGGCTGGGCATTGTTCGTAAAGGAACGAGACAAAGCTGGTATTTGGGTTGGGAAATGGTGCCTGCTATGAGATGCGAGAGAGGTTGGGAAGAAGCTGTTGATTGTGGTGTGAGGTCCTGAGATAGCGGCACGGAAGTCTACGTGTATGAGGTGCTTGCCCGCGCATGCCTTTCCCAGGATTTCAAGCTTGCTTCGGATACGGTATTGGAGGTGATTGGGTCGTGAGGCTGAGTTGTTCAGGGATCCCACTGATCCTCCTCGGGCTCCCTATCACCCTCAACCTCGGCCATTGTGTGGAACAGCTCGACCGCAAATGCATTCATGATGCCTGGGGTGACGTGCTCTGCCTCCTCCAGACACGCCCTCAAGTTGGCAAGAGTCCGGACGGCATCTCTACGAGAGGCCACAGCCATGTTGAGCTGCTCAATGACAGGCAAGAAGACCGTGTCCAATGCCGTAAGTCTCGCCGCCTGCTGCTGCTGCTGTGCTGCCTGCTGATGATCTGCCGCTTGGGCTGTACCTTGGCTTTGCATGTGCATCTGTTCCATCCTTCTACGCTCTTCCTCTACACGGTCGTAGTACGGGTCCGAACTGGCATGGCCATTGGTCTGTGCGCCGCCAGAGATTGCCTTGTCGTAGGCATCGGCTGCAGAGAAACTCGGCTGACGGGGCATAGCGTCCCCTGAGGTGGGAATGCCGGGTCGAGCCTGCGTTGCTGCCAAGCGGACTGTGCCGCCTGCAGATCCAAAACCGGACCCGAGGGAGCCAGCAGATCCGGACGTATTAAATCTGCGGTCTGGCTGCTCTTGGTACCTCGACTGTTGCTGTTGCTGTTGCTGTTGCTGCTGCTGTACTTGTTGCTGTGGCGGTGGAGGTGGTGCGTGGCGCGGCGACTGAGGAGGAGGACGTTGAGGGGCTTGGTCGTAGCTTCCTTGACGAGCTTGAGGCTGCGGTGATCGTGGTGGTTGCTGCTGGTGTTGGTGATACTGTTGCTGAGGGACTTGAGGGAGCTCCTTGGCTTGGTATCTTACGTTCTGTGGGTCTTCACCGCCGTTTGCAGCCGCAGCAGCAGCGGTCATCGCACTAGCTGGCATACGCATAGCAACCGTGCCTCTGCCTCCGCGGCGCATCGTGTTGCGCACTGTGCCAAAGTCCCACATGTCCTCCTCACCCTCCTGGAAGTCCTCATCCGCCTCCTCACTCTCCTCTGACTCATGTCGGTCGCCGCCCTCTGCCCGCCATCGCTCGAGCCTCTCGATAAGTTCTGTCAGATAGGTGGTCTTCTTGGCTTTGCGGATAAAGGGATGCTTCAAGAGCTCCTTTGCCGATGGGCGATTGGCTGGGTCGCGCTGCAAGCAGAGGTTGACAAACTCTTTGAATGGCCTGGAGAAGGGTCCTTCGAGCTGCGGAGGTGGGTTCTTGGGGATGAGGAAAAGTACTTTCATCGGGTGGAGGTCGGCATACGGTGGTTCGCCCATGGCAAGCTCGATCGCCGTGATACCCAAACTCCAGATGTCCGCCTTGAAATCGTAGCCGCTTTGCTTGATGACCTCTGGACTCATCCAGTAAGGAGTGCCGACGAATGTGTTTTTCTTGGTCATGGTGGCTGTCAACTGACCCGAGACACCAAAATCAGCAAGTTTGACGTCACCGGTTGCTGAGAGGAGAATGTTGGCTGCCTTGATATCACGATGCAGCTTCCCCTCGCCGTGAAGGTACTCGAGACCTTTGAGAAGTTCGCGGACAACGATGGCAATGTAGTCTTCGCGGAATCGGCCCGGCTTCATCTGTTGCAAAGAAAAAAGGAATAGGGAGAACATGAAGCGCATAGGTCAGCCATTCAGCCCGTTCTTGTCGCGAGATATGTGGCGAGCAGGGTCGTATGTGTAGATTCACGGATTGCGTTGCATACGACCAGTTTGCGCGAGACTTACCAGATCCGAGCAACTGCCTCCGGAACAGTACTCCATGACGATCCACAGGTTGGTGCCTTTGAGCCAGGAGCCATGGTATCTACGATGAAATCGAGTGGTGACAGCGAGTTGTGAGATTAGAGGATAAGGTCAGTCCGGTTGCACTTCGCTGATTTGGCGTTATACATGGAAGTATCGATACTCACTTTGTGACGTGCGCGCTGTCAAGCTGGCTGAGGATGGCGATCTCTTGCTGAATGTCGTCAATCTCATCTTCGGCATTTTCGAGATCGATGATTTTGATAGCGACAGGCTGACGCGATCGCTTGTCGAAGCCTTTGTAGACTTCACCGAAGGAGCCTTTTCCGACTCGATCCTGCTTGACGTAGTAGTCCTCGGGGTCAGCGCCCTGCGGTGGCTCGAGCATCTTGTTTGAGATTTGAAGAATGTCTGCTTCTGTGTGTGAGCAAAGGGGTTCTGAATACACTTGGGGTGGTGGCTGCGCTGTGCGTCGTCGGTATTGCGTGAAAGATCGGATGCGATCCGGGTATCAATGCGGTTTGGATAAAGGCTTCGGATAAGCCGATGTTGGTGAGGAACAGCGGAAAAGTGGAGCTATCGTTGCTTCCCTCTGTTGCCGATCTGATCAGATGCAAGGTCGTGGGCTGAGGTGATTGGAATTCGTCCGTGGATGCTAGGGTATCGATGGAGTTGTATGCTCTGATGGTTGCGCCAGTGTCACTCGTCGGGAAAGCCGAACAAGGCAATACGAAGGTGAATGGCGACGAGGGTGAAAGAGGAGAGAGTTGGTGATGCCGATGAAGAGAATTGGCAGGAAGAAATAGCGAGGGTGATGCCGGGGATGATGGTGATGGTGCGATGGTGATGGTGCGATGGTGATGGTGCGATGGTGAAGCGACAGCGTATAGCTCGCTGCGGACCAACAGCCAGAACAACGATATCAGTGTCGATATGTGAGAGTGAGAGACAGAGGGACAGACCCACGGAGTCAGGTGTTGATTGAAGGCGACGCACTGTGGAGGCGAGAGACGGCGCGTGTGGCTTGAACTGACTACCGTACTGTACTGTGACTGACAGCTGTAAGAGTCTGCGTGTGTCGGAGAACGAGGAATTCAAAATCGAGGCTAAGCCAGAACGGAAAAAGAAAAAAAGGGGCGTCTTTGGCGCAGGGGGCACCATCACTTTGTCTTGGTGAGAGGCGCTGTTTTGTCTGTCAGCCAGTTCGACAGCCGACCAGCCCGTGTCGGACGATGTACAGTATGTGTGCGTGTGTCTGCAGTAGAGTTGCGTTTTTGTGTCTCCTGCCTAAAGAGGTAGGTGTGTTGCTTCTCCTGTCGTTGCCGTTGATAAAAAGAAAAACAGCCGAAGCCCGGCAAAGCGTTGGCTTCCCTTGCTCTCGTGTGTGTGTATGTGCGTGTTTGTAAGTGTGCGCGTGTTTCTGCGTGTGTGTGTGTGTGACTTCTACAGAAAAGGGAATTGCATGCATTTCCTGCCGTCCGCGACGTTGCCAAGCGAGCCTTTTCTTCTCTCCTTTGCTAAGAAAAGTCGAATCAGTTGGTTGCTCCCTGTCTCACCACCACACGCGCCCTTCATGGAAAACCACGCGCGCTCTCGCACCACTTTTTCTGTCCGGGGCGGCAAAGACACGACACTGAGACTGTCGCTTGAAGCGAGAACTTGACCTGCATCTATTGCACCTCTTATCGTTCCTTCATATGCCCAACTCCACATGTCATCTTATCCTACGTACTGTGAATGTGCTCCGCAATGACTCGTACAGCCCACATCCCAGCCGACTTTGAGACAGATGAATGCTTTATCAACGGTTGCAAAAAGGAGGTGCGTTTTGAGGCAAACGCGGTTCTGCGCTCACACCGGGATGGCGGGTTCATGCAGCAGCTTTGGAAATTGCTGTTTGTAGCCCAGCCAAAAGTTACCCCTGTTCCGATCGTAACGCCTCCATGTCAGGTACGATGTCGTCAGCTTCTTCCGCCGGTCAATTTAGAATACCGTATCGTTGTTCTGGTCGGTGACATTGGCCGGCATCGATGCTTCTCTTTCTCTCCCTTCTCTGTCTCAGAGAAATGGCTTCCACGGTCGCGAGCATGAACAAAAGCCGCCTAGAATGCGTCTACGTTGCAATCTCCGTGTGCTCGTAGTGCACCTTGAACACTCCGATTGACCTAGGCTACACTTCATTTGCCAAATCGGGGTACTTTTTCTTCGAATTGTTAACGGTTCCTCAAAGTCTCACAATAGTTTTAAATAAAAAGCTTCATCTTTCGGCTTTCGGGTGTATCGAAAGGCATCTTGCGGCGGTGGCGAGGCAGACAGGGTCAATGCATTTCTAATTGTTTTGCTGTGTCGGACGTCGCCTGCCGCGATCTTCTTCCGATTTTCAATTCTTCTTGTTCCGCCCCGCAAAATCGAGGCCGGTCTAAACGGCTTCTCGTCAATCTGTCCGAGCTTCTCGACGGTCATTTGCACTAACACCGACAAGTTCAGCCCACCTGCGCTTCTTTCGTTTCACCAACCCATCGCCCTATCGCTTCAAGGCAACTCAGAACGCCCCATATACATCACTCTCCCATCGCGAGTAGACTCTTTGGACAAAGCCGCAAGCAGAAACAGGATCTTGCAGGCAAGTCGCACACCACACAAGATGGCGTCCACAACTTCGGCTGCTGGCTCATCAGCCAACCCGGTCAAGCTCTCGACAGCAGAAGGCTTCACGGCAGGTGCGCTTGCCGCCATGACAGCCGTCACCGTCACCAATCCAATGGAAGTGTGCAAGACTCGTATGCAGCTTCAAGGCGAGCTCATGTCGGTAGCTCCTCGTGTGCTCAGCGGTCAGGCTGGGTCAGCAGCACCACAGGCAGGCGCACAAGCCGCAGTAGGCGCAAGGCTCTACAAGTCTTCGCTGGACTGTTTCACAAAGACACTCAAGTCGGAAGGGATCAGGGGCGTACAGAGAGGTATCGGAGCCGCTTACGTCTACCAAGTGCTGCTCAACGGCAGTCGTCTTGGATTCTACGAGCCTTTCCGTAAGGCGATCAACCGCGCGGCAGGCAAGCGACCGGAAGAGCAGTGGGCAGCGGGTGCGTTCGCAGCAGGAGCGTCGAGTGGATGTGTCGGTGCCATCTTCGGTAACCCTCTCTTCCTCATCAAGGCTCGTATCCAGGCGTACAGTCCACACTTTGTGATCGGCAAGGCGTCGCACAACTACAAGAGCACACTCGATGGTCTCACCAAGATCGTTCAGAGCGAAGGTGTGCGAGGTCTGGTTCGAGGAATGGATGCTGCCGTCTTGCGAACAGCCATGGGAAGCACAGTGCAGCTCCCAGCGTACAACTGGTTTAAAGGATACCTCACCAACATGGACGTCGAGGCCAATCGCTACAATCCTCTCAAGTTCCTGGCGAACAAGCCGAACTCGTTCTTCACCTACTTGGCGTCCTCCATCTTCAGCGGTCTCTGCGTATGCGCTGTCATGCAGCCAGCTGATACAGCGCTCACGCGAATGTACAACCAGCCAGTGCGCATCGACGAACGCGGACGCAGCGTGGGCACACTCTACCGCAACCCCTTCCACTGCCTCTACTTGACGGCAAAGGCGGAAGGTGTGATGGGCTGGTACAAGGGTACCACAGCGCACTTGTTCCGTATTGCACCCCACACTGTGTTGACGTTGGTGGTCAACGAGGCTTATTTGCGATGGTACACCAACTTTAAGGCTGGTCGATCGTTGTTGGACGCACCTGCCGTCAAGACCATGTGAAGGAGACTCTTGAGTCAGCGTGTGGGAGGGTGGACAGCTTCTCACAGCGTTTTCGAAACAGGATTGCACACAGGTCGAGATGGCTCAGAGAATGTCGAAAATGTTCGACCTGGCTTCAGTACAAAAGCCCGATCGTAGACGGTCATGATCAATACATAGAGATACAAGGAGACAGATGCGTGGTTGCGTGAGCAATACCTTGAGTTCCAGAACATCGGTGCGTGCTCCGTGAGCATGAAGTGTTTGACAGCGACAAGACCGAGCATCTTTGACCGGATCCGGATAACAAAAGCAGCATGCGATGATCATCAAGCTCTTCAATTTTTCGAGACTCTCTATGTTACGTCTGTGTTTCTAATTACGTTTTGCAAAAATTGTTCGCTCGCGTTCAACGCCACGTCGTCGAAATTCAAGGTCCGTCGCTGTCGACAGCGCCAGCCAACTCGAAACTCGTTACTGGAAATCTTCGAGGAATGTAGCAGACAGCAAGCGGCGATCTACACTGCAAGGACGATCGCTAAGCAGCCGGTGCCACGATACCCCTGCGTTCTTGACACTGGCGATCAGGATCTTGCGTCGACGGATCGTTCTCTCTTCTCCCATGACGACAAGATCATGCCAAGGCAGGGTCGTCTGACATGTCCCCCGTGTGTGGCTAGCGGGCTTTGAAGCTGTACGCAAAAAGCGAGCTAGGGTACGCAGAGGTGATTGATCAGCATGCTGTATGTTTCTCAACAGCTTCGATGCGTGCGCCCATGTGAGACACAGCAACCGTGGAGAAAGTGACAGCGAACGCCGAAACATACACGAGTGCCGAAACCGAAGGCTTCTCCAAGCCTGATACCGAAGCTCAGATTTTTGAAAGAATCGGGACAATCACTGGAACAGAGAGAGACGTTGATGCAGCCAAGGTGTCAGTCAATTCCGAGAGACGGGGTGGCGACCTTCCAGCACATCTTGCATATTCGAATATGTCGGCTACAGCTGTTTGAAATGAAATCCAGCCTCTCTGCAGAGTACTGTAAGTTAGGATGCGATCCGATGTGAAGGTCTACTTGAAAAAGAGAGTCAAGACTCAGTTGAGAAAAATATGAAAAGATTGAGATTGAGCGCTCTAGCGCGGTCGCTTCTTCTCTTTCCTTGCGTCAAAAATGAACGCTGAGAAGAAGAAAAAATCCTCCACGTCTGCACCATCCCAGCACGTAGCAACAACAAGCTGGCTTTTGTTCAACGACTCCTCACATCCGAAACGTGCTTGCTACATGACTAGAACAGATGAATCGAAGCTGCCTGTGGTTATCGAGATTTTGCGATCGCTGAGTCTCAACGTGAGGAGCATGGCGAGTCCAGAATGTGAATGAGACATTCTCAGAAGCGAATGGATGCTTTGGGGCAATAAATGAAATTGAAACGTGGAGCCAGAAGTGAGCACTGGCCAGGCAAGGGCGTTCAAAAAATAGCAGCCGTCGTTTGAGCTCTGCCAAGTCGCAGAGTCGCAGCGGGCAGTTTAAGGCATTCACAATACTGTACTGGCTGTCTCAGCAGATCATCGGTCACGGGAAACAAAAACAGACGTGAGCGTCAGCGTCAATGCACACACAAACACAAGCAAGTTTGACCGACTTGATGCCCGCCTTTCTCTCTCTCTCTCCCTGCCGCACCTCCAGCTCGGATCTTCTTAGGTCTGTCAATTTCTTACGTCGTCCCTTACCTCTTCTTCTTCATCATCATCAACTTCGACAAAACACGCTACGGCCCTCGACGCGGAAGTACACAAGGCATACGTACAGTACCGTCTTTCGTTCTTGCACTTGTCCTCATCCGTTCCAGCGAGCAAAACCAAGCCTCGTTCCGAATTCCAGACAGACCATCCGCGTGCACTTGACTTCTCGTCTTTCCATCACTTGTTGACTTGACGTGCTAGCAGTACGGCCACCCTAACGAGCTTTCTCCGTATAAAGGTAAGTGTCCCTCCCATCGTCTCCACGTTTGCCTGTCCTTTTCCTTCCATCCATCGCTCCATCGCCGCCTACGCCGCACCCACCTCTGGAAATCGCATCGAAGCATCGCACGCCGTCTCTTGCTATCTACAGCAACCGCAGCTCCTCTCGCCCATCAAGCCACATTGGACGATAGAGTCGACGACTCTCTTTGCACTGCCGCGCTCCATCAATTTGGACTCATCGGCTTCTCCTATCGATCTTTTGTGAGAAACTCAATTCGCTGACTTTTGCTCATTCCACCAACATGGCGGCTCGTCTCGCATTCAACACGTACGAACAACCCTCCTCCTCTTCTTCGAAACCCGCTACGCATTCCCGCCCCCGCTCGCACGCCTACCCAGTAAGCTCATACGCGCCCAACATGGCTTCCTACGGCTCCTCCCCATACGCTCCCACGAGCTCTAGCTCGCAAAATGAGTCGCCGATCGACAAGGTGCGCGAATACACCTCTAAGGTCGAGGATCTCATCGACCAGTACACCCAGCCTATCAAGCCGCATCTTCCAGCCCTCGGACGCTTCCTCATCGTGGTCACTTTCCTTGAAGATGCGCTGCGCATCTTGACGCAGTGGTCGGATCAGAAGTACTACCTTCAGCGTCATCGTGGGTTCCCATGGGGTATCAGCCACATTTTCCTTCTCACTAACGTCATTGTAAGTGCTTTCTGGACAAAGGAGAGCGAGGAAGGCCATGCAAGCCGCGTTCTAGCCTCTTACGATTTTTCCCAGGATAGATTAGGGACGTTGCTGACTTTTGCTTCTCTGCTTTTACCCACTCTTGGCAAAATGCGCCTCGTACGATGCCATTTCACTCTCAATACCGGTTTTGGCCATCGATAGGTCATGTGCGCTGCCTCGGCTGCTGTGATCGCACGCAGATACCCCGAAATCTCGGTCGCCGCATTGTTCGGTGTCGTCGTCATCCAGGGTTTCGGTTACGGTCTCATTTTCGATCTCAACTTCTTCCTCCGCAACCTCTCGGTTGTCGGTGGTCTTCTTATGGTTCTCTCGGACAGCCTTTCCACTAAGAAGAACATCTTTGCTGGACTTCCAAGCCTCAGTGAAACCGACCGCAAGATCTACTTCCAGCTCGCTGGACGTGTCTTGCTCATTTTCCTCTTCATCGGATTCGTGATTCAGGGCGAGTGGACTCTGGCTCGTGTCGTCGTCTCGGTACTCGGCTTGGGTGCTTGCATCATGGTCGTGGTCGGTTTCAAGGCTAGGTGGAGCGCCAGCTTCTTGGTCTTGATCCTCAGTGTTTTCAACCTCTTCGTTAACAACTTCTGGACCGTCCACTCTGCCCACCCTTCGCGCGACTTCTTGCGATACGATTTCTTCCAGACGCTCTCGATCGTCGGTGGTCTCTTGTTGCTCGTCAACATGGGTCCTGGTGGTCTTTCGGTGGACGAGCGCAAGAAGGTTACCTAAGTGCACGTTCTCTTCGGTAGCAAAGCTTTGCAATCTTGAAAGCAGCACGTTTACGATTCGATCGGAGCGGCCGAAGATGGAGGCATGCAAGCGGATTCGCCCCTGTTAAAAGACGCATGGCTGCTGCTTGTTGCCTCATGCAGTTGCTCTAATGCATCAATCCGACCCACTCTCTTCTCCTCGTCTTTGTTACGATACACACACTCAACACGACCTGAGGTCTAATTTTCATGTCCTTTGCAATGCAGTGCTGTGACGCAAAACGCTCCTTTCACGCTTGATCAAGGTGGACTCCATGCTTTTACATTGAGCTTCGTTGATCATGCCAGATGCTGTGTTGCCAGCAGAACAGATGTGGAGTCCAGCTAAAAGGCTTGATCCGTAGCAAACGGCAGACGACCGAACAAAGAGTGTCTCCTTCTCGTCCGAATAGACATGTGTGTCTGATTTTTGTGACCGCTTTTTTGGCTTATTTATGGCAAACGCTAAATCCAACATCATCGCATCCTCGAGTACCTCACCTTTAGCCCGTAGCCGTCGCAACCAGTATTGCATCATGGCACGACAGTCATGACACCGCCACGGACTCGAGCCAGCAATCGAGAACAACGCATTTTTCAGAGCCCCGCTGCTCGCCCTCACCAACGAATTGCAATGCCATGTTGCAAGCCTTCGCATGCGTGTCGTCCATGCTAGCCAAGCATCATGAACACTTGTCCACGCTGCCGACATCTCTGTGTAGACAATCAGACCAAAGTCCGAGAAAGCATCGTAGAATACGGCACCTTTGTGACCGAGTCACGATGAGCCTTCGTTCGCCAAAACGTCATACTGAAGGAGCAACTTGTAGGAAGCTGGCATGCCAACATACGGCTGAGTAGCGTGTATCCTCGATCTTCTCGGGCATGCACCGTTTCTTAATTGACGGTGGCTCGGCGCAATGCCACTCGTGCCGAATAGATCTTGAGGTGACACATTCGAGGGTCCCAATCTGGCACTCTAAGCTATCGCTTCACTCTGCCGCTCGCCTCCAGAAGCGAGCAAGCATTTCTTCGCTAGAACTACAGTGTACGATTTTGTTGCAACGTGTGGCCGGTGGAGTCAAGCGAGATAGCGAAAAGACACAGCCCAGAACCTTTGCGAGAGGTTGTCAGGTGCGAATATCGGATGTATGGCAGTCCAGATCGGACCGTGTGTACGTTAACTGCTGCATGATGAGACACACGGTTTCCTGGATGACTGAGAAACTGATCCAAAATTGGTGTGCCCAATTGAGGGATCGAGCGATTGTATCGGAGAAAAGCGTGTTTCCATTCAAAGATCTTGGCAGTTCGGCGCGCAGGAGGCCATGTGCCCAAGTCTACACTACAGTATTTCAGAATTTTGGACTTTTCTTGAGCTTTCCAGAGAGTAGTGACAGCCCGAATTCGCTGCAGTTCGATGCAAGGTCCTGCTGCACTTGAACCTCAAATTACGCAGGGTCCGCATCACGTAGTGCTCTGCGCCCTGTGGGCTGGCTCACCTTTCTTTTTTTCGCACACGTCTTCTTTTTTTGGACGGGGTATTGCACAGCATGACCGCACCTGGATTTTTCGCTTGCCGACGTCAACAGCATGAAGTTTTGTGCCTGGCGAGGTACGGCAGAACGGGGGAGACGGCGGGGAAAGGTTTGAGCAGAGAAGCTAGACAACATTGTTGAGTGGCTTGAGTTGCAGGCAGAAAGCGAGAGTGAGCTCAAATCTAAAGAACATGGCATGAAGGCGTCGAAAGTGGAAGAACCTTGTTCACTGAAGCGTGGGCGTGCTGAGGCTTTCCGTGTGCTTCTTCCCCTGAAACTGCTGATGTGGCTTGGTCGCAGAAGGCATCTCGACCCACCGCAACGAAGCCGAAGGAAATTGAGAAAGCATCCCTTCATCGGCAGCTGCAAAAGTGACACACATGCAATTCATTCTCTCGATCTTCTTGTCTTTGAAGATCGGATCATTGGGTGCCGTAGGAAGTTGCCAATGGGTAAGTTGCTGTGAAGTGTACCCAAATGTGCCATCTCGGAATGTCGATTCGGCTGGACCGGATGATGATTCGGATCAGCCCTATATTTACGACTCGATCTTGCAGGAGGTCTTTCATTCCAGCTCCGCCCTTCCTTACCGCACAAAAAGTAGCTTCACCCCGCGTTTCTGATCTGTAACCGTGCAGCTGCCTCTCTCAAACACGCTCTCACTCAGCAACCTACGCCAAGTCACATCATACCCAAGTTGGCGGTTTACTCACGCAACCCTCTCTCAACCATTCCATCACTCCATCACTCAGCCACTCCCTTCTTCTCCCTGACAACACTGCAATTGGCCACGAGCTTTCTCGCGCCTGCATCCCTCAATCAGCTCTATCCCTCTAGCGAGACAACTCGTGCTCGCTACCGCCAAAACTTTATAAAAAGTGGCCATCCCATCTCCAATCAGCTGCCCGACCCGTTGACTCGATCTGCAACTTCATCACTTATCTCTTTCAGCTGCGGTCGACTTTTGATATCATCTCGCAGCCTTGAGCATTTGCAAGCTCGACACAGTCTTGCATTCGGCACATCCGATCTTCTGCATCAACGAATCACAATCGCTAGCTTGCCCACCTGCACGGAAGACCTGACCGAACCGGTAAAGCTCAGTCAAGTCGGGTCGCCTCCGAGTGTCAACATCAACCAGTTCAGCTAGCTTTCCGTTTCCGATCTTCCTGGCTTCGCTTCGAGCTAGCTTCTTCACGTTCGAGCGCCAAGCTCACGAGCGCATCACGGCTATCTTTTCTACGGTCCAGTGCTCCGACACCGTTCCCTTGGTGATCTCTGTAGGCTGGTGATCTGCCTCTGCTTCCGACTCAACCAGGGTCCCAAATCTTTTTACACCGTGGCATCTGCAGTCGCAAGCAAAGCTCAAAAGGGACCTCGACATTGCCTCTTGTCTATCTCTGAAGCCTCCTTTCTGGCTCCCACAATCCCAAGTCCTCCTCTTCCGCAACCAGTCGCTTTCCTTCCTCATCACCATCAACTCGATATTCGAGGAAGCCATTGGACATCACTCTTCCTCCCTCTCCCCATCGCATCAGCACCCTTACCATCGACAAACTGCGGATCTAATTATTCTCGATCTTTGACACGTAACGGTCGCCAACCATGGCCATACCCTTGCCTGTTCCAACACATCAACAGTCGAATCGGCCCATCATGGCAGGCCAATCACCAATGTCGCCAGCCAATCTTGGCATCTATTCACCCTTCTCACCCTCAATCGGCATGCCTTCTTCGTACGGAAATAGCTGTGCGCTCACCATCCTCAAAGGTGATGCCGATCACCCGATTCACGCACATGCTCCCATTCATCAGAAGGAGAACACGTCCACAACACACAGTCAGCCGAGTCAACCATCACGCTTCGCTACGTCCTTCGCAAACCTTCGTTCAGCATCAAAGAGCGCTTCGTCCGGCTTCGATTCGAGTGTGAAAGTCCACGCTCTCTCGGATGCGGGTATCTTGCTGCCTTTCCTGCATCGACCTAGCGAGGTCAAGGAGCTCCTCTTCGAAACGAAAACGAACGAAAGGCTCATGTATACACTTTGCCGCGTCTTTGGCGGCGACCCGGAGCAACCTACACACCGTGGCGTAGACGAACGATGGGACGAGATGCTCGAGCTTCTCATTGAGCTCGATCGTCCCTTGCTGGATGACGAAGACTGGCTCGTACGTCTCGAGTCGCTCGTAATGGAGCGATCGCCTTCGCTGTGGGCGCAGCTCTCTCGTTGCCTTGGTGCTGAAGGACTAAGCCTGCGTCCTGCTGCGGGCCAACCAAGCTCGTCTCGATTCGACAGCTGGGCACTGCCTTCCTCTTACGTCAACGCCAGCCCTGCGAATGACAGTCCCCTCTCGCCACCTTCTGCCAGCTCCAGCGAGGATGGCGACGACAACGATCATCGTGACCGTTCCATGTCCGTCAGCGTTGAGCCTCTCGATGCTTTGCCACAGTCGTATTCGGAGCAGCCTGCGGGCAAAATGCACAGATCGACTTTGCGCGAGACTGCATCGCCGAGTCCTTCACCAATGAACCTGGGCCCCGAGTCAGCGGGTCGTCGCACCAGCGGCCCACCTTCGCCCAGCGAAGTCTTTGCCATGTCAACCGGCGGTGACGAGTCCGCGATGCCCGGTTCGCTCGAGGACATAATGGAAGAGCCTGGCTCCGCTCCGCAAGATATGCTTTCAACGCCTCGCAGGACACGATCTCACTCTGGCAAGTTTGCAGGTCTCCGCATCTCGGCCATGACTTCGTCTAGCCCTCCGGCTTCACGTCGCACTTCGAATGCATCCGATTTTCTCAGAGGGGACAACGCTAGCTCCCCTTTGCCTACGGGGAGCATGTCTCCCGCTGGCCTGGCACCTATGAGTCGTGAGTCATCACCCAATTGCACGACTTCTACCTCGTTCTCCAAGCACCGCAGGCTCAGCACCATTGTGCAGCAGAACAGCTCGGGTCTGACGAATCTGCACCATGATAAGAATGGTTCTAATGCAGCTGACGCTTCGCCAAAGAGCTCCGCTTCCAGACGCCAGCGCGGTGTCAGCGAGGTCGGCCAGAGTCTCAGCAGCTACAGCTTCCAGTCGCAGCCTCGTCGACGTGCACAAAGCTTTGCTCGTTCCTTTGCAGAGCTCAAGTCTCCTACGGAGCATCTCGAGCAGTTGAGGGCCGAGCATGCAAAGGCCGAGGCGGACAGGTTGGTCGAAGGCACTCGTAGGATCAGTTTGAAGGATGGTCAGAATGAAGTCGCTGCTTCGGCTCCTGCTGCCCCTCAAGGTGGGCTTGGTTTGCACCATGGCAGCACCGGCTCTTCTTTGCTCGACCCTGCTTCGGCATTGGGTGCTAAAGTCAGAAGGGCTTCGGTCGGTGGCAAGCGTTCTGGCAGCAAGGCTGGCAGCAGCACCGGTTCTATCTCGCCTTCTCAGCCTGGTCTACTCCCTGATGGTCGAACGCGTCATCCCTCTGGTAGCTGCGGATCGAAGGACCTTTCGGAATCCATCGCTGCCTTCCGCGCCACCATGGGCCTATCTATCTCACCCTCGCCGAGCGAACACAACTTTTCCGAAGAGGGAGGTTCGGACGCAGGCTCGGCTACTCGCAAGCGTAAAGGCCCGGCCGGCGCTGAGCTTCCTGAGCCCACCTCTCGCACCACAAACTCCGTTGAGGCTAAAATTTCTCGCAAAGGTTCGCCTCCCACCACTTCGAGCGGCATTAGTCAGCAGACGGACCAGGCGCAATTCGAGCAGCCCAAACACATGCAAGAACTCGAAACTCGTCAGAAGGCTACCGCATCCAGCGGAAGTGGGCTCGCCTTGGGTGGAGGATTCTCGCTCGCAAAGTCAGGTGCTAACTTCCGACGTCAGAGCCACGATTCAGCTGCCACTTCTCAAGGCGGCTGGAAGAGCTGCAGCTTCAATCGTCGTGATGGCGCTAGATATAGAGGAGATCCGTACTCATTCCGCTCGCCTCCTGCGGTCCAACGTAGGCCCGGCGGATTCGCTTCGCTGGCTCATGAGTACGAGAAGGCCAGACATGACAGGAGGCGAAGCGAAAGTGTCTTCTCGATCAACAGCAATGCGGTGGAGAGCTCGCCCGGTAGCAGCATCGCAAGTCTCGATGTGAGTGGGGAGGGGATGGACAGAAGGATGAGGAGGAGCGAGGATGACGGCGTCCCGCATCTGTCCCTCTCTACTCATGACGACGAGGGAGACAAGAAGAAAGCTGCTACTCCTGGTGATCCCACTCCCAAAGCCGCGCCAGGTGGAGGCATCACACCGAGGGCATCTTTCAACAGGCTTGCGAGTGGTGGCCAAGGGTATCCTTTCCCAAACTTGCTCCATCGACTTGCTTCCAATGAGGATGCAAAGTCCGATTCGCTCGCGCCCGTGACGCCGCTTTCACCGCTTCAGATGTGCAGGACGAAGCTCAGCCCGAGCCCGAACATGAGCGGAAGCATGGTTGGAAGCAGCAGCCCCAGATCGCCCAGCATTGTCTTCCCCATCTCGCCGAACCCGTCCATTTCGAGAGCGAGAGAGTTCCAGAAAGCGCTTGACACTCCCTCGTGTCAGCTGGCTTTCTCACGAATCAACCGCATCATTGGCGAAGGGGAAGCTAAAGCCATTCGAGAGCTGATCACGACGTCTGAGAGGACCCAGTTGCCAGATGAAGCGCTGTTGGAGGAAGTTGCCAAGCGACTCGGACTCGTCGACTACGAAAGAGCGCGACAGGAAGGGGGAAGGGAAGCCGAAGAAGCAGACCTCAAGCTAGCTGAAGAAGGGTACGAGGAGAGATGGGAAGCTTTCGCGGATCTATGTAAGAGTTTGGGCGTGGGACAGTACGAGTTGGGGCTGGCCAAGAAAAGGTGTGGTCCGGCCATCGATACCTGTCGCTAACGAGGGAAGAAAAAAAACCAGCTGGGGAGGAAGCGATAGTCATACACGCAACTATCCACCTCGTCACAGCATCACTTTAGCATACTCATTGATCTTGGTCTTTAGCATACACGCATAGCATTTGTTTTAGCAGCAATCAAGTTTTCTTCTCCATCAACTTGAATTTTTGCTCCTTCTTGATCAACTCGAGCTTTTGCTCCCTCGCAGCAATCATATTCTAAGAAAAGGAGTAATCCATCTCGGAGCCAACCCCCGTAGCCACCCCAGGTGACTCCGAGCTGGCTCTTCACCGGAGCCACCTCCCCCGGGTGGCTCCGAGGAGTGGCTTTAAGGTGGATCTCTGGATCCTGGCCCGGTACACCTTCCTCAATCATATCCTACAGGAGGATAAACCCACCTCGAAGCCCCCCCCGTAGCCATCATGGATTGCTTCAGGGGGTGGCTCCGAGGTGGATCTTTCCCTTTTTTTTCTAGGGTATGAATGAACTTGTTCTCTTGATCCACTTGCAATTTTGAATGTGGCAGCATGCGAGTCGGTTCGAGTTGGATGGTCTTGTAAACGGCTCGCTATTCGGAGATCAACTGGCCTTCTCAGGTCTACGCCAGTCGCCAACAGGACTTGAGACTGTAACTGTCGCGCATACTGTTGGTTGCGAGTACGACTCAACCGCGGCAACTCTGTAGGTCTGTCAAAGTGAACAAGCAGTCAACCTGATTCGTTTGCAGACACCCAAAAAGCACATTCAAGACCTTACTAGAACCCCATCTTTTTACCATCAACCATGACCACATCTTCAGCGTCTTGCGCGGCCTGCATCGCAAACTGTTCATCATCTTGGTATTGATTGGGTATATGTATATGTTCTTGTATCACCATGGCGATCTTAAGTACGCCAAAGTCGACTCAACTCCAACACTCTTCGACTCTTCAAATCAAACTGTGCTACATCTGGATCGAAATTCCTTGCCCTATCCCTCGATGCATCTAGCACGTTGGATCTATAACAGAGCTCAATCTCGCTTCCGTTTGCGGTGTTGGCATGACCGACGAGAGACAGCTTTTCGTTGACGGTTTGGCGTGGGAAGCCTGTTCCCAACCTCGCTCGCTTGACCGAAGTTGAAGAAAAGGAAGCTTCAGTGGAGATGAGGGAAGGCGGGGTGCGGGCAAGAGCAATGTTTGTGAGAGAGATCACGTCTCCCGGACGGAGGACGGTCGGAGTGGTTGAAGAAGGATCGCAGGAAGGTCGGCTAAGCTTGGATGCGACGAGGCTGTCGTCTGTACTATTGACCCCCACCCCACTTTCGTCAACGACGCCGGTTATTATCGTCCCAATCTCTAAAGTGGACTCGGTACTCCACTCCCTAGCCAACTTTCCCCACAACACCACCTTGAACAAACATTTCTCCGCCGCCTCCTCCACCACTTGCCACTCTTCATCCGGCGAGCCCTGTTCTCGAAGCCGCCGGATGGAACTCATTCTCCCATCCATCACTATCAGTTCTAGCCTTTCCGTCTTCCCCACCCCCCTCTCCTCTTCTCTGGAGTGCTGCAAAGCTTCGCTGAATGCACGCGACATTCCCTTGCCAACATCTCTTCTTCCGGCTCCAACATTGAAAGTCGACTTCTTGGGGTAATCGACAGCGAACTTTGCCCGAACCGAATTCACCTCCCCAACTTCCTTGATAACCACCAAAAGGTTGACTTTGCCACTCATCCCGCCCACCATATCCATCCCAAGTCGGGGGCGGGTGCAAGTGGAGGAGGGAAGAAAGTGCGTAGGATTCGCCAGGATTCGACTGACGGGTGTGATGCTGTTGAGCGCAAAGTGCAGTGTGGGGGGTGGAAGGATGGATTGTCCCACCAACGAAGGATCGGAATACGACTCTGCAGTAGAGAACGAAGGGCCGAGAGAGGCGTCGAATGCGATCATTGTAGGCAGAGTTGCGCGG
This sequence comes from Pseudozyma thailandica, assembly GCA_023212835.1. NCBI lineage: Eukaryota > Fungi > Basidiomycota > Ustilaginomycetes > Ustilaginales > Ustilaginaceae > Pseudozyma > Pseudozyma thailandica. The sequence continues at coordinate 157,177 of JALCCH010000018.1, forward strand.
ATGGAGTTGTCTCTTGCCATCTCGAGTCGTGCCCGTGGCGGTAAGGAGGGTTCTTCTCGTTCAGGAGAGGGGACGTCGACAGCGATTGAGGGAATTGTTGCAGTTCCCACACTAGTATCGACAATTGAGGTGCGAGGGAGAGGGCGTTTGGAGAACATGGTGAAGCGACATGTTTGTGCTGGGACAGGTGCTCGAATCTGCAACGAAGACGTTGAGTTGTCTCCTTGCTTGGTCACCGCTAAAGATGGATCAGCCATCTTTGAATTCCGTGATGCTGAAGGCGCGATAGGTGGGAGTGCAGAAAGGATCGATCGATCGAAAGAGGTACCGTTTCTTGAGCCTTCTGCCGCGCTCGAGGAGTTATCCTGTGCTGTAGCTATGGCTGAGAGCGAGAAGACTTCCCTCGAAAGATCGTCGTCGATGCTATCGTCGCCGAGTATGACATGACTCTTATCGGCCTCTCCCGGCCTCTCTGGAATTGCATCCCCATCCCGCTGTTTCGACCCTAGCTGTTTGCGCAGAGGAGGATGGCGTTCAGGAGTCTCAATCACCAAGACGGGGGATTCGATTCTGACCCTTTTGCCCAGTTTCGTCCCTACCCATGCATCTTGTTCTCCAAGATCCTGCCGAGCCTCCAAGCCTTGCAAAATCTCCAAAGGCACTCCGATTGGCGCATCTTCCACTACAGAGACAGCCACACTCTCCACCTCTTCCTCTCCTTCCGTTACTAACGGACTGATTGGCGGATCGACTGAGTCCGGTACCTCGTCTACGTCAGCAGCTGCTGGTGCGACTTTGTCTGCTGGCGAATTTGTTGCGAGGGAAAGGGGGAGGGTAAATTGAATCCGCACATGCTTGCCCGTGCTAGTCGACGTCGGAAATTGTGCAAGGTCTGGTGGTGGGAGGAAGACGAGACTCGGCATGGTTGATCGACTACATTAGGATTTGAGGCCTCCTGCGAAGCGTTTCGGACGGGTGTGTAGGGTGGTAATGTGAGCTTAATGTCGATATGGGCTGGAGAGATGACGAAAGTGTTGCTTTTAGTGTGCGAGTGTCTGTCGGTGCATGCGCTTCCAAAGTTGTGCGCGTAAGAAAGAGCAGAGGGCGGTGATGTGGGACAGGTGTTTCGATTGTCTCTGCCCTCTACGATTATGGAAATTCAAGGCCAGACGAACCAAAAGGGCGCGCTACAAGCAAAGTATCCAGAAAACGACTCAAATCTGTAATACCCGGGCTCAGATTATGTCGAGAGAAACGGCAATCTTGATCCAGTGCAAACAAGTGCAAGCGTCTGACACCTCAATCGTTGTCCTGATATGCTAGTGTGGCTGCGAATCGACTTGTAACGCTCTCCGCGTTGCTCTCGTCTCATGGCCTGCAACCTCTTCCTTCCGTGGGAGAACAATCTGCTGCCGACAAGTGTCTCTTCCTCTTCGCCACCTCTACCAAGCTTTTCCAGACTTGAACAGGTATCCTCAGGTCACGCACTTCACACAAGCACGTAGGCAATGTCAAGACACATAGTTTCAAGCAACCATAAGCAAATCAAATAGACGGATTAGAATGCCAGGGCTAACGATCAAGTCAACGAGCTGGTCAAACAGCACGCTCAAGGCAATAGAGATATAGGGAACGACATTTCGTTATAACAAGCAAGATCGCGATCGCAAAAGAAGAACCATAGCAAGTAGAAGTCAGACGCGAAAGGCAGATAGCCCGTCCACGCCTCGTGGGGTATATGGAGCACGAAACGAGGCGCCACGTTTCAGTGCATTGAGATAGAGAGGTGATCATAGCTGCTGGAGGCAGCGCTTAGAAAAAGTGTTGGTGGGGCTGCGATGGACCAGTGCCGTGTGCGTGACCGTTAGAATGGCCGTGCATATTCGAGTGCATCGAGCTTGAACCCGCATGCACGTCTTGGTTGAACATGAAGCCGGTTGACGGCGAGGCCTCGTGTGGCTTGTACTGCACAGTCCACCATTCGGCGCCAGTGTTGGTAGTTGATTGCCAGTCCATGTTGTGCTGGGGCTGAGCAGGCGCAGTGTGCGTGTGAGGAGCACCCAGAGGTGCTCCATGGCTCGATCCAGGCTCGGATGTGCCGAATATCGAAGCAGCGCTGTTGTCTTGACGAGCAGCTTCAGGATGGGAAGCCTGCATGCCAAACCACTGATCGATTCTCTCTCGGTGCAAGAACTCACGATCCGGCATGCTCGACGAGCCGTTCTCGGACCATTGCGATGCAGTCTGAGGTCGCGCTGTGGCAGTGGCCCAGGCATCGATGGACTCGGCAATCGACGAACGGTGGTCCCCGGGCGAAGCATCGATGCCACGAGCAAAGTCGAAGGCAGCCGACATACCGTCCGAAGAAGCGCTGTCAAGCGACATGGTCAGCGATGGATCGGTAGGGTGAGCGACCACACCACCAAAGCCTTGGGACCCGTGGCTGCCAGCGCCGAGAAGGTGAGAGGGCCACATCAAGGGGTCGACAGCGGACGAAGAATCCGCATCGGCCTCGGACATCCACTTGGACAAAAGAGCCGACTCGCTGTCATTGTCAGCACCATCGCGGAGCAAGTCTCCCGCGAGGTTCTCGATGGCATCCTTGCACTTGGCGCCAATGGGAGTGATATGACCCATGTCAACGAGCAAGCGAACACAGGTCTGGAGCAAGCTCACCCACTCGCGTGCCTCTTCGCATCTTGGCTCGTCGAGCAACGACACCAGCGGTACCAACGCGCTTTGAGTCAAGAAGTAAATCGCATGCCAAGCCATGGCCTGGTTGTGGGGGTGTGAATCCCAGAAGGTGGAGATGGAGCGAATGTTATTGCCAGCCATCCTTCGGCACAGCGCGATGGCCTGCTTGACCGCAGGACGCAGTGCTGGCCTTGAAGTGCCACGGTGTCGCGCAGCTGCAGCAGCGACAGCGTTGGAAAGCAAGAAGGGGCGGAACATGACCATGCGGAAGTTGTTGCACCTCCATCGGAGCCGTGCCGAAGCCACAGAGAACGATGCTGGTCGTGGGCCGGTGTAGCCATCATCCATGTAGTCCGGCAGATTGTCGACAAACTCTTCCGTCTTGAGGTCGAAGGCGCGCACCTCCTCGATGGTAGGATTGGGTCCCTTCATGAGCCGGGCCTGCAGAGGCATGCTGATCTCGGAGGCGAACTTGGCGTGGATGGCAAGCGTGGAGCTAATGGTGGCTTCCGAGACCTCAGTGGGCATCTCATCGGAGGTGGGCGACATGGCGGTCTCGTCGATGTTCTGGGGCGGTGCCACATCGGCGTTAATGCTGAGCAATCCGTTGGGCCTTGCCATGCTAACGCACGTGTCAGCCTCCATGGTGAAGAGCGTGTACCACAATCGACGACCGAACTCGCGGTCGAAGGCAGGCATATCGCGAGCCTGAAGGGCAGCTTCCGATTGAAGACCCATCGAGATGGCCATGCGAAGAGCGCTGCCGAGCACCATCCATGCGCTGGAGAAGTGGTTCTTCTTTTGGCAGTAGTTGGCCATGAGCGTCAATGCCTGAACCGAGATGATCTCAGCCTTGTCGAAGAGGACGGCGTTGTACAGCTGCTTGGCACGCTCGTAGAATACGGTGTCGAGGTCAGCCTCTTGAGCCGAGGCTCTGCGCTCGAAAGCCCCGAGGGCAAAGACCATGTTGACTAGCATTGGCCAAGCCGCGGACTGGGGAGGGTATACTGTACCCTGAAGCTGAGCGCGGAAGGTGGCAGGGTGAAGGATGGGGTAGGAAGGGAGGTGGAACTCGAAGAACGACTCGAGAAGGTCAGCTGCGAGCCTCTGGCTCTCCGAGTCCCAAGTAGCAAAGTCCATGTTGTCGGGCAACACGGCTGAGGCGGAAAGCTGAAGTGCTGACGAGGAGGATGCCGAAGCACTAGCGAGACCCTCGCAAGAAATGTCGACGCCGGCCGTCTTGGATGAGCTTGGCACACTGTCGTGGCCTGCCAGGGATGGGTTCATGAAGATGTCAGCATCGTGACCAGCCTTCCTGCCAAGACTCAACTGAGAAGCGATCTGGAGAGCAGCGTTGCAGCTGGTGAGGCTGACAAAACTGCCACCGCCAAGGCTGTCAACGTCTTTGGGGGGCTTCGAGTCTGCAGAGTCGGGGGTGGCAATGACCTCAGGCTCATCATCAATGTCACCAGCAGCAGAGCGAGAGCGCTTCTTGGAGGGGCCAGAGGGAGGGAGAGGAGCGGCAAAGCCGCAAGAGTGGCTCACGTCTTCACCGGTCAAGGAGCGGTTCTGCATGAAGGGTTGAGTGGCACGACGAGTGAGTCCGGCTGGCTTGTCTGCAGATGCCTTGCCAGAAGCTTTGCCAGAAGATTGAAGCTCTGCAATCTTCTTCTTGGCTTCTTCCAACTGAGCCTCCAAGGAGCTGACGTACTGGCGGGTGATGGGAGAGCGCTTGGGAGGGTCGACGTAAGCACAAGACTTGGTACGGCTGTGAGTGATGCAACGACCACAGAAGGGGAGACCACCGTCGCAACGCATCTTTCTGGACTTGCATTCTGTGCAAGCACGAGCGACTTTGGAGCGCCCGTCACTAGTACCTGGTTTGCCGAGGTCGGAGGGGTGGATGTTGTCAAAGCCAGTGTTGCTGTACGGGAGGAAGGCGAACTGGCCAGGTTGAGGCTCGTTCGGGTTGATGTGAATAGGGCCGTAGCCGGAGCTGGGCTGGTTCTCAGCCTTGATGAAACCCATGTTGATGAAGTGAAGACGTTGGGCGGACTCGGTGGGTTGGTCGTTATGATGTTATTGAAGTAGAGACTTGATGATGATGGTGCAAGTCCGAGCAAAGGTTTAAGACAAAGGTAAAGAAGTGCTTGTTGAGATGCTCAATGGCTGTAGTGGGGCTATTGATGCGTCATGGATCCGGTCAAGACCGTATCGTGTTCTGATCAGGAACGAGATACTATGCTTTTGAGAGGCGGGCGAGCAACGTACGTCGGGTGGTGTACAGTTGCAGGCGGCGCGATGGTGAGTAGGACGAATGTGCCGAAATGCTTTGGTATCATGCAAAGATACAAAAGGAATTGTCTATCGCAGTAGGTGGTTGCTGGATCCTACTGTTGTTTAGTGAAAGGTTGGCTCAGAGGTGGACCAAGGTGCTGAGTCTAGGCGAATGAGCGGTTGCGAACTGCTCTTTTGATGATGGCGTAGCGTGATCTGTTGATGTCTAGGAGGTGTGATGTAAGGTAGGGAGAGGTCGTGAGGATGAACAAGAAGATAGGAAGAAAGGAAGGCGAGGAAGTTGCCCAGACACAATAGCAAGTCACGACGGGAATGGCGTAGCGTGAAGCGCCGAGGTGAGGTGAGGTGAGGTGAGGAAGGGGAGGAGGAACAACTGCTACAGTCGTACTGTGCAGCAGAGCAGCGGTAGAGGAGGGCTTGATAGCAGAGGAGAACGAGAGTTGCAATCGCGCTCGAGTTCCGCAGCGACAGAGGTCGGAAAAGGCAATCAAGGCAGTAGAGCACGGCGAGAGATTGTATCACAGATAGCGAAGTTCAAATACGTATGGCGAAAGAGAGGGGAAATCCCCATCGGTTCGGGCGCAGTGGCGCAAGAGAGAGGAACAATCACAATGAGGCCCCCGAAGAACAGAAAGGCGGAGAGACTGACACAGAGCTAGAGGGAGGGAGAGAGAGAGAGTGAGAGTGAGAGAGGCGCAGAAAAATGAGCAGCCCGGCGGCGGGAGAGAACCAGCAAGCGAAGGGGAAAAAGAGAGAGAGAGGAAAAAAGAGGAGAGTCGGAACAAATCACAAATCAGGAAAGGAAGGTCGAAAGGCCAAGCAGCGAAAGAGCAGAGACGGACGAGCTGGAGCAACTTGGCATCAAACCGCTGTGCAGAAAGAGCGAGAGACAGAGAGAGAGATAAGTTAGAGTTGCTTGCTGCAAGAAAATAAAAGACGGGGAGGCCAAATCGTGAATGGCAAAAAAGCGAGAGAGCATGGCCGCGGGGTCTTATCGCTGCAAAGCCAGCCCAGACACTGCAGATACAGTACGGTGCAGGGCCACAAGTAGTGTCGATGCGTTTGTTCCTCTTTTCCATTTTTAATTTTTTTAATTTTAATTTTTGCTTTTTTTTTTCTTTTTGTGTTCGGTTCTGACAAGCGACGAGGGCAAAATAACAGGGTGCGGTGCGGTGCGGTGCGGTGCGGTGGGATGGGAGCAATCAATCGAGCGCTCCATTCGGAATGAAAATTGAGAGCGGACAGCGATGAGGCGCAGGAACACACCCTCCCGAGAACCCAATTATAAATTATGCAACACGTTATCTATGGACAAAAAGGCGAAACTTCGTCTGAGCACGCCAGCTGTGCAGCAACAGGATCATAGCGTGAAAAGAAGTTGACTTCCCTCTTCAAAATGGTCAATCCACTGCTCAGGAGCTTGACTATCAGTTGGAAGACTTGCTTACTGGTCCCGTCTATTTGCACGGCAGAAGTCTTCGAATATCAGAGCGTTCGAAGGACGAAGGAAAACGACACATAGAAATGTGGGCAAATGGGCGAATCGTCGAAGGACGGGATCAGAAAAGAAGCTATCGAGGATTCGAGATCCGAAAGATGACAACCAATATATTTCTTCTGGCGTCGAGCATTTCATATTCTTTGAGCAGACGCAGCGGGCTTTCAATTTGTATTGACAGAGCAGGGTTCACAAACGCAGTGCGACCGAATTGACCATGATCAATTTGTTTTGCACCGTGTGTACTAGCAGCGGAACAGGCACTCTTGTCGAGTGATATCGGCAGGAAGGTTGTAGCCGGCGAGGAGAGCGAGTAAGAGTAGACACAGCATCTATAGGAGATGTCGTCTACAACCACAGTCACACTCGCGTTGTGGCCGGAATCCCATCGCCTAGATATTGGCGTGGCGTGGGTAGAATGCAAATAAACCGCCTTTCCAGAGAGAGAGAGAGATAGCGAGATACGAGGCGACAATTTGTTGAAATGCAGCCGTATGGGAGAGGCCGAGTGGTGCAGCAAGTCGAGGCGAGCAGCCACCGAGGCGAGGTCACACGGTGTTTGGCTTGCTGCTTGTGACCATTTATGAGCTCTGTAATCCGCTTTCGTGCAGCGATACACTCTGATTTCAATCCCAGGAGTTAATACAAGCATAATCAGCGGGAATAGGGACAAGTCCTTCACACCCTGATCAAAATGCACACAGTGTGCCAATGAAGACGAACATTCACGAAAATCGCAATCTTGTCCGCTGAAAAGTGGTGTATTGTCTCTCCACGGCGCATGATTGATAGGCTGAGGATGACGATGGGACCTGCACGCCATCAAACAAAACAGAATCGCAGGAACCAACCCTGACAGCCCACGAGCAAGATTTGCGATTTCAGGAAAGAGTTTGCTTTTCACTTGACCGGTAGATGCGAGCCGGTGGTCGGCACCCACTTTTTTTTCTTTTCTTTTTTCCTCTTGAGACCGGGGCAATGTCAAAGAAGGCGGATCAGCCGAGGCCAAAAAGAAAATTCGAGGACAGAGAATCCAGGGTCCTCCCCCACAAGGCACACTCGGATCCAAACTCGAATCAATTAGAGGCACGGAGGCACACGTTGAATTCTTGCGATAAGTTAGCGTCGCGGTACAGTCCCTACAACATCAGCGATAGGGCACGATGACAGTCAGGTTTTTAAGGGTTTTTGAACCAATGAGAAGGCAGAAAGCACAGTCACATACAGATTGTATTGGAACTGCAAGCAACGCCCGAATTCTGTACTGTACCTGTAAATTTTCGCATGGTGAGAAATCGCTGACGCTGTCCTGTGGCTCACCACGATCCACCATCGTGGCAAGTGAGACACGCTAAGCAGCAATTTAGCGCGGTATGCGACCGATCTTGCTCCAATCCTGTTTCTCTCAGCGTTGTTGTTGATGCTGCTGTTGCTCCTGCTGTTGCACCTCTGTTGCTGCCGCTGTTGCTGCCGCTGCCCTAGACCCGTCGTCTTGTCGGTCATGATCATGTCTTCTTTTCGTCATCGTGACCAACTGCTTCTCGCTTCGTACTCCAGGCCGTGGGTGTGAAGAACAACAACATCTTGCAGCCGATCGACGGGCGTCGCAAGAGAAGACATCATTACCAGTGCGACGACGGCGAGGAAAGGCTTAGTCGTCACAATAAAGCAGAGGGCGCATCCATGCGAGATAGGGTGCCTGCACCTGAGCAGTCCGTCAATCGTTCTTGCCTGCCACAGTGCTCAAAACTACAGTACAATACTGTACGCTTGATGCAGTATCTCTTGCCGTCGGACCAGTCCCAACAGGGTCCGATTGAACCGCATATGCCAGGGTTCAACTAAAAACAACAAGGTTGCTCGCTGGCACTCTGACTTTTCTCGAAGAAAGCAGCAACCGAGGACTTGGCATCAAGTACAGTACAGTACGTACTTGATGCTCTCTTGAGCGGCTCGGTGGCTCGATTGGGGTTTGGTCTAGGCGAAGCGTGGCAACAAGTTGTGGCGAGGCGAGATGCCAAGCGAGTCTGATGAGCCAAAAGGGGATACTTTCGTCAATGGTTGCGAGCTCGCATATACCACACTTGCAGCGGCGCCTCGGTGACAAAGCACGACACGCAGTTGGCCAACAGCTAATCTTGTCAACTCGTCGACGACAGCGTGACGCGCTGCAACGTGGTGTTGCATGTCAGTGCGCGAGAAAGGATGCTCCATGCTTGCTGTTGGAGGCTACTTGACGTGAAATCGAAGCCATTGATGGCATCATTGGCGCAAACACGGTCCAAAAGAACGAGGGACAAGCCGGCTCATTTCCATGCTCATGAGATCCACCTACGAACACGATCAGGAAACACGACAACGATCCGCTGTCAGACGAGCTTGTTGGAGAGAGGGTAGACAGAGACACAAGCAGGTCTGCAGGTAATACATACGTACAGTAGATTAGTCTGCAGCTGAATCACCTTCTCGTGAGAGAGAAAGGTGCGAAGAGCGTCTTAGCAGCAATCGGAGTTCTCCGAAGTTGAGCAAAACAAAGACCAAACGAGGGGAAATAGGTAATTCAGTATATTGCTTCTGCTTCCGCCAAACGCTAGGGAAACAACAACGGCTTTTGGAGCCCTCATTTGCTTCCAGAAGCCACATCCGCTCGTAACGATAGTGCGACCTCCCGAAAGAAAAGTGTTCAAGGTTGCTATGGTTGCGGGAATCTTCACTCGAAGCAACACCTGGCTCCTTGGCTGTGCCCTAGAAGATACAGTAGGAAGAAGCGCTTCTTTGCAAGCGCGTCTAGAAACAACAACAGCTCGCTTCGTTCTGCGAGGCCATTCGCGCACTTCTTCTCTGTAAGAGTTGACATCTTCCAGTCACCGTCGGCCTCGCTTATCCTCTCCCTAATTCCGAATTCCGAGAGGCTCTATTTTGCATAGCCAACGCTTTCCGGCAGAAAAGCGATGCAGCGCGCAAACTCTTTCGCATGAACAACTTGACGCTGTGATGACGAATACCACTGGTGTCAAGGCAACCATGCATTGTGGCGAGCTGTCAGCTGAAGTATCGCACTAGGAGCCATGTGAGCGGATAGGGCGTTTCTCAAAAGTTTCCTTGTCGAAATCGCAATGGGTGGTCGTGACAAGTTGACCAAAAAGCGATCTCAAATCAAGACTTACAGAAGTGTGGGGATAGCACCCGATCTGCTGGGCTCTGACTGGATCAGAACTCGGTCAAAGAGAGGATGCGAAAGTGTATATTGCAACGACTCGTTGCTTCCTTCGGCCCATCGCCGGCGGCCCTGATTCATCTTCCTCGTGCATATCTGCTCGTGTGAATCCCTTTTACACCTCGCCATGCGCATGGATCGCAACGAACGAAAGTGCGGGGAAAGCCAACAACATTTCACACCAGGATCAGATGCGAGAAGATCGCGGACCAAGGAATTCTGTGTCCGGTCGGAAATTGATTAGCGGAGTATGGATTGGAGATGGGAGCTAACAAGGTCAAGGCGCCATGTATATGTTCGGTTTTGATGGAGTCCGAGGCTTTACCGCTGCCGGTCTACTGAACCAGGAAGCACAGGCTTCGGAGCAAATCACAGTCGCCAACTTCTGGAAACGTTGGTCAAAAGTCACACACCACCGCCTTCCAGTGTCTGCTCTTTCTTGCGCGCTCAACTCGCTTCTTTTTGACTTTGGCGGCGCATACACCGACACCGACGCAACATCAGATGGCAATCACCGCAACCGCTGAATCAAAGACGCCGTCCTCGCCCAACAGTCCGCAGTCCACCTCGGTTCTCCCTGCCTTTGTTTCCTTCTCGACGTGGCAAGCATCGCACATGCTTGTTGCTGATTCGTCCTTGGCAGGCAGATAGGCGGATCAGAACTTTATCTGCTGCTTCTCCCAGCAAACTTGACATTTTGTGGCGTCTTTAAGCTGCAAGCAGCCCGAATTACGAACGCAAAGACCAACACGCCAGCGCAGCGTTCGAAACACAAATCACTCTGCAGTCGACGCCAAGCCAAGAGCCACGCCAAGAGCCCCCAAAAAGAAAAAGAAAAAAGGATCGACCGTCCTGCGCGTGCAGCTTTCAGAATCTAATTTTAACGGAATTCGGTCTTGCTGCATGTGTGCCTGTCCAACACCTCATCCCTTGCCTGTCCCACCTGACCCTGTCCCTGTCGCTGTCCCTGTATCTGTCGCTGACTCTGTCCCTGACGCCGACTTCGACTCTATTCCTTGCAAGCTTCCAAGCTTTCGTTCGTCTCGAACCCGATCTCTCGTAGCCTTGATGGCCTCGAACAACAGCTTCCATACCTTTGGACAAGAGCCTTCCACCTCTTCTCCCGATACCTATCTCCTGTCCTCTTCCTCGTCGTCGTCATCGCCAGGCCAGCCAGTCCCCTCTCGATCAGTAGATCTCCCCGTAGAGTTCCAACGTTCAATACCTCAAAGCATATCCAAGGACACGGTACACAGCATCGACAGCATTCCCAGAAGACAATCGTCCCTTAGAGAAACGAGCGATCCTCAAAATCTTTCTTCATCCGGTTCTGCCTCGTTACCTCAACCAGAGCCAGCGACCAGGAACACCGAGTCTTCAATACATTCAAATCCAAGTTCGAGCTCAGAGAGTGCCAGGACGCAGACGTCACCGCCAGTTGCATCGTCGAGCACCTCTCCGCAATCATCTGCCACCTCTCTGTTCAAGATCGGCTCGGACCCAAGCGATCCCACCTCTACACTACGTCTTCGCAGAACAGCTGCTAGCCAGCGCGACACCAATACTTCAGCCGAGTCTTTTCCAGACTCGGTCCCTCCTGATCACGACCCCTCTCAAAAGCAGCACAACATGTTCGGCAGCACACCAACCGCCTCTTACTTGCCGCTCAATGCGCGGCATCCCGCGTCACCCACAACCTCCAACTTGATATCGTGGGTCGGCAAGCACAAGATGTTCGTCGTCTTCGTGCTCGTAGCCTCCGTCGTGTCTGTCCAGATCTTGCTCGTAGGTCCTATCGTCATGGATATGGAGCCAGTCAAGAAACTCAAGTCAGAGGGCTTGAGCGCTTTGAGACCACCCCAATGGTTCGGGCACTCCTCCGAGTCGCCAGATTCCTGGTTTCCGTCTCAAAGTGATCCAACCGGCTCAGTTGCGGATGCAGAGCTCGGCCCCAGTTCCTTCCCACCGTTATTGAGCGAAATTAGCTATACCGGCACGCCACAATCGCAAGCCACCCTCTACAAAGAGACCAATCCTCATCGTGGCGAGCTCCCGCCGTATCTCGAGGAGATTCTCAATCGCGACCCTGTCCATCAACCACCGCCCTGGCCACTCAAAGCGCCAGCTATTACCGAGGAGATGTGGACTACACGCACATGGGCAGATCGATCAAAGACTGAAGCAAGCGATGCCGAAAAGCCACAATTGCAGGCCCAAGAGCCAGAGTGGCGACAACCACCATGGGCAGGCTGGAAAGCACCCGTCGAAGAGCTCTCGCGGTCGTCCGAGACACTTCCTAAGGTTCAATACGCATTCGAGGATCCTACGAAACACTCGGGACGCCGCAGTGACGCTTCAAGGGACGAGTTGATCGCTCATCGTCAGAAGCTGGTGCGCAATGCTTTCGTTCACGCATGGGAAGGATACAAGAAGTACGCATGGGGTCATGACGAGCTCAAACCCGTATCAAAGAGCGCCGAAGATCCCTTCAATGGATGGGGTGCTAGCATCGTCGATGCTCTCGACACTCTTCTCGGCATGGGTCTGCCCAAGGAGTACGATCTGGCACGCCAACACGTGCGCGACATTGACTTCCGCCTCATCGGAGGTGGTCGCAGTGCTTACGGAAGCGCCGACGGAAGGATTCCCGTCTTTGAGACTGCCATCCGTTACCTCGGCGGCTTCGTCTCGGCGTACGATCTGAGTGGCGATGTGCTCATGCGCGATCGCGCCGAAGAACTGGCTCAACTTATCATGCCCGCATTCGAAACCAGCACCGGCGTGCCCGTTGGCAGAATCAAGATGATTGATCCTCTCTTCCCGAACTCGATACGTTCACAATCGCAAAACGGCGTCATCCTGTCAGAAGCCGGCAGTCTGCTGCTCGAATTTACACGTCTCTGGCAAGTGACAGGCAACCGCACCTACTTTGACCGCGTGCAGCGCACCACGGACTACCTAGATCATAACATGACGGCTGCCGGTCGTGTCGAATCGCTCTTCCCGACTCACCTCTACCCGGAGCGCAACATGTCGTATGGCTCCATCTCGTTCGGAGGTATGGCCGATTCCTACTACGAGTACCTCATCAAGGAGCATCAGCTTTTGGGAGGACGTCTGTCGCAGTACAGTCGTATGTACTCGGATGCGATCGAAGGTGCCAAGAAGCTCCTCATCACACGTGTCGACACGGTGCCCGGTGTCAGCTTGATGACCATCGGTGAGGTGGCGGGCTCGAGGTACAACGCCAAGCTCGAGCATCTTTCGTGCTTCAGCGGTGGCATGTTGGGATTGGGTGCGAAGCTGATGCCCAACAGAGCCGAGGACATGGAGCTGGCCAAAGGCATCGCGGGTACTTGTTGGTGGGCTTACAACAGTACGACAACAGGTATCGGACCTGAGAGCTTGGTCTTCTACACGAACCAAGACGATGATCGCTTCGAAATGATCAGCCTGCCAGATGGTACATCGCGTCGAGGCAAGCCTCGTGGCAGCCCTATTGTGGGAGTGCGAAGCGTCCAAACGAGCTACCTCAATCGCCCAGAGACGATCGAGTCGGTCTTCTACATGTGGCGAATTACGGGTGATCCAGCGTGGCAAGAGCGTGGGTGGCAGATGTTCGCATCGTGGGTCACTCACTGCATGACCGACACGGGCTTCAGCGCCATCTACGACGTCAATCATGCCCCTGTGAGCATGATGGACAGCATGGAGAGCTTCACGTTCGCCGAAACGTTCAAGTACTACTACCTACTCTTTTCTCCACCGGAGCTCATTTCGCTAGATGAGTACGTGTTCACGACAGAGGCGCATCCTTTGTTGGTGCCGCAGAAGGGCAAGTTTGCCAGGCCAGGAAAGGGAAGCAAGAAGTTTTGGGATGCAGAGTCTGCAGAGGAAGCGCATCTGCCACCTCACACATCGGCAACGTACCCTGGTGGAGAGCGAGGTGCGGTGGGTGGGTTGACAAACAATCAGAAGCAGATGCTGTGGACCCAGTGGCAGACTAAAAACTCGGCAGGAAAGATCCGCGATCTTATTAATGGGCTGGGAGGCGACACACTCAAGAACAAGCTCCGGAGTCTCATTGATCGCACCGATGGCAGTGACTTCACCGAAGCAGATCTCAGCACTCAAAAGGAGGCGCCAGCCACTCAGCAAGGGCAGGATCAAGCAGAAGAGTACCAAGATGCCGTTCCTACACCGGAACACAACTTCGGACGTTTATTAGCTACAGTAGGTGGAACTTCGGTCTACGAGGCGGCTGACGGGACATTAGAGGTGGATTTTGCCGAGAACACGGATGAAGCGACGCAACAAGCTGTGATCGAGAAGCTCGAGTCGCATTTCGAAACAATGGATGCAGACACGGCGGCTTCGTTGCTTCGCTCTATCGAGGCTGTCCAGGCCGCTGATGCGGAAGTGGAGCGTCAGAGACAAGAGCACGAGCTCTTCTTTGCTCGATTGAGGTCCAAGGGCATTCGTTAGAGGCGTCTCACTCAACAATAACATTTTCTTCATGCACACGGTCTTACGTGTATCCTGATCAGACCGTCCGTACAGCATCTCTGACAACCTTGGAAAATGACGAGTGTGAACCTGAGAAGTGTGAAAGGTCAAGATCAGAGGTGAGTGACTATCAGGTGCGAGTGCGAATTTGGGAGTGAGTGTGCACGGTTCACAGCGGCGTCATTTTAGAGAACGCGGCTTCCAGAATTACCTGCAGGAGGGGCAACACACACAGACCCTGAACAACCACGTTTCGTTCGTACACCACCTCGTCTCTCTTCATCGATACCCGCAGTCATCTACTGCTATATAGCGCAAGGCTCCATCATCACTACAGAGCTTGCAGGTCGCACAGGAAGCATCACCATCGATGTCATGTCGCGCTGAATCTCGACCATACCCCTACGATCACTTTCGTCTTCCACAACAAGCTCTCGCCGGATCACACGCTTGAGCGACCCACACAGCCATGAGCGATCTAAGGATCCATGCGGCCTTGTCACCGCGAGTGGCCGTACTAGCCAGCCCTGACGTCGATCGTGTCATCCAGCTCAATGGCATACCGGATCTACCAACGCTCTTGCGACCCTTCGAGTTCTCAGTGGAGCGCCTCTCCGTTCGTACATCTCAGCTAGAAACTCGGGTCTGTGATCGCTTCCCACTCCGGTTCGACTCGTATGCGCTCTTCAACCCAGAAGCTGCTCGCGCTGTCGGTCTCTTACATTCTCAGGCGCCATCGAGACCTTCCGCTGTCGGGCAAACCAATGAGGAGCTTCTTGATCGTGTCAACCAGCTCATTGCCACCAACATCAAGAGATGGGATGCTCAGGTGTCTAAGCCGGCATCAACAGCTCAGCAGCAGATAATCGAGAAGAGCAAAGATGTCGATGAAGATGATGAAGAAAAGCAAGAGGTGTTGGAAGAGTCTCTCAGAGAGCTGCAACGACGTTCGATCGAAGACACGACCCCTTGGTTTGCTGCCATTCAGCAACTCGTCTTTGGTCAACGGACTATTGCCAAGCACGAGACCTTTGGACATCCCGTCGCTGTGCTTTTGGCTGTCTCGAGCGCCTCGCCAGACCCGATGAACGACTTTGCCAAGTTATACGAAACCACATCTCAATCATCGCCCTTCTCAGCCCATCCCTACATCAACCCGGACACCCTTAAGTACTATGTACTCATTCATGATGTGCGTACGTCAGGCTCCGACCTCGCAAGCTCCAAGGAGATCTTGGAGCAAATCAAGAAGACATACGGACTTCATTGCTGCCTGTTAGCCATCAACAGTGCTGCCGACGACCGCGCTGCTCCACCTGCGAAGCTTGCAGACCTCTGGGCGCCATATGTGCCGAGTTTGCCGAGTTCGCCAACACTAGCTTCGAGCTTCAATAGCGATGCTGCAGGTTCCAATCTCGCAACAGTGCTAGATGAGGAGGATGTCAAACGCATCAAAGGCTTCATCCGCGAGCTGACAGCTCAGTCTATTGTGCCTTACATGGAACGCTACGTTCAACATATGGGCGAACACCTCGCAAACTCACGCAAGGGCTTGACCAACAGGCTCTTTGGCGCATCTCGAAAGCTCTTCGGTGGAGTCTCGGTCGGTGGAAGTGGAGATAAGAGTGGAACACCGTCCGGTCTTGCGACTTCTGGAGGCTACGATTCTCAGCATGAGTTCTACCCTTACAGCTCAATCGAAGCGCAAACCAGACGGCTCGCCGACTTCGCATTCACCATCAGAGACTACAAGCTCGCTGCTTCCATGTACGATCTGGGCCGAAAGGATTATGGTGGAGATAAGGCATATCGATACGCTGCGGGCGCGACAGAGATGTTTGGTCTTTCGCACTTGATGATCATGTACACATCGCGAAGCGCTCCGATCGATGTCGACAGCTACTTGGCACAGGCTTGTCACGAGTATGGGTTGCGTTCGCCTGCTCGTGCTAATGGTCCAGCGGTGGACGAGAATCATGCTCTGCGAGCTACACTGCTCTACTATGAGGCATATCGCATGTTGGGCTACCTCAGGCCTGCGCCGGCAGGTTTGTTGCGCATGTCTGCCCAGTCGGACGAGGTGCTCGCGCCTCTTCTGCTCGAGCAAGCTGCGTTGGCATGCCTCAAGCTTCGACCAAGACCATCACTGCGCAAATTTGCTCTCCATCTCGTCACAGCTGCTCACAAGTACCAGGCTTGCGGTCAAAAGGCTCTTTCGCTGCGATGTTATGCTCAAGCTGCCGTCGTCTACCGCGAAAAGGGCTGGGCGCTCGTTGAGAATCATATAGAGCACGAGCTCGGCATGCAGGCGTACAATGAGGGTGACTCGGATGCCGCAGTTGCTCACTTGATCAAGCTCATTCGGCCTAGCTCCAACTCGTCTGATGAGCATGACGCTTTCCTAAAATCTGTTCAGACTGCCTACAAATACTCCGGGCAGGCCGACCAAGGGTCGGCGTCGTCTGCTTCCGGGGCTGCGACGTTGGCCCTTCCATTCCCGATCTTTGACACCGCAAGCGCGTCGCTGCAATTCGTTCCCGAGTCGAGCGCTTCAGCGACTTCGACGGTCGATGACTCGGTGTGGGAAAGGTTAGAACAGGAGCTTGTCGATCATGGACTCGGCGAGCGGATACTGTCGGATGGAAGTACCCGTCGACGAAAGCGACCGACCAGTCAGACTTCGTCACAGGCGAGGCAAGTGCCCGTTAATCAGACATTCTGGCTCGAGGTCCTTGTCCGCAATCCGCTCGGCGTCGAGCTTACGATAGACAGCATTCGACCATCGCTGGTCATCTCCAGCTCCAGCGAGGCTTCGGGCGACACGGAGCACCTCAGCGATGACGATTTCGAAAGTGACGACGCTGGCAGCTTGATTCTGGGTGCCTTCGAGCAACGCAAAGCCAGAGTAGCCATTCGGGTCCGCAACGAAGCGCGTAGTCTCCGCGTCGCGAGCGTTAGTTTCAGACTCGCAGAAGCGATTCAACTCTCGCAGAAGCTGGACAAGAGGGGTAAGCGACTCAATGCCACCAAGGAGCAGAGGGCTTCAACAGTGTACGGACCTGATCTGAGCTTGGCGGTGTCAGTGCACGGTCCTCGGCCGACGTTGACCGCCAAGATCGTAGAGGCACCGCAGGAGGTGTTCCTCGGTGAACAGGTTTGTGTCAAAGTCCTGCTCAAAAACGAGGATAGGACGCCCATTGACGATCTGCGTGCGCTATGCAATCAGCCCGAGGTTGCTACTTTCGACGCCCGTGATCCGTCATTGAGTGCAGGCGGAGCAAGTGTCAACATGCCGAATCACCTCGAGGCAGGCTTTCCGCAGTTCGTATTGGACACAGACGGTCATACCCAGCTTCAGCCAGGACAGGAAGTGGAAGGTACCTTGATGCTGCGTCCGGTCAGGACTGGAGATGTTAGCCTTGCTTGGCTGTTGCCATTCTCTTCGGATGACGGCGAGACTTACCTGTCCCGAATGGCATTCTCGACGCGTGTGTCACCTGTCATACAGATCAGTGTCGAGACAAAGCCGAGTCGCGGTAGAGACTGTACGCACGATGTGGTCATCGAGGCCAGTAACAGACTCACGCATGACGAAGTGCGGCTCGATGCCGTATCCGTTCTGAGTCCTCATTGGAAGATTGTCAATGACTCAGAGACGGGTGACGAGGTGGGTATCCCGCCCAAACAGACCTGGAGAGGTCGATTGCGGATTCAAGCAAGTTCAACTCAGGATGGCGCCCCTGAGGCGGAGCAATACACAGCGACAAAACTGCAAGACCTCCTCCTGAGCCGCGATACTCGCCGTTCCCCACCCCCGGACATCCAGCTTTACCATTCGCATCAGACATATGGCTCTGCAAGTTTATCAGCAACGACGCCACTGATGCTGCATCGAGAAGCCCGTAAGCTCTGGCGCACAAAGACGCTAGCTTCCACGTTTCCGACCCTCACCGCTCGCGATCGACGATCCTACTTCACACTTTGGCAGCCTCGTGAATTTGACCTCTTCGTCTCATTTTCCGTCTCTGGGACTTCGGCTCGCACCGGGCAGGTGGGAGTCTTCGGAGTCTTGCCCGGCCCATCGCGCAGTCAGATCCGTGCAATCACTCATCCGGATACAGCGTCAAAGACGGGCGCAATTCGAAGTTTGTACGCCGAGACGCTGAAGCAGAAAGCTTCGCTACTGCAGAACATTCTTTCGAGTCCGTTGGGGAGCGATCAGAATCCAGTGGTTGTCTATGTCGAATCTGTGGAGGAAGGAAAGAAGGGGGATGTGAAAGGATACGACTTTGTGCTGCGCAACTTTTCAGACGTGTACGGTGTGAGGGTAGAAGTGCAACTGTCGGAGGCGATGGGTGAGGTGAGCGGGTGGATTGGAAGAAAGACGCTCAGATGCGAGCTAGGCCCAGCGGAAGCGGACGTGGTGAGGGCGAGGAGGAGGGAAGGCGAGGATGGAGCAAAGGGGCCAGTGAGGTTTGTGGTCATTACAGAAGCGCATATGGGTGGAAAGGAGAAGGAGGTGGTTGGAAGGTTCGTGGAGCACTACTGATCACCACTACCAGCCCTTTGCACTGGCAATAGAATAGTTTCAACAAACCCGTCTGACAGTTCTTCATACAGATAGTGTGTTTGCGACGTGAAGCGATGACCTACGGCGAGCTAGTATGTGGAATGCGGAGAAGCAAGGCTCTTCAACGAACAAATGGAGAGGTGGTGGAGGAATCTCGGTCTGATTCTGCTCTTTCTCGGTCCTGGTCTAAGAGGCCAGGATGACGGTGTTTAACGGTGACTTTTGTACATTTTATGCCTTTGTCAAGCAACTCTTACTTCTCGACCTCATTCGATTGTAAGCTCGAGTGTATAGCTGTGCCACACTCATGCAAATGACTCTCAGCATCTTTCTACTAATTAGCGATCCGAGCGACAAAAGCTATAGCAGTCGCGTGGTAAGTTGTGCGAATCAGGCACAAATTTCTGAGAGAAGAGCGAGTCCGCGGATAGACGGACGCGCCGTGCCTTGAGCAACCCAAATTTTTACCCCAAGAAAGGAAGAAAATGAGCATTTCCCCCCTACTTTACAATTTCTACCTCGCCGACGACGACCCTGGGGAGTGAAGGAGAGAGAGGGTTCTGCACGGCAAAAGCGCGCGCCAATGTTAAGCGAGATGGACTCAAACTCTGCCCATTCGCTGCTGGTGCGGACAGCCTCAGGGTCGAGAAAAATGTTTTCTGGTTGCCGGCTGACCGGAAAGTCTTTCGATTGTTGCGAATCTACCAGAAGGATTGGTAGCGCTGGGGCGTTGGGAATTATCATTGCTCTATGTTTAATGGTGACTAGCTCTGATCAATGCTGAGGAGAGCGGTTGCGGCTTAGCTGGCTGCCTAGGATTAAAGCGAACGGAAAGCTGGAAGGAGCCCTTGCTGCAGTACAGCTTCAACTTTGAAATGCTTCTTTGCATGCATATATTCTGTCTGGTTCTCGCTCTTCTTCTTTGCCTCGACTCTCCAACAACGAGTCAGCTGATATGACTGACTGACTTCGAGTCTGAGGTGCTGCAATGAATGGCTTGTCTCAGAGCAGCAAAGACGTCGGTGGAACGGACGAACTGTGTGAAGCACGCGATGCGAATTTCATTGTTCCGCCTGCCTGCCTGCCATTTGACCGCACTCTGGGTGCTGTTGTAGTCCAACTTTGGAGGATTTGTTGATTGACTTTTATGCAAAAAATATACCGCTTGCAGCTCCGCACCTCCTCTGGCCCCGTGTCTCTCGACTCGATTTCTGCCCCAGCCCTCAAGAACCACATTTGACTCGTTGTTGCGCGAATTCTTTTGGTTTCGCGTTGGAGGCCCCCACGGTGACACCCTTGCCCTGGTTTTAACTTACTGTATTTGAGCAGGGTTTTTTAGCGTTGCCGTTGAAGTGTGTCTGCAGCCGCTGCACCGCGGCTACCTGACGACTCGACTCGACTCGACTCGACTCCACTGGTCAGCTCCACTGACGGTTCTGATCTTTGAGGCTCGCCTGCATACGCTTCTGCAGACTCTGCCTTCCCTTCCTGTCGGTCCTTTTCTGCACGGCCTGATCTGACCTTTTGCTGATCGGGCAAACGACCCTGTTCTATTCTGTCTCCTCCTCCTTCTCATCATCATCCTCTTCGTCATTGACGTCTCTGACTCGGACTGTATCCCTGGGGTCGGCTAGATACATACCGGTTGCTTCGAATCCAGCCAACAAGAATAAGAACGGGGTCCCACATCCGACCACAAGCCTTCTCCACCGCGCTCAACCAGCTGCGACAAGTCGATACGTCTGCAATACCAGAAACTTAGCATTCCTGCTCGACTAATTCAACAGAATACTGCAACAGAGTCTGGAGGTACCTTGCCTGAGCGCCGTGGGTCGCGGCTCTTTTTCTTCAAAGCATCACCCCTCTCCAGCCAAACGATAACTTTGCACCACAGCCAAATCTTGACTCAGCTACGGCTCTCCCGACGTAGCTCCAAAGCTTGTTTCTAGTGTAGCGGTTCAGCTGACGCAGCAGTCACAGTATCAGCAGCGAGTACGCAGAAGCGGTCACGTCTCGTACAGCCACCTTTCTGGAATCGTCTCACGCAGCGGCTCTTCCGAACAGGCTTCGAGACGCATACAGTCGCTTCCTCCGACTGCTCGGTCAACATATACAGCGCCAAGCCAGGATCTTCTGACGACTCTCCTCTTGTTGTCTCAGCTTAGGAGGCACGCAGTGTTCAGGCTACACTAACATCCGACTCAGCCTTTGTGTCGCTCTACAAAGCTCGCTAACGCAACATAGATCTACACAGCCAACACTAACCACCTTCTCGGACGACGCCAACACGTCTGGCGGTGACCATTTCCCTAAGAATCAGCAATCATGGCGCCGCTTTTGCTCAAAGTCAAGGGCAACAAGTCCTTCAGCCCCTTTTCGAACCTTCACGATGAAGACTCTCTGCTACGAACATGGCGAGTCTGCACCAAAGTCGCTGCCCACCTCGAGCAAGGTCAACGTCTAGAGAATCTCAGTTGGCGTTTGTGGTACCTGCACGATCTCATGGTGGAGGACAACGACGTCAAGAGCAAAAGGGACTTCAAAAAGCTCTCCAAAAGCACGGGGGAGAAGCTCGACCGCGACAAGGGTCGTGCCATCAACGAACTTACCGCTCCCAATTTCCGCAAAACGGATTCAGGAGAGGCTCTCCGCAAGAAGGCTATTGAGCGTCAGAAGCTACGTGCGCTCGCCGTCGCAAAGCTTCAGGGCAAGTTCAGGAATGGAGCGGGCAAGCAGAGTATGAAGGATATGCAATATACTTTTGCGCTCGATCCCACGGTCAACTTCAAGCAGACTACTGTGGGCAACAAGGACGCATCCAAAGAATATGCCCAGACACAGCGTCTCAACGGTCCTGTCGGAACCACCAGCAAGTTCCCACTCAGCCTCTCACCACCAGCATCCGGCACCGAAACTCGAGATGACGCGATGGAGTTGACATCCGACTCGCAATTTGACGCTAGCATGATCGATTCAGGTCCTACTTTCGACCAGATCATGGCCAGTGCAGGGTTGGGCGATATGAGCAGCGCAGCGGGTGGATACAGGTTGGAAGATATTGAAGCAGCCGAACGAGACTTGTTGCTCAATCATCATATTGATCTCAACGCTCCTCTCGACAGCTTGCTTGCAGGTCTCGGCAACATGGAAGACGTTCAAATGGATCTTTCGGATCTCGGATTGCCCGTAGGCGATCTTCCCAACTTTAACGCTCCTTTCGACCAAAACTTTGCCGACATGACAGCATCAGCTCCTTCCACCGGTCCGATCCGTTCGACAGGCCCCGCCAAAGTGAAGCAAATCAAGAGAAAGAACACCGATCCCAAACCACAAAAGGTCGCATCCGAGTTGGCAAGGAAGAAGGCCGAGGAGCTGAGGGCATTCCGCAAGTTGACGGAGCAGACGCAGCGCACTCATATTCAGAACAGCTCGAGGCCCGAGTCGAAAGAGCCTTCGCCGGATGGTAGTGTTAGCAGCAGTTGGAGCGTCCCTGGTGGCAGCGAATCACAGCCGGATTGGCTCAACTATGGCACTGGCAACCAGCACGGGCTGTCCCAGAGCTTGCCAGAAGGTGCGCATTTGCCACTGTCGGGATACGGAAGCATTGCGAACGCTCAGAACCCCATGTCGGGTCTGCAGATCGATACTTCGATCTCGACGATTCAGGGGAATGGCTCGATGCAACCTCCTCCATTCGGTGCCAGAGGCAATTCGGTTTCTGTTCCCACCACTCCACTTTTAGCACCAGAGGCAGGTCCTTTCCAAGGTGCAGATCGACCAGTAGACTCGCTTTCAGCACCTTCTTCCCCAACATTACGACCAGCGCTCGCCAACATTGGCCGCTCAGGCTCCAGCCCTGGTCCCTCGACAATCACGCATCCCAAAGCCATCAAGCGTCACTCTACAGACGGAGCATTGACAGGTGCCGATGGCTTGCCGAAGCCCAAAGGACGTGGTCGTAGAAGCATTGCCGGCTCGATCGCGTTTACTGCCATCAACCCGGATCTCAACAAGAAGCCCGACAGTCTTCCTGCAGGAAGCTCCACGCCGAGTGCTGCATTTGCTTCCGGCAGTGGGCATCCAACGCAAGCGATGTGCACCAACTGCGGTGCTACCTCTACCCCACTGTGGAGAAGAGATCCGAACGACTTGCTTCTCTGCAACGCATGTGGTCTCTACCTCAAACTGCACAAGACGCCACGACCTAAAAGCTTGAAGAACCACCACAGCCACTCGCATTCGGGTCACATCACTCCCTCAGCTACTCCAGGTGGTGCGTCCGCGCCGGGCTCGAGAGCAGGTTCGCCTTCAAGAAGCGGCTCGCCTGGGGCGGAGGATATGATGTCGTGCTTCAACTGCGGAACCTATACGACACCGTTGTGGAGGAAGGATGATGCAGGGCACACGGTTTGTAATGCTTGCGGACTTTACTTGAAGTTGCATAACGAGCACAGGCCGGTTACGATGAGGGCGGATGTGATCAAGAAGAGGTCGAGATATGACGAGAAGCGAGGGAGAGCGTCGGCAGCGAGTTCGAGGAGGACGAGTCCTCAGCCTCAGAGCGCACCCATTTCGGCAGATGCAGATGGTCAAACGGCGAGTGAGCCAATGGCAGTGGAAAAGCCGGCGAGGGCAAAGAGCAACTCGGTGACTTTCCAGTTGCCACCGAGTATTCAGGGCTTGGAGACCTCGACGAACGCAGCGACGTCCAGTTCTGCATCTGGGTCGGCTGGGTTGGCGAACGGTTCGTGGCCTTCGCTCGGCGTCGCAGCGAATACTACTGGAGGTGGGACTGGCAATGTAGAGGGAGGAAACCTCGCACATCAGCTAAATGACGCTTTCGCTAGCGCCGTCAATCGGTTCAGCACTGGTGTACCTTCGCCATCAACCTCGTCTAATCCTCCTTCCGCCAATCCAGTCGACGCTTCGCAGCAGTTCAGCTGGACTCCCCTTCCTACACCTTGGGGACCCAACTCTACCAATCCCGCCACCACGAATACCGCCTCTGCGCCACCTTCGATTACAAACTCCAACTCCACCCCCACTTCTACCGCATCCACCACCTCTCCCCCCATCTCCGGTCCTAGTACGACGGACATCCAAACGCTCTCCGCTGCATTTTCCGCCCATCCAGCTTTAGCCTACGCGGTTCATCAAGCGGCGGAGAAGTTCCCCGCCTTCTTCGCGCAGAACCCCTTAGGCGCGACAGCAAGTGTAGCCGCTGCAGCGGGGATCAGCAATCCGTTCGGGAGCAGTCCCGCTTTCGCTGCGGCCATGGCGAATGCGAACTCCAATGCCAATGCTCAGCAGCCAAGTGCAGCAGAAGTGGCAGGAGGCATGGAGATTGGAGGTGTAGGAACTCCAAGTAACTTAGGAGGAGCCGGGGCGGATGTCCTGATGGATATGGCGTCTACGCCGAATTCGTCGGGTGAAGGAGCAAGTGCAGGGAAGAGTGGGAACGGTGCAGGAGGGGCGACAGGGCAGAGTGTGGATTTGGGTGAAGGAGGAACCCCTCAAGCCGGTTCGTGGTGGTGATCCATCTACACAACACAAATACCTTTCTATCGTTCGTCTTCGTAAAGCAGTTCTTATGCGAAGCTTGTACTTGTATCACCACGATCGTCACTCGCTCTTTTGAAGCCTGAGAATGCTTCAAAAATGTGTTCCTCGACTGTGTGAGTGATTGTCATTTCTCTTCTTCCTTTGATCACAGCATTGCAAACAAGATGGTGTTGTTTGAAAGGCCTGTATATGGCGTTTGGGCTTGGTCAAGACTTTTCTTCCTTGCTCATCAAAGGACACACATTTCACAGACCCAAGTTGCTACTCTACAGCATCTATCACATTTACAATTGTCAAACCAGAAGTCAACCCCTGTTCCTTATCAAACACTGTGTTAGGACCATAGGGTCTGAGTACCATGGGGTGGCTATGGTTGTGGGGGTGGTATGTTGTTGAGGGGCTGCACAAATGTCTGTGGGGGAAAAGAAGGGGGGGCAGGGGTTTAGGGGGGGGGGGGGCAGGTAGGGGAATTGATCTGGGAGCCTGATGCTAGGTTGTGACAAAATTGATCTTGGCCCAAGCTGGAGAAAGCAGCAGCAAAGACATACCGGAAGCAGCTCTGAAGGTCCTCCATGGTCCTTCTGCAGGCAAGAGAGGGCCTGTGCGCACAAACATGGCTCTGCTTGTCCATACTATAGGAAGAGCTACTTGTCTGAGGGAGGTCATGAAGCATTTGGTCATGGTGCCATGGCAATGGAAGCCCCTCAACGTCCCCATCTTGGAATGCAACAAGGCAGTAACACAAGCTTGTCATAGCGCGCTTTGAAACATCTGAAGGCATGGCCAATGTTGTTGAGAGGCACCATCTAGCTGCAAATAAGGCAGGCAAACTGTCTGTGCTTGGCTTTAAGGCACTCAGAGATGGAGCAGTGAGAATCTTCAATTGGAAACCCTGAGATAGAGTATGTTGAATTGGATCCTGACATGGCTGCTTAGGCTTGTTGAGGCAGGGAATTGTGCAAGGCTCAGTGGCAAGAGGAATTTCAGACTTTGCATGGTTGACCCAATTCATTGGAATGTCTACACCCCTGTTCAGACATTAAGACCTGGAGATTGGCAAGCAGGTAGTGAGAAGGCAGAGATGAAGGTGTTGCTTCAGTTGTTTACCAAAAGTCATTTTTGGTGCCGGAATTCGTTGATTGTTTTCCGCGCTCCACTTTTTGATGTTTTTGACCGCGGAATGCAAGTCTCCTACCTCGCAACTCCATCTCAGTTCTTGATCCACACAAGCATCATCACCATCGTGCATTGTCGTATTTGAATGCTTGGCCCATGATGCAGGGCTTCAACATGGGTCGATACCGCCCTGCTTCTTCCGATCCCACGGTTGAGCCTTTCAATAAGACGCATCCGCTTGGCAAACGCGCACGCAAACTTTCGGAAGGAATCCTAATCGTTCGCTTTGAACTTCCCTTTCACGTCTGGTGTCTGCACTGCAACTCGCACCTCCCCCAAGGCCGTCGGTATAATGCGGAGAAGAGGCAAGTTGGTGATTACCTAGGGACAAAGATTTGGGGGTTTGTGTGCAAATGCAACACCTGCGGAAGTCGATTCGAGATCCAGACCGACCCAAAGAACGCCCGGTATGTCGCAGGCGAGGGGTGCAAGCAGCAAAATCAAGAATGGGACCCCGCAGAATCCGGCGGACATGCGATCTACAATTCCGAGGCGCAACAGGACAGCGACCCATTTGCCAAACTCGAAAAGGAAGAAAGGGAGAAGAACAAAGCCAAAGCGAGGCAAGCAAGAATTGCCCAACTTGAAGAGCAACGAAGCAAAGATTGGAGCGATCCTTACACACTCAACGCAAATCTCAGAAGATCTTTCAGGAAGGAAAAGAGGAGAAGGACCGAGCAACTGGAGTCAGATATCGAGCTGAGAAGGAGAATCGGGTGGAACCATGATAAGATGCTCATCGAAAGTACACAAAGCACGAGCGAGAGAGATGCAATCAAGTTCCACAAGCAGCGTGCACAACTCACTCTATCACAACCGAGTTCAAGCCAGAGCGGCAAAGAGAAAGGGAAAGGGAAAGCGAAGAGTGCAGCAGCGCAAAGACTGCAAGCGACTTTGATAGCAAATGCACGCAAGAAAGCGGATATCTTCAACATCATATCAGCATCTCCGAAAACCAAGTAGTCATGGCAACCTTGTCTCACTACAACCGCTTCCACTTCGAAGCAAACCCAGCATACACATCTATAACCATTGTCGCGAGTCTATACCAATGCATTGCAAGTTATTACCACATGTTCGTACAAAGATCTATTCATTAAACATCAATCCCATCCTCCTCCGTCTTCCGCTTTGGCGGTCGACAGCTTGGTTTCAACAACTCGTACCTGTGCACCTTCTTCTTACCCTCTCCTCCCTCAACCTCGACCAATTTGAGGTAGAGATAAAGCTTCTCGCGATCCATCTTGACCACCACCGGATGCAACGATAACCACTGCAAAGCGCGTACTTTGAACCTCTGCCAGCTGGTGTCTGTTCTGTATCCGTCCAATCGTTGCTCCCACCGGTAGGCTGTGCGGACGATGACGCTATCGGTAGAGTAAGCTGTGCCGCCACCGGTGTAGTGCGATGGTGTGACCGAAGGGTTGGCGGTCATTCCCCATGATCGCTCGTTCCTATGCTTCGAATCCACCGTCGATGCATTAATGAAAATCGAGGAAGGAGAGGGGTCGTCATCGATAGTCGAAAAGTCTCTTCGAGTGACCTCAGTGGGAGAATGACCTAGTCCAACTTTGATAGTGGCCGCTTTGCGCAAGTGCGACTCCACCGGGTCCAAGAACGGATTGTCCTCCCCTTTGGGGTCCGAGATCCTTCCACCTCTCCGGGGTTCTGACCACCCTCTCCCCGGGTTGAGCACCCTCCCTGTCTGATGACCTGCAAAGACGATCTCATTAAGGTAGAAGTAGATGCGGTTCAACAGACCCCGATTGAAAGGTCCGCCGGTCGTTCCATTCTTCTTCCAGAGCCCTCGCTCGTGCAAGAACTTCTCCAATGCATGTCTCGTCATCGGCCTGTACGCGATTGAAGTTGGATATTGCGGTGAGAAGCTGCGTCGGTACTTGCGAAGGAGGCCGTAGTCGCTACTGTTGAGTCTCCAGATCTCGTCAAATAGGATCCACCAGAATCGATGCACGGGAGAACGGTTGATCGCCGCCAAGCGCTCATACATGAGAGTGACGCATCCTTCGTACAAGATCGGCAGATTGCGCATGCTTCGTCCACATCCAGTCTCGACCAACGCCATGCGCAATCCGATCGGACTCAAGCCGTCGTTGTCAAACACATCCGTAAGGAAGGAATAGGGAAGGACGCGCTCTTTCCATCTCGCTTCCCTCTCGAAATGGCGTCGATACTTGCAGAGCAATTTCTCCACCAAAGGAACCCTCTCCAACACTAGCAGCTCGTTATCCTGGAAGAACCTCGAGATGGTCGAGTTCATCTCAAAGTCTTCAGTGAGACCAAATGCGCGAGAAGCACTGACATGCATCTCTCTTCGAACGGTTGTGATAGCACCGCTGGATTCCTTCATCTTGCCCTCCTCGTAGACGATTGTAACTTCGAATCCGCTGCCAAAGTTGTAGCCTGCCCAATCGAATTCGTTGCGGCGCTCGATCTTGATGACACCCTCGGTGTAAGAGATGGGTGTTGCCAGGACATACTCGGACAGCCCGTTCGCCGCCGGCACCTTACCAAACCTAGGCAAAGCTTTTCGTCGTGTCGAAATTCGGCCAAAGAACTTGTCGACGAGAGCCATGCCGCTAGTCGTATCACCCACTTGGATGTTCTCCACGAAGGGACAGAGCACTTTTTGACCTTCAAGGGCACGCAAAGTCTGGCGAACCATCTTCTTGCCCCTCACGTCCGGACGCGAGTTCTGTTCGATGAATGCTTCGAACTCTTCGACACTGGTCAACGAAACACTGTGGGAGCTGCCTTCGTCGTAACGAACAACGAGTGTCGGAGGGAAGGGCACCATGAACGCCTTGCCGAAGAAAGACATGACACCGGAAGGGAAAGGTGGTTCGTGCGGCCGCCAGTACGCATCAAGTCCCGCAAAGTCCTTCTGTATCCTTCTGATGAGCTTCTGGCGGAAAATACCCTCCTCGGTCCTACAAAGGTCGACTTCGCGTCGAAACGCTTCGATACCAATCTGTTTAACGATCTTGAGATTCTCAATGTGACGTTCCGCCACAGAGCCCTGGAAGTCGATCAAGTACGGCGGCCAGCGATCTTCTTCCGACATCGAGAACGCAATCGTCTGATCGAGGGGCATGTGGTACTCGCGACCGCACAAGATCAAAATGGACAGTGTTTCCTCCCAGACTCGACGCTTGATATGCTTTGTGATGTCGAGCACGGGCGAAAAGACGTCAATGGTGTAGTCGACACGGCTTTGCCATCGTTTGACCTGGTGAGCGACGAACGACATGCCGATCAATGCAAAGTAAATGTTCCCGCCATAAGTGAAAGCCTGAACGAGATAGAGGATGGTTGTGTTGTATACGGTGGAGCCTTGGACGTTGAGTGCGACGAGCAATCCAATCGTCGCTGTGAGCACGTAGCCGATACGAGATACCATCTCAGATCGATTACCGACTCTGTCGACGAACGGCTGAATGACGATGTGCACGCCAAGCAAGCTTGACATCACGACGATCAGCATCGATTGTTGCACTACCAGCATGTTCCTTGTCGGAAACGAACGGAAGAGGCAGTTGTCCTTAGCAACCACGCCGATGATGAGCAAGTTGGACAATTTGAACAGCAAGATGTAGAGCGGTTTGTAGTAGCCCCACTTGCGGTGGTATGAGTTGTAGAGAAAATTGAAAGGAGACTTGTCGCGATTGAGCAATCTGTGATAGTAAATTTGCATCTCTTCCTCGCTCCTTTTGCGGCCAAGCTCGTTGTATGGGCTGACGTTCGGAAGCATCTCTTTGATGGTCATCATGAGCTTATATGGGTACCAAAGCGTGTAGAAGATGATGATGAGGACTGACAAGGGCAAGATGACCCAAGCCCAATTGAAGGCATCTTTGCGCATGGTGGTGGTGTAGCAAAAGGCGAGTGGAGCACGCCAGATGTCTGGGTCACCAATCAGCGGCCCGGGATCAGGATTGTCGATTCCACCCTTGTACGGATTGGACACGGGCCAGAAATCGCTTGACCAAACCAGCGCATCCACGGCCAGCTTGCTTAGCGGCAGGTAGAGCAGTCCCAGGACAAACACCAAGCAGGTGTTGGCGAAACGCGTACCTCGTGAAGCGCTCTTATAGATCCAACCTTGCGAGTCGAAACCCTCGACGTTCTTGTTTGGATTGTGAGCCTTGGTCACGCGCCAGAAGCGCCAAAGACAGAGCGCAGTGACAAGAATCCAAACGACGAACAAGATGACGGCGTAGCCAAAGACTGAAACAAGATCGAATCCCAGAATGGCTGGCAAGGTCTGTAGAACGAACTTGAAGAACTTGCTGGTGGTAGTTGTGGGGTCACTGCTGTCAAAGTACTTCTGGAAATGAAGTTGAATCGTCATCATCTGGAAGAGATCTCGTAAGGTTTCCAAACGAAGAATGCCCGCTGCAAAGGTGCTACCTTCGACACCGATGACCATATCAAAGATGATGCCGAGCCAACCAACGGACCAAATGCCCCCTGGCGGTTTGCGCGGGCCAATGGCATTGGACTTGAGCTCGTCAAGGTTGTTCTCCTTGAGCAGCATGAGAGGTGGGAACATTTCTCGGCGAGTTACGGGGTTGGCGCGAGTCGAGAGCTTGCTTGAGACACCTTCAACTGGTGAGTGCGAGATGCCGGTTGCTCGCGCAGCTGACTGCTGACTCGCGGTCAGCCGAGCAGAGATGCGACTGGCTACCTTTTGGGCCTGGGCAGCGTCTTCTGCTACCAGGGTGGCATCGTCGTCGCTATCATTTTCGAGAGCCTCTTTCGCATCGATAGCATCGGTACGATCATAGGCTCGCATGTCACCATCTTGAAGCTTCTTTTCGGTGGCTGTGCTAGCTGCTAAAAGCGGATCGACATCCTGTTGGTCTGTATGGCTGCCTTTGCCTCTGAGCCCTCGCTTGAGCTTGGAAGGCTCTTTGGCGTGCGAATCTGCTGCTCGTCTACGTCGAATCACATTGTCGCCTTCTGAGCCTGGACGAGAATCAATGGCAGAAGAGTATAGCACCGCGGGACAGCTGATCTGACCACCTGCGACCTCGAGCTGAGCGAGTCTTGAGCTGAGCTTGGAGTTGATGCGGCGTTTATTGATCTGTGACCCATCCGCATGTGGAATGGAACCCTGACCAAAAGAGGCAGATTCAGCTGAAGTCTCGTGAGCTTGGTCGTCCAAGTCGAAGAGGTCAAGCTCTTGCTCGGTGCAGACGACACGAGAATCGGTGAAGATGGGCTCGCCAAAGATGATCGGATTCTTGAGATACTCTTCGAGTGCTGGCAGATGGATGGGAGCAGCATCTCGCACAAAGACTTCATCCGCCGAGATAGGAAGCGCATCGCCATCGGTATTGGAGCAAACGAAATTCTGAGCAATCTCATCGGCGACTAGCGTTTTCCAGCGTGCGGCCTCAAATCTGGTGGATGGACTGACACCATCTACCTCGATGGCCGGAGAAGATGGTAACAATGGAATGCTGCTCGGATCCTCGGCTGACCAAGTCTCGTTCGTCGGTGGTAAGGCATTAGAACGTAGCGGTGCAGAAAGGTGAGAGCTGGATCGCTCGGGTATAGATGCAGCTTGTTCTGGAAGACCATGTCGAAAGGAAGAAGGAAGATATTTTCCGGTGCCGAGATGCACTTTGGCATCGAGATCAAAGATATGAGCGGAAGTTGATGACTTGCCGAGACCATCCTTGAGTGTTACAGCTTCAGCGAGTGTGGTGGCTTTGTCGGGTATATGGAGGCGTGAGAGAGTACGATTGGCCGAAGGATTCGAGATGGCTGAAAGCTTTGACTCGCGCGTAGGTGACAACGGAGCCAATAGAGACGATGGCGCTCTCTGTGATTCGGCACGCTGACTTTGTCGGGTATATAAGAGAGGTGGAACAAGGTCGGCTAAGCGGTCTGCGAGATCATCAGGTGAAAGAGGGCTGCTGTCGTGCAAAATCGACTTCTTTGAGGCAACAGTATCGATTGTGGACAGCGGTGAGGTGTGGCTGGATCTGTGAGAGAAGCGAGAGGGAGACACTGGAGGCGGCTCTGGTGGAAAGGTGCGAACCGCGTCAATTGGCGGTGAGATGGGCGAAGGTATTGTCGTAGGTGGCTGTACGGAGCGGAGTGGCATAAGATGTCGACGAGGACTCAATGGGGATGGACCAGTTGGCGAGCCGGTGCCTGGTGAATCTACTTGATCGCGAAAAGGATTGGCGAGCTGCGGAGAGCGAGGAAGTGCTGCTATTGCTGGCTTGTTGGTATTCAAGCGCAAGGGTGATGTCCGTACACGGTCTGGCGGGACACCATATTTGGGAGTCCAGTCGAGAGGACCAAGAGTGCCATTAGTGGCGTTGACGGCATTAGCAAGGAGAGCTCGATGTGCTGGTGCGGGCTGGAGCTGGCTTGGCCCTGCTGCGAACGACGAGCACGGTGAAGTTTGATTGACCAATGCCGAGACGGTGGGGGTCGAAGTTGAGGCTGACGGCTCAGGCTGAGTTTCCCACCTCGAGACAAGTTGCTGAACGCTAGCAGCTCGAGGTGCTCGCAACGACAAGCTGGATGGTGAAGGTCTCGGTGGCGGATTTGTCTGATGGTTATTGGCTGAGTCGTGATCTGATCGTGTTGGAGGCGACATTTGTTGGGAGAATGTCGGCCCTTCCGAGTGATGTTGGTATAATCACAACATAGGGTGGTTATTGTCGCTTTGGTATGGTGTGATGTGCTGGAGAGGCGAAACGGAAGAGCCGATGTTGCAGAAAGGCGTAGAAAAGATGGTCGAAGAGTGCAACGGTTGACGAATTGAGGAGATGCCCAAGTTTGACTTTAGTTGGACGGACAAGCCGGTTACTGCTCTGATTCAGCACTTGTATCGCTCGCAGCAGAGCTTTGCCTCTGACATGAATGTGCAAGCTAGTAGAGTAGCAGTGTGGAACGAGGTTGGTGGCTTGGTGATGAATTCAAGAAGAGGCGTGAGCAACAGTCGCTTAGGATGGCGTCGGAACGGGTAGAAGGCGGAATCGTATGAATCAGGCACTGTCCGGGTTATGGCTTTCTCGCATCGAGCGAGCGAGCCTTGTAATCTATTTCACCATTGACACTTGAGCAGATCGTCTGACACGTTCGAGCTTAGCTATGCACTCCTGCAGCCTTTCCCTGCACAAAGTTTGAGCATAACAAAACCCGATCTGAGCAAGCTCACCACCCCGCAATCCCGCAATCAGAATGCAGGCTCGGTAGAATGAGGTGGGAGCTACTGTATCGCATCGAGTTGAGGCCTCTTGTTGAACAAACACATATACAAAAGAACACACACACCTACTGTACACACAGCTGAACCCCTCTGCAAGGTCGATCCTCGGCTGTCTCAAAAAACCACACTCAGGGGCTAAGCGCAAAGGCTCGAACGCACAGAAGTGTAAGTTTTCTGGTCCAATCCAACACAAAACAAGAACGCGAGCGCGTCTCTGGCCAGCCCAAGCACACATACACACACACACTCTCTCACACTCAACGACTCAAAGTCCGTGGCCGAGCGGAGCTGCACCTCACTGCGGCTGGCTGCAGCTTCAGCAGCTCAAAAACACGAAAATACGGTCGAGAATTTGGTCTTGTTTTCCTCCACTCCATTCTTGCCGCTTTGAACCCAAAAAATGTGGATGCGCTGAAATTCAACAATTTGTAAGAATTAACAAGACATGTCTTGCAAAAATGATGGTGGAGCAAAAGGTGAGAAATGACGTCGACTCTGGCGGGATGGCCCAAGAGTGCCCTTCTGCTGAAGACGACTCAGCCAAAGAAAGACTTGGACCCTGAAAGCCATGCAATGCAGCTTTGCAGGCACAGCATCACAGCAGGTCGATAAAACAAGAGAGTGGGGGAAAGTCAAAAGCAATCGGAGCTCGTCATACCGAGGCATCATCTGGATTGCTCGACCACCCTTTGTCGGTCCTATCTTGAATCCTGACCATCATCTACCTTCCCTTTGTTCCGTCACAAAGCTTCTTCTCCATCGATTTTCAGCCCAGCGCCGCAATTCATTCGAAATCAATCATGTCCGACTCTCAGCAGAACAAGGGCGAGGAGCAATCCTTCACCATCCAGTGAGTCTCCGTCCCCTTTCATCCAGCGTGGCTTCATGCCAATCGACGCTGGGTCCCCTTCTCTATGCAGCCATTACCTGCAGTGATTGTCGCAATGCTCACACTGAAACGCTGCCTCGCCGTCTGCCGTTCCTCAACACTTGCATTCGCATAGGCCTCACCCCGCTACCAGTAAGTCTCCATAGATGTACGGTCAAATGATCGACGTTTTTGCGTCGCCTCGCACGAACCAAACAAGTCGCTCACAATACCATTCCCTTCTCCCTCTGTGCGAAACAGCTAACGACCCTAGCAACGATCCCGCTCTCAACTCTGGTCTTAAGGAAGGTGCCTTCGGCGGCAAGCCCGGCCCAGCTGTCGTCAACACCGAGTCGCTTGAAGAGCCTCTTAGTGAGTATACAACGACAGCTTACCTTGTCTGCTGACACGCTGACATCTGACCCGATCATTACGTCTCACTTCGTCTCTGATCGTCTCCCACCAGGCCGCGAGGAGCTCGCCAAGCGCTCCGCTGAGCTCAACAAATAAACGCAGCCGTCTGCACATCATCTTGACGCTCGTCTTGTAGCCTGTCAAGTAAGTCACGTTCGGCACTTGAAACAATTCTTAGAGAACATCATTGCAGTATCTGTTCCGTCATGCCGGTGCAGCATCTGACGCCAATGTAGCCTACTATGCTTCGTACGCCTTGAATACAAAGAGTTGCTTGTTTTCAACTTGCAGAACCGCGCATGTCTAATGGCCCAATCGCAACGCTGTTGCCATCTACCTGCTTCCGAATGCTTTCAAGAGAAAGGGAAGCGTCGACAATTGTGGTTGTCCAGCTCAGTCTCTCCTGGCTGCGCCCACCGTGTGACTGCGACTGTGACAGGGCAAACAGATCAAAGGGCTTTGTCAACGCAATTTTTCATTTTGACGTGCAGCTCTGCAGGTATTTCTGCATTGTCCCGAATCTGCTTTCGCGTTGTTCAGCACTTCCCTTTCATCGTGTCACACAAAGGCTTTGTGTACCTCCCAACTTCCCTTTGATCTTGATCTTCACTCTGCCATCGATGTCTGTACGGTCGGGGAGCAGCCTTGTGGCCGAGATGCTGTCCCCGCCATCACAGTCATATATACCAATGCCATGCTCGAATCTCACTTGTCTCCCTTCTCATCACTCGTCTACGTCTAAATTCCCTGTCTCGTCTCACTGTCACTATTCGCTCATTCTCTCCATATCTGCGCTGTCTTCGATATGATGCTCCACTCAAACACAGACGCAGCCTCCTTCAAGCTCCAGCCCGCACCTCGTCCCAAGTCAAAGAAGCGTCCTCAGAATCCTCCTCCTCTTACCATCGTTCTACCAGCCAAAGGTATTTCATCAGCAGTTAGGCCATCGAGCACTGATCACAACGTCGAAGAAGAAGATGCAGTCACACCTCGAGCCTCCTCGTTCAACACTCCTTCACACGACAAAATTGATGTCGTCATGGGTGACGCCTCAATGAACTCGTCGCGAAGAAATCGTTCTTCCACATTGTCCATCTCCTCGGCAGCCTCTGTCCAAACCAACAGCTCCATGACACGTCTTCTCGCAGCCCTCTCTGCCTCTCCTCGACGTCCCACCAGCACTTCTTCTTCCCCTTCAGCCACGCTCACTGTCATGTTGACCAACAGGTCTCCCACTCCTTCTTCACCTCTTTTCCCTCGTCGCACTCTCATGCGTAGCCTTTCGTCCACCTGCCTCAATTCTTCTGCCAGATCACCCACTTCTCCTGCCAATCGCTCACCCGGTGCATCTCTTCGCAAACGCATGGGCTGGCGAGGCGCTCTCAGCACCAGCAGACATGAAGAGACAGCTATTCTCATGTCCCCGGGTAGTCCTCTCACGCCTCGTAGAGCTGAAGCACTTCACACTCCAACTCAAGCCAGCATCTCTTCCGTTCTCGCCAATGACCATCTCGCTTCTTATGATGCCGACAATGAAGTGCTACCTCTCAGCGCTACGCTTAAAGCCCTTGGAGCCAAGCGTCGCACCGAACGATTCCCATCAACATGCGTCCCCCTCCAATCTCCCACTCCCCCGAGCCCTTATGACTTTGACACCCTTCATCGTCTCAAGAGTCCCGAGAGCGAAGCTGACTTCACTGGAAAGCAAGAAAATTTCCAAGTCATGACGGCTACGCGCAAGATCTTCCACCTTCCCACTTGGGTTCGTTTCGAGGCTAACCATCACGCTCGCACCCGTGCCGCTGACGAGAATCGAAAAGCCGCCGCCGAGTTCTCTAAGCTTAAACTCGCCGCCCCTCAAAATGACGTCAAGCAAGTGTTGATGTGTGGTGAGACTCTCCCCAAGACGAGTCACTTGGGCGATGTGGCTCCTGACAGTCCCAACGGCGACCTCTTTGCTGGCTTCGATGTCGACTCTAAGCCTTCTCGTGTTTCAACTTCGGCTGAAGGTGTTACCGAATCGAGGGATGATGGGGAGCTGATCGTCAAAGTCGTCCGTCGACCAACGCTTGCGGCACTTCGCGAAATGAACAAGTCCCCAGCTGGGACGAAGGCCAACAATTCGCGTATGTTTGCTTCGATCCGCTCCGCCTTGCCCACCTTTCGCCCGCAGGGTCGGATAAAAGTGTCACGCCCCACATCACCTTTAGCTAGTCCCGCTGCAGAAAAGGAGCGTCGTGATGGTTGGGGCGGTGTTCTGACGAGGTCGAGTTGGTTTCCAAGTCAACCCAAGGGCCCGCTGGTCTCGCCTGCTGCTACCTCTGCGGCGAAGGGAAAGGGGATGAAGAGTCTGCTGCTGGTTCCGTCCAAGTCCAGTAAAGAGAGGGTGGAGAAGGACGAAGAGTGGGAGGACATTCCTTCTTCGCCCACGCTCGCCGCTAGCAACGCTGTCGATGCTGCTGATAGGTCGTTTCTTGACCTCAATGACGCTCCTCGCTTCCTTCAAGCTCACCCTAGACGTCGAGGCTGGTTCCACTTCCCTACCTTCCCTTCTGCACCCCGTTCCAAAACTAAAAAGGAGGCGGAGTGGATCGACGAAACCGAACTCAACGTCTGGCGGTCCACCCGCTTTGCCGCACCTTCCCATTCCCCAACCACTACCTCTTCTCAACTCATCACCAAAGGCGACACCTCCATTGAGCACCGTCCCCTCCGACCCGAAAAGGCCTTTTCTAGGAAAGTCAAGGTAGCAATGTTTGCCGTCACTGCAGTTCTCGTCGCTGCGATTGTGGGGAATGTTGTGGTCCTCTCCCACACTCGCACGGCTGGTGCAGTGAAGGGTCCTACGAATGGGGTCACCTCAAGCGCTACAGGTCAGCCAGAGGGTCTGCCAGCAGGAGTCGTATCGGGTGCAGTCCAGGGAGGGAATGAAACAAGCGTTCAAAAGGCCGCTCAGATGAGCCAGCCTTGGCTCTAAGGCGTGACGGGGCGTGACGGAGGAGAATCGGTGGGTGTTGAGTATACAGTATATATTTCATGGTCTTGTTAATTTGTTTATGCTTCGTTCGTCGTCGTCTGTCTCTTTTGTAAATGACGCACTTTGGTCTCTCGTAATAAAACAGTCTTCTTCATCCTTTACCCCCTCGCAAATCTAGCTTCTCTGATCGGACGGTCACTCTCCTACCATCGCATGAGATCGTCTTGACCATCAATCTTGAACGAGCCTTGACCATGCAGTCTGATTCTTGACTTTTACATATGTTGTTGGGAGATGCGGATGAGGATCGATTGCTGCTCTTAGGGCTTGATACGGCAGTATTCTGTCCGCCTCTGACTCGTCTCTCCTATAACCTGACCTGGAGCGCTCGTCAAAGGTCCGCAGGATGTTCGTCAAGGCCATTGGCGCTCTGGCAAGACTCTTTGAGCGGATCCTTTGCCATCGCACCTCCCGCAGCAGAAAGCTTTCGCAGACTTATCGCAAGTCGAGCTTTGAGCCGCACATCACGTGAAAAGTTGCCTTGGCTGACCCACGACTGACGCGTTTGATCAGCGTCATCCACCACTGTTCATACACTCATGCTCCTTGCAGCTATCGTGCACTGTAGTCAGTGTCACTCCGGCCTTTCAGTACGGGCACACATGATGACAGGGATCATGGAATCTTCTATCGGCAGCCCTTCAAGTCTGATTGGGTTCAAAGGTCCAATCTGGCTACCCAAATCGCTCCGAGTGCTTCTTGTGTGGTCAGTTGAGCTGAGCATTTCCGACCAGAGCTGAGTTGAGAACAGGCAAGTTGAGCGGAGACGAGTTGCATGCATGAGGGTCCCGTGAGCTGTCTGTGCCCTGCAGCGGATTTGACATGTGTCGAAAGCATGCTCCCAAGCGAGAATGGTTGCATCCCGACTCGCACATGCACGCAGTGGCGAAGAGACAAGCTGTGATGCTGACAATCCACGAACCGGCGGTGAGAAATGCTTTGATTGCGCCTCAACTGCCATGTCTCACCGTACAGCATGCAACTTTGGAAAGAAATGCCTATCCAACACACCCCAAAGCCGATACCCATACTTCCCTATACCCACTTTCTCCACCCTGATGATTGCCACTCTTCCATCCGGCAGTAGCGTCTTATCGCTGGGATGGAGATTGGGAAAGAAGCCTTTCAACAATTGCGCATCCGCCACTGCATAAGCTACATTGGGGTTGGCGGCGAACATCAATCTCAAGTTCATCTTTGGCCAAACCGTGACTGGAGCCATCAGCCTGCTTCCCGAGAGACGTCTTTCCGTCATACGATCGGCAAGGTTGGCATTGGCAGAGTAGCGAATCTTGCCAGTGTGGCGACCACCCACTTTCAAAACGGCGCCGTGGAACAAGGCGCGCGAATGGGAAGCGGGCATGAGATAGTGGTCTCGATAGGGGAAGCGAACGGTCAAAAGCCTCTTTTGTAAAGGTGTGAGGTCGAGAGGTGGTTGGAAGGTGCGGTCGGCAACGACGTAGAGTTGACCATCAACATTGGGTCGGCTAGATTGCAAAGCCAAGTCGGTCGTGTGTGGTACTTGAGGCGCAGCTTGCGAGTTGTGATGGATCTGGCTCACTGTGACGAGGGTAGAGAGACGAGATTGTGCGTACCTCGACGGGATGCCATATATGATCTTCTATTTGTTCTGCTCCGACTGCAGAGGTTGACGAGCCTGGCTTCAATAGACCAAGAGGCTGACTTGAGCCTTGAACACGCGCAGCCATGCTGAGCCTGTCAAATACCCGCTCCTTGGCGCGTTGTGCGACAACCTGATCCAATTCAGTGCTCGGCGCATAATGCTGTTGTCCTTGATCCTGAGCGAATTGCACCGACAGAAAGTCTGGAACTCTGCTCGGACCTGCACTTTGACTCCGCACCGGGACCATCCTTTCCTGCAGCTGCCAACCGGCTGGCATTTGAAGCGACCATTCGTGCCTAGCTTTGCCGTGATCTGCACGCACCCGGACATACTCTGAATCCATGTGGTAGCGTTGAATCGGTATCGCTGACGAGACACGGTACGCAAACCCAGCCGACGTTGCTGCGTGGAAGTCACCTTGTGCATGGTGTGAAGCAGCGTCTGTGCTCGTGTCAATCCCAGAGCTCGAGGTTGGGATGCAGTCGACGTTGCGGATAAGCAACAGCATCCACCAAGCAAAAGTTGCGGGACTTCGACAGATCATAGCACAAAGGTGTGTGAGAAAGCTCATCCTCTCTCAATACGGCGTTTCGAGTAACGATGGGGGGGCTGTTAGTGGAAGGACTTCTTTTTATACTCGCTTGTTACGTTGGCACCCAGACTTTGGCTTTGTATCAGCTTCACAGGAGCGCTGGGATACACAGACTACCGACTGGCTCAACACCTGGGATCGAGTTCAATCACGAGGTTCGCACGCCACCAAAACTAGCTTTACCGCCAGTCCACATAATAGTAAGCTTGCTTGCCTTCTCGAAGTCGGATCGCATTGAGTCGGGTGACCTCAAATCCAACAATATGAAGCGGGCCAAGCTTTGTGGTCGTGAGCTAGGCAGAGTTCAACAAACAAGTAAAGTCGACTCGACAATCGTTCCGCCGTCGAATCATGCCATCCCAACCCCAAATCCACTGAACGAGCTTGATCTCATGATCATCATCACCACCACCGCTTACCCGTATGCCCGAGCATTCCCCGCCGCTTCCCTTGGCACAATCCCGACACCAATCCTCCACGCTCACTTCGTCAATACGCTGCAACAAGCGCCAAACCGTCTTTCGGCCCCATTACTTCTCATCACCTCAACTCATAGCTCAGACTACTTTCCATTCCAACCCAGATCACTCGCTCGCAATTCGTCAATGTTGCAATCCATTGATTGCTCAAGCCTCAACATGCTGCAACAAGAGCCGTATCTACCCAACCAGCCGCATGCTCACTTTGCCCCTCTTTGTTACGCCATCCTTGACCACGCCTATCTCAACCTTGCACATATCAAAGATACCCAACTTCAACTCCTCCTTCAACCCGGACACCTCCTTTGGAATCACCACTTCATACCTCTCCTGATCCAACTCGAGTTCCTGCTTGAACGTGATCAGACCTTCCAAACCAAACTGGTTCACAAACACCGCCAAACCATTCCGGAACGTCCGAATCACATACGCATCCGCCCTCAACATCCCCCTCTCCGCCTTATCCGCCTTGACCCCCGAAGCCGCATTACGCTCTGCAATGCTCAACCCAACATAAAACTCGACACTCGCCCTCCCCGCCTGCTGCGCCGACCTATGCCTCTTGTTCACCACCTTGAGAATCTCATCCACATAATCCTTGCTATGCAAACTCGGATGCAAGGCCTCATAGTTGATCGCAGCTGCCAACTGCCGATGCGCCAACACATCCGCATACCTCCGGATCGGACTCGTAAAATGCGTATACATCCCCGCCGCCAATCCATAATGTCCAAACGTATCCCTAGCTACACTACCCGAACAAAAGTACTCGGCACTCAACATGCACCGAGTCGCCATGATCCTCACCAACGTATTGAACGTCTTGTCCTTGGCATCAACGCACTTGTCCAGACTCGCTGCCAGCGCACCCGACGACGAAACATCCAGCGACATGCCCCTACGCTTCTCCAAGATATCCTGCAGCGTCTCAAAGTTGGTCCGAGGCGGCGGCATGTGGCGTCGAAGCACAGCCGTCATCGGAAACACTTCGTAGATGCGTTCAGCCACCGACACATTGGCGAGTAGCATAAACTCTTCCACCAACGAGTTGGTCTCTCGCATCTCCTTTTGCTCCACATCAATCGGCCCGGCCGACTCGCTCGAATCGAGATGAATGCGCACTTCGGGCGAGGCCAGGTTGAGAGCACCCGCATCCATACGTTTCTGCTTGAGCTTCTTCGCCAACGCGTTGAGCAGCCGGATCGAGGTGGTGATCTCGTCCTTCTTGGAGGCATCATCGTGCCGAATCTGAGCCTCCTCATAAGTGAAAGCCGCTTTCGAGGCGATGACCGACTTGTGGAACCTTACATCGACGATATCAGCGTCAGGCGTCATCTCCCATACAGCCGAGAAGGCGAGTCGCTCGACAAAAGGACGGAGAGAGCAAAGGTTGGTACCGAGCAGGTGCGGAAGCATGTCAATGCGTTTGTCGACGAGGTACACTGTAGTTCCTCGCGAAGCAGCTTCGGCATCCATAGGGTTGTCCGGGCGGACAAAGTAAGACACGTCTGCAATGTGCACACCTGCCTCAATGTTGCCATTGGGTAGCTGCTTGGCATGCAGCGCATCATCGATATCCTGACAGCCTGGAGGGTCGATCGAGCAGATAATTTCGTCCCTCATATCCACCCTATCCCTCCAAGCGCGATGGGTCATATCCTTTGGCGGCACAACCCAGCTGTCGCCTTCGGCCGGCAAACAGTCCAGGATGGCTTTGCTGAAAGGTCGATACGGCACGTCGTGTTCGAGCAGCAGTGACTCTTGTTCGGCTTCTTTCGACTCTGCTTGACCGAGAGCACGAACAAAATGTCCATCAGGGTAGCGAGAAGTAGGACGCCAAGCATCGAGGGCGATGAGGATCTTTTGTCCCATCAGGTCTTTGGCTTGGCGTGTGCGAATGCGAATTCGGGGTAGCTTGCGATCGACGGGAGTAGCGAAAACAGTCTGAGCACCGAGACTCGAAAGTGCAGAAGAGTTGACCGAGTTGACGTCAACATGAGCAACGTAAGAGCGCCAGTTGCGGCGAACGATGCCGACGACTTTCCCAGTGGGCTGAGGTTCGCCTCGAGAAGAGCGAGCGTTGGCTTCTGCATCGGCTGCCTCTTTCCTCGCAAGGCGAGCTTCGATGTCGTCATCAGCTCCACCTTCTCCATCGCCTGCTTCAGCATCGTCGTTCTTGAGTGTAGCGTCGGCGTCGATGACCTCTTCGGTAGCTGCCTTCCATTGATCCTTGGGTAGCATCTGGACAGCGACGACATCGCCGTCGACTGCACGGTTCATCGCCTCTCGCCCGACGAGAAGGATGGGACGAGTGATTGCACCGGATCGAACGGTAGCTTCGAGGTAGTTGTAGGGGTTGGCATTGAAATAGCCTTGCAGAAGCTGACCAGACTTGACACCGGCTGTGACTTGATTCTGAGGAAGATGTTCGGGATAAAGTACTGCGCGCTTCTCGGTTCCACCAGTGCCAGACACCATTGAGCGGGATGAAAGGAGGTCCAGAAGCTGATCGGCGTTGTCGAGGCCTTCAATGTAGTCACGAACGGACATAGCTCTGATGTCGTCGTTGAGGGCTCGCTGCACGTTGTCTTGGTCATCACTGATAAGGAGAACATCGAGGTTGGCCTTGGTCGAAGATCCAGGTCCTGTCGATGCCATCAGGTGAGTCCTGTACCACTTGGCGGCAGTGCGAATAGCTCTATCGTTACGGTCGTTCGGCGACTCATCTTCGTGTTGCAGTACTGCGGTCTCGCGACCGAAATCGTTGTAAAACATCCAGAACCTTCGGTCTGGATCGGCAATGAGGTTCTTGAGACGGTTGAAGAGCGGAAGACTCCTGTGTCGCACCTCGTCCGCAACAGTCTGCAGAACGATGACGTCGGTAAAGCTGGGATTCTCAATGAGGTCCATCTGATGCAGGAAGGCGTTGGTGTCAAGAACAAGGTAGTGATTGCGGTCGACCTTTTTGTTCTTCAAGCCGTTGGGATCGAGGAAGATCTTCCTCTGCAGCCCATTCTCTTCCGCCTGCCTCTGCATGTCGGCATGAAGATGTTGACAGCGTTGGCAAGCACGACTGCCGCAAGCAATGTCGTCACGGAGATAGCGCTCTCGAAGGATCTTGAGCACTTTGCCACGAGCGGTCTTACGAAAGTATTTGCGCTGGGCGGACTCCAGCTCCACGCCGGCCAGAGGGCGCTTCTGGATGCTGATTTCGACCATGATGGATCACTGTTGCTCTGGGATGATGAGCAAGTGAAGGAGAGTATGGTCAGAGACAAGATGGATGAGGAAGTGATGATAGGAAGATCGATGCTGAGCAAGTCCAAAAATTGTGCGGTGCGGTGATTCCGACGAAGAAGCTGCAAAAGTGGAGATTCCGAAAAAAATGGCAGGCCGAGCGCATCGACTCTCCCTAATTCCCGATGACACCGATACACGATTTACCTGCGCGGTCTAACATCATTCGAAGCTTGGAAACTTCATCGCTCCATCGCCAGTCTGCTTGTCACTGTTTTGCATGATGTGGTAGGAAATTCGGATGTGAATCGACAGAGGCCTGCAAGTCATCTCTCAGGTAATATGGGAGCAGCGGCTCAGCACCAAAGCAAGGAAGGAGAGGCAATCGAGCGAGCAACCTTGCTTGCAAATTTGTCGAGACACGAAGTGTCCCGTGGGCGTCGTTGAGACGTCAAAATTGCTTTGCCGAGGCGCCCTCGGGATTGTCCTCCAACATAGGCGAGGTTTGCTGAGACCC
Source organism: Pseudozyma thailandica (assembly GCA_023212835.1). Lineage (NCBI taxonomy): Eukaryota > Fungi > Basidiomycota > Ustilaginomycetes > Ustilaginales > Ustilaginaceae > Pseudozyma > Pseudozyma thailandica. The sequence goes on from JALCCH010000018.1 coordinate 200,718, forward strand.
CCTTCGCGCAATCTGACTCCTGCCATGGGAATACACCAGGCACAGACTTTCTTCGTTGTTTGTCCACTTAATCTCGATCACGGTTTCATGACGTTGCTTTTCTGCGTATACAGGAGTGTCTTTGGCATGGTGTGGTTGCTTGGAACCAGGGTGAGACCGGTGGTGCAGATGGAGCGATCGAGCGCATGGTCGAGTCGCGGTGCAGAGTCGCAGCACCCAACTCCTCTTTCGCTCTAGCTGCTTGCTGATTGATGTACTGCGCAGTTCAACAGGAGCGTAGCCATGACCAGACAACGCAAGCTGGATCGTTGGAACGATAGCGTTGTTTCTGAACCGCTGTCCTAGCCCATTATTGGTAGCGAGCGAGGATCGTAAGAGGACAGAGTCAAGTTTGCCGGTTCCAATATAAGCTGCAGCCCCTGTCTTGCAAGGTCGATCAGCAGAGTTAATCCGCTCCACGCGATACACGATCAACTCGATTGTGAACCAGTGTTGACGGGCAACGCGATGGGGAGCATCTATTGTACCTGCAGTACAATCGAAAGTATCCAATCAGTCGTCACCAGGCACTGTGGCGATATGAGGGTAATCGCCGCTTTTGCTGGAGAGCCGAACCATGCTAGCTAAGTTTGTGGATGAACCACAGACGGTGAGCTCCCACTGTGGAAAAATCATGTCTCAAGAGGCGGAGATTGAATCAGGGGCAGCCTCGTGGCAGCAATTTCCGATGCAAGCGAGGCGAGAGCGGATGGAAAGGCCACGAGGGGACGAAAAGGAACACTACGGTCTGTTCAACACAGAATGCAACATAGACCAGGCGGCATGAGCAGTTACAGTATTGTGGTGTTGGTGACCCGATCAACAATTGGATTCGCTTCAAGCAGTCTGAGTTTCAGAACAGACGCGGTACCGGGCCGGCCAATGATACAATGGTAGGCTTGTTTCAACTGCACAAGCAAGGTGATTCAAACAATCGCCAGAGAATCAACAGCAAATGAATGAAGTACCTTCAACTCACACAGCTCAAGATTTTGCGGAAACGTGACCTCATTGGAGTGTCTGAAACCAGCTGATTGGCTTGACGGTATGCCGTTACGATCGCATAAGGATGAAAGTGACCGAAGCTCTGATTCATTCGAAGACATGGAAATGGCGTGAACCGGGTCGGGGTTGGAGAGGGGGTCGGAGTTGATCACGAAATGTAGCGATCCCATCTTTGCCACAGCGTCAGCGGGATGCAGGCGTAAGAAGCGACGAGTCGTAGAACCCGCTACGATCCCTCTAATCAGTTCGATCGCTGTTCTTCCAGTGTCCCGCTGCTCATTGCGGCAAGTAATAGCTCAAAGAAGGTGGGCAATCACTTTTGAACCCAACAAAGCCGGGCAGGATAAACGCAAGCCTGAACACCATTGCATGGGTACGGAACTGTACTGATCGTTCCTGCACGCTTTTCGATGACGATGTGCGTGAGTGGGTGTGGCGACAAGTCCGGAACGAGGTGTGTACCATGGCACAGAGTTCGATTTTACCACTTTCAAATGCAGGTACATGCTGTGATGGGTTTATGCCGCTCGCAAAGAGACACATAGCCAAATCATGCGATTCAAGGTTGCGAGACAAGGGAGGGATGAGTGGTAAAGCGGCAAGTGAATTGACAAGGCGAACGATGGACGATGAATGATGAACGATGAACAACATTGTACAAAGGTCTCAGATGCGGCATAAGTGTGTTTTGCACTCTCCGCTCTAGCTTTGGTTTTTGGCGTGTAAGACTGCATCAGAAAGGGCATCTCTTACATGCAGACGCACTTATACGAGCTTCAGTCCTAGTTCCAGGAGCAGAGAAGAAGGGGAGAATCAGCCAGCAACATGACCGAACTCGTGGTTGGAAAGCGTTGCAAGCAATGTACTGTAGAGGAGGGAGAGGAAGAGCCGATGGTTCGATGCAGATGCAAGCTAGCAGCGAAACAGCCTACTAAGGCGTCTTCGAGACTCGGACTGAAACTGCTTCTTTTTGACTGCAGTCTGTGTGAGAAAGAGAGACAGAAAATGAACACGCGCACAAGCACAGTCATCTTTTCTCCCAATTGGACAAGCTGCAACCCAACTGTGAGATGAAGGAGCATGCACGCCAACACGCACGACTCTGCAGCTCTGTCTCTCTCTCTCTCTTCTTCTTGCATCTTGACCAAACGCAAAGCCGAATCCAATTCCAATATATTCCAAAAGAGTGCAAAATCCAAATTTCAGATTTCAATTGCAATTCTTCAACACTCGAGAACGCACGGAAAAGTCGAAAATTGCTTGCAGGTGTTCAATAATTGGCTTGAGATGCTGCTCTACTACTCACTGCATTCGAATCGACGGCGGCCAAAATGCAGAAAAAGAGGGGTCCAGCGCCCAATCCATGCGGCTAAAAGATGGCATCCAACCTAGTCTTCGGATACTGGACATGACCTTTTTCGGTCAACGCCAAAACTAGCAGACTGCGAAACAAGGATGATTGAGCAAGTCTGCTGCGAGCGTCTTCTTTCTTCCATATATGTGAGCCTCTATACTGCATACAATGTGTCGCTGCTTGATTGGACTGAACTGAGTGAGACTGTGGACAAGACGTGAGCTTGCTGCGAGACTGATCCAGTCCAAATCTCCTTTCTTGAACAAAGCTGCAAATTGGCGTTTCGTGCAGTTCTCTGATGGCCGCTTCTTGCCTTGTTTTGGAATTATTATTTTGTCAAGAGAGAATTCAAGGCTAAATAACTACTCTCCGGCACTACTCTGACACTTCCGCACTCGCAACTCGCAACTCGCAACTCGCAACTCTCACTCTTCTGGCAACTCGGCTGTTCCGCCAACTAAACTCGTTGGCGTGTGCTGGCTGGCCGCCTTGGCTTCCATCAAATCCCTTGAGCAGTCTGTCACGCTCTCATACTTGACTCATTCTCATCCATCACCCTCCTCATCATCAACGTCTTTCATCTCGACCTTCATCATCGTCATTCCTTGCCACCACCATCGCTTACAGCACAAAGCTGTCTGTCACCTCGCAACTCCCGCATCTCATACCGGCCTCGTCTCTCTCTCTCTCTCTTAATCACTGGTCAATTCATTTCCCTTTGTCATAATCCTCATCTGATCTGTCCGGAACAGCATCATCCACTTTCTACTTTGCCCTGCAACTCGACTGCCGCTACCAACGGGCCCATCTCCGCTGCCTGCGATTAAGCCAACAACGCGCCTCAACTTCCCACCACCCTTCCGAGATAGCCAATACAAAACAATCTCGGCGACGTTTCGACTTGGACAATATTTCGCGACTTGGCTCAGACGATATCTCTCTGTTAAAAGTCATCCCACTGGCCATCAGCGCCTGCCTCAACGCAGAAGGAGCATCTACCCCAGGCATCATTCAGTCCGAGCCTTTTGCGAACTCGTCACTTTCAACTTTTCTCATCGCATATCATAACATCGTCATCATGTTATCAGCTTGAGCGCTCCGCCCAGTCTCACGCATTTGCACACAGCAGCCTCGGCAATCGCAAAACTCCTCTACCACAGTCGTTTGCGCTCGCTTCCACCAACGTTTCTGGATTCACCGATCGAAGTTTTGCCGACGAACCAAGCAATCAGGCAGCTTTCTCGCGTTTCCTGCTAGCCGAACTCGTGGATCTGCACCACACTCTGTCGCATCTGCTGCATACTCTTCTGCAAAGATTGCAGACCACTTCAGACTTCATTGACTCGTCGACATTATTTTCCGCGCGGTTTCACTACGACATCACACCGAGGCCTTGCCTTGAGCGTTAATTTCCACCAACTCAACGCCAACGCTCGATCCTTTTCATTTCACATCCGACGCTGGTTGCGACCACTCGGCTCCGCCCTCCCACACAATCTCGCTTTGCGACTGCACGCCTTCATCAACATTATTCAGCCCTTTCTTGGTGCAATCTCGTTTTAATATCCAAGATTAGCTTCTGCTCCAACCCAACCACCCACCACATCACCGGTCTCGCCATCATCTATATCTACCTCCAACCCTTACCTGCCGAATCTCGTCCGTCCTTCCCCTCTCGCTGCTCCCTACCGAAACAAGCTCAATCTCATCTTTACAGTCCCCACAATGAGTGGTCTTGAACTTGATCTCAGTCCACCGCCCACACCGGGTCCAAGCTCCTTTGCCCCGCGACCTGTGCACAACACCAATCGACCCAACATGCCAGCAAGGTCACTATCTCTCCGCATTCCCGAGGATGGGCAAGCCTTTGGTGGGCTCACTCAACCTTCTGCCTCACACATATCGGCTCCCCCGATCACCCTTCAACCACCTCCATCTCATGGCGTCTCGAGCACGTTCGCCCCACCACACCAATCTAGGCTAGCACGTAAGCGACCGTCAAGACTCAATCTGGCCCCGCCATCTGTCCATGCCGAGCCAGGTCTCTCTTCGCGATCCATGCCCAACTCGCCCGTCGTGCTGTCGAGGTCCAATTCCAAAGCAGAACAGCTCGACGACTCGAACCCTCAGTCCTCAGCTTCTGTCCTTTCCGAGGCGGTCAAGCATCTCTCTAGCACGCTCAGAGGCACTCCAAGACGGCGGCCAAGTATGCCTTTCAAGAATACCAATGTTCCAGAATCGCCCTATCCGGAGCCACCAAGCGCTGCCAGCTCTCGCACACGACCTCCAGAAGCATTCCGAGACCCTTCGGAGCACATCTTGAGCGGAAAGGGAAGCACTCTCCAGCACGCTCGCAGTGTCTACTCGCATGGCCCCATCGAGATCCTTCCCGGTCTCTTTCTCGGCGATGAACACAACGCACGCGACGACACCATGCTTTGTGCGCTCGGTATCACTACCATTCTCAACGTCGCAAAGGAGACGGTACTCAACTTTCAATCTGAATCCGATTCGAGCTATTCTTCTGCGCAGGCGAATGCATCACATGCAGCATGGGTCAGCGCCTCCAGTCGCATCGCCAATCAAGCGTCCGCTTCGGTATCCAGCACGGGCGAGCGTCTGCATCACAGTGCTGGCCATGTACCAGGCTCCGCAGCCGACGTTCCGCCAACACCCAATACGTACTTCACTCCCCCAACCACCGCCTCTCTCCCGCACTCCACGCAGGTTGAGTCGTCGTCGTCCCCACGCAATGCCATCAGCACCTCTGTGCTGCGCAACACGTCGTCGACGCCCAACCTCCTCACTCAATTTCTCGAAGCCGAGATCGCTCCGGTGCCTGCAACTGCCGGCTTGGAGACCGCAGTTCCAGATTCAGCCGCATCGTCTGATCTGCGAACCCTGACGGCCGAAGACGTGTTACGATACCGTTCGCTTCGTCGCGGCAGTGGATCCTCGTCGGATGACGCTTTCGATACTGCATCATCTCCATCATCGTCTCGTGCAGCCAGCACTTGCACTTCCGCTGCCACTGAGCTCACCCCACCAGCGCTCATGAGCTTGAAGCCAAAGGACGGTGCCGACACTTCAGCCGAGTACAACAGTCAGCAAACCTCGCCTAGTTATGCATTCGGCCAAGACCAACGCTCGCCGTCGTCTTGGGTCACACAGGTCGAGCTGCCAGCGAATGCCACTGCAACCAGAGTCTCAGCCAATGCGGATGTCGGACGTGCATACGAGATGCGCTACATCAAGCTTCCCTGGACCCACGACGAGACGGAGCTGTCTTCGAGCCATGGCGGTTTTGCTCAGGGTTGTGCCTTGATCGCAGAGGCGCTCGGCATTGACGCTCGCTACTGGTATGCAGCCAAGATTGCAGAAGACCGCGATGCCTGTTTGGCCTTGCAGGACGACTCGAGCCTGGAACATGTCTTAACCAGTCGCAACCCCGGCAAGATCCTCGTTCACTGCCAGTGCGGCGTCAGTCGCAGCGCAACGCTTGTCATTGCATTCGTCATGCAAGCAGCAGCCATGCGCTATGGATTTGAAGGAGCTCGCAGTCTTTTGGGGATGCACGACTGTTACAACATGGTCAAGGAAAAGAGCTCGAGCATCTCGCCCAACATCTCGCTCATCTATCAGCTCGTCGAGTGGGAGCGACACCTTTCCAGCGCAGCAGGTTGCCTGCGTGACGTGCTCGGTTTGGCGTGCGGTGGTGATGAGTCCCAATCCAGCCGTCATGTCGTTGCGAACGGCCAGGGCGGTCTCGGCGCAGGTTGGTCAACAGAGACGATGGATGAGGCCATGTGGAGCAAAATGCGACTCGAAGAGGAAGAGAAGGAAGCGGCAGAAGAAGAAAGGCGACGCGAGGAGCGTCTCAGTGAAGCAATGAGGTTGGCGGCGGAACGAAGAGCAGCTCAGGATAGGCTCGAAGGGCGCGTGCCTGAGGTTGCGGTCGGGGGCGAAGCTGGTGTCGGATCGCTTATGCAACGCAGGCGAAAGAAGGCAGCACCTGCGCTCCAGTTGCAGACTCCAGGTGTCGCCGCGCCTGCCGCTTCCAATGCTCCAGCAGCCAAGCCCTTGCCAAGTCCCGGTCCCAACAAACGTCGACCACCTGCCTTGCAACTCAACCACGCCACTAAGACTGGCTCGGGTCAGACTTTGGAAGTCGAGACGCCTTTCCAGACCGCAAGGATGGAAGCATGGATGGATCAACAACCTGACAACGACGGCGATATCATGATGCGCGAGGTCGAGCCACCCCAGACGCCTCTTCGCTCGTACACGGCGGACTCTGATGTGGTCAGCACGCCTACCGCAAGGACGACCCTGACCGCGCACGGAGCCGACTCGGCAACGGTTATGACTCCTAACGCATGGTCCGCATCGCGTGCAAGCGCCGGTCCGATGAAGCAGCAGATGCGTCCTTCTTCGGCTTCGCATCTACCTCCGCCATTACATGTTGTCGGCTCCGACCATGTCAGCACCCACGGAACCCCATCTACGGTAGTTTCACCGTCATCGCCGCGTCTGTCACCGGAGATGGCCATCTCGCTTTCTCTTGGCTCGCGGCCGAATCGTGCGAGTCTCGGTGGCATCCAATCTCAACTCGAAGCGGATTCCGAGCCAGCATCCCGAGTCAGAACGAGACCGGACTCGATGCAGAGCGTTATGTCTTCCTCTTCTTCGTCCACCGCGCTCTTTGGTGTCACTGCATTGTCAAGGGAAGAGAGGAAGAAGCAGCACAGGAGGACCTTCTCGTCGGACTGGCCTACGTTACAGGCTAACATGGCTTCGCAGAGAAGACGAAGCAAAGTCGAGTCGGGATTGATGCAGGCGATAGGCTCTGACCCGGTCGCAGATGGAATGGAAGTGTGAACAGGACGTTGCGGTACTACATTTGCAATTGCTATTTTTTTGTGTCTAAAGGACATTCGCATATCACTCCTTCGTTGCTTGCCTCGTGTGTTTACAGAGTGAAGACAAAGTTCATCGAGCCTACGAAGCTGGTAGGACATGAACTCTATCGTGAGGAGACACAGAGATGGAGAGGTACACATCAACATTTGCAAGGCACCTTCCAACGCTTCAGAAACATCGATTGCGACTATGGTCTGGCAGCGAGGATGAGCTCGGCATCGTTTCCGAGCGTCCTCATCTCGACCTTGCCGTCCGGCTGCAGCCTCAGACCCAGCGCCAATTCGTCGTTGATTTTACTCAAGAACTTGGCCATCCTTTCTCTGTCCAAAATGTCTCTGATGTTCACGAAACTCAGCTCTGCATCTGGACCGATCGGAATAACTTTGTTGAGACTCGACCAGGGGGGAGTTTTAGCACCACCCATCATGCTTTCTTGTGCTTTACTTAGCCGTGGACCGAAAGCGGCGATCACGACGTCCTTACCAAAGTGTCTTTGGAACTCTTTAGAGGTGCGAATGAAACTGGCCAGCCCCCACTCGCTGCCCGTACCCATATAGTTGGGGCCGATGCTGAGGTGTCGTTCTCCGTCCGGAGTGGAAATGTGCAGCTTGCCAAAAAGGTCGTATGCTTGGTAGAGTCTGGCTTGACTGATACGAGACTGGGCGTCGGTGAAGAGGACAGGGTGGTCATGGAAGAAGTATGTGTCTGGATAGAGAGCAAGGATGGTTTCGGGGTCAGGACGCGCCGAGGGTGGGTGGATGAAGTATCGACTGTGCAGGTCGTCGAATCTGACGTGCTCGCTTGGTGCGCTGCTGCTGATGGGCATGCTGGGAGCGCCCGATAGTCTTCGCGGAGTGGCCACTGCATCAGTGGTACACAAGAACGCAAGCAGCAAGAGAAAGAGCTGAGCAGCCCGAGTCCACAACATTGTCTTAGTAGATGAAGATCAGGGATATCACCGAGTGACGAGACGAAGGGTGTAGAAGCTCCCTCGCGTTTATATATTTGGCTGTTATTGCATGCAACAGCGACCAAACCACATCATCTGCCAATGCGATGGCACTGCAAAGCCATGCTCGACCAAGGCTTTCATCTGCTTCCGGCACGACCTGACCGGGCAACGGTAACAGCAAACGTGTGGCTTGCCGCGCGTATCAGACCGAGGATGAAACGGACAAGGCTGTTGATGCACGCAGCTCTGCTATATTGGTTTGATGATCGAATCAAGTATTCTCAATAGCACAATGTCATCCGACCTAAAGCCTTGCAAATGCCTGAGCCAGCTGACCCGATACCTCCCTACTTATCTCTCCGGTTGGTGATACACTAAGCTCCAACCTACTTCCTCCAAACTCGTTCGGGATCATCACGCTTCTCGCCCTCCCGAGCTTCTTTCTGATTTTTGCCGCCTTCGCATTGTACTTTACCATCTCATCCGAACTCGCCTTAAACGGCCAGAGCGAGTGCCACCACCTAACGTCTTTTGGCCTAACCTTGTGCCCAAAAGCAGCGAGAGCAGCTTCCTTGCCAAACATCTCCTCTACAAACTTCTTCTGTCTCACATACTGCGCCAATTCCCTGTTGAGTAATGGATTGTCCAAACTCAGCGCGCCTATCTTGCCAGCACGTGAAGCAACGGGCGAGATCGTAAGCGCTTCACTCTGCCGCCAGTTGGTAATGTGTACTCCGCCGAAGGTGTAATAGGCGTACTCGAGAGCGGATTTGCTCACGTAGCCCCCGCTTCGAGTCTGCACTAGCGGCATACCGTCGTGGAAGAACGTGTTTGGATGGAGCTTTCGGATTTGAGCATCGCTCATAGGGATCGGGTTCGGTGGCCCAATGAAAAATTGGCTGTGAAGGTCATTGATGTGGACTTCGTCACCTACGGATGTGTAGATGGCATGGCCGCTGGATGGAGGGCTAGAAGGACTAGGAGGAACCGAGATGATCTCTCTCTCCATGGCTGTGTTCTCGCCCGGATCGGGAGGTGATCGCCTGAAGAAAGCGAGGGAATGCACAGCGGATCTAACGGTGGCAGCCTGCACGGAGGTGGCAAGTGCAAAGAGAACAATGACTAGCTTCATGCTCCGGAATCGTAGCCCAAACATGCTAAGACGGCAGAAACAGTCTCCCTGCGATCATCTTCTGACGAAGAATCCAAGTAATCACATGCTCTTATATTGATGATTGCCGGCTGCTTTTGCAGCTTCTGCTGATGTAAATGAATCAACGTATCAACCAACGAGTGGGGATGCATGCAAGAATCTTACACTTTGCTTTAGTTTGACTCACTAGCTCATCTTTGCCGTCTCATTCACTAGATAGTGTTTCTTCGCTCTTCGGCAACGAGGGCCCATCTTTACCGGTCGAATCGCAATCTCACAAGTCGGGCACTCCAAAGCCGAAATACAGTATGTGGTTGGGGTGTCACCGGATGACTATAGACGCTTTGCAGGCGAACATCGGCCTTTCACTTCACAAAGCTTTGAATGAAGTGGATACATTGGTTGCCGGAAACGTGCAGCAAGGAAACACCGAACCCCATCAGCGATCTCTACTGAATCAGCATGGTGGCTTTTCACTAGTGCATATCGTGCAAAAACTGCTGGTAATGCGAAGCAACTCCCCTATCGTCCACCCTGATACCCAACCAGCTCGTCCTATCCAAGCTCAAGAATTTGGCCATCCTATCCCTATCCACTTTGTCTCGAATCTGTGCCGCACTCCCAGCGCCGCTACCAAAGACATTTGTAAAGTCTGCATTGACTATATCCGCCCATGTCGGCATTCCGCCTTGATGCCACGTCGCGGGCGTGAAAAGCTTATGAAACCTCACCCAAGCCACCGTATCTCCATACCTCCTCCTCACCCACTCGATTTCGCCCACCCTTTCCTGCAACCCTTCGATCTTGCTCCCTGGCGCGATCAAGAACGTTCTACTCGGATCCTTGGGGAGCAGAAGGATGCGGCTGTCCGTCGACCCATCCGGAAGATTGCGATAAAAATGAAGATGACGCCAACGATGGATGAGAGCAGAGAGGGAAGAGAAGGAGCGTGCGTGAGTGAGGTCGATGATGGGGGCGAAATTCGGCGAAGGAGGGTCGGAAAAGATGTAGGTGAGAGGGTCACGCTCAGCCGAGAGGATGGTGGAGAGGGAGGGCGATAGTGGCGTGGGCGAGAAGCGGCGTGAGAGGATGTCGTCAAATGTGACAATGTGGTCGTCAAAGGGGACAGGTTCGGGTTCAGGTGGAGGTTGCGATTCGGGAGAGGGGGTGTGGGACAATGTGCGCTCCGAGTCTTCAATTGAGGCTCGCTTGGTGATGTTGTAACGAGCGGCGACGGTGCAGTGAGTGATAGTGAGCAAGCTGCTCGCAAGCAGGGCGAACCAGAGTGCTCTGCCGTTCATGATGAGAACAAATTGCTGCCTAAAGCACCCTAACAACAGTCAGGAGGGCTCGATACGAGGTGTTGAAAACGCACTTGGAGAATCATACAAACCATGTATATATACCCTCTTTCCTCTCACTGCTACCTCCATCATTTCCGGGAAGCCGGACCGTCATCTTGAATCTTGCATTCTCGACGTCTGGCAAGCCGCGAAAGTGCATCATCGAGGCAGGTTCTGGAACCGCGGTAAGTGAACGTCAAATTCGAAGTCGTAGGCTATCGCAAGCGTTAAGCATCCGTCATTGCCGTGGCTTGCATGCGAATCGAGCTCTCGAAGACCACATGCCGTGTGACGGCTGTGGAATTCGCTACGTTTGAGCCGTTATGGGCCAAGTCCAGACTTCTGATCAAGTCATGACTTCATATCTCGGATCCCTACACTCTCTTTTGCGATTGAACTCGTCTTTGCGTCACATCAGTTTCGCCACTCATCGGTGAACCCACCAAATGCAGCAGATCAACATCGTCACTTCAAATGAAATCGGTGAGAGTTACGCCTCGTTCGTACCGGCACGGCAAGACAACAATGAAGTGGCTGAACAGTCACGGTCGAGGTCGATACGCAGTGTGCCACATGCATCTCAGCATTCACGCCACGTAAACCTGTAAGCTGGAAACAGCGTCTGAGATTGAAGTGCGCAAAACATGAAGGTTGTGAGACTGCGTGAATGAGTTCAAGGCAAGGAGTAGGTGAGGATGGTCCAACGAGCGATCAATCACATCGCCTGGTGTCGACGAACAGCTGCAGAACGCCCGAAGTGTAGCATCACACAGGCAAATGAATCTTTCCAAAGCTCGCGGCAATCCTCTCCTCGGCCTTCTTCGCCTTTGACAACACCTTGGCCTCAACATTCAACCGCGCACCCGCGCCCACGCCCATATTCTTCACTTTGACCCCATAAACCTCTCCTCTATTATAGAATCGGAACGCTCCATCATTCTGCAATGCCCTCACCATCTCTTCTCTCGGATCGTTCCTTGTGAATCGCTTGTAATCTTTCAAGCTCGGCCTGCTTCTGCTCATCTGCTGGCGTGAGTAGATAACGGGACCGTGCAAGATCGATGTAAGCGGCTCGCCGTATTTGGCTCGAGCTGCATCGTACCTTGCTGCCGTGCGAGCAATGTGTAGAATCTCGTCGTCGTTGGCAGGTCGGGTAAAGAGGACAACTTCAGGCTTGACAAAGATGTATGCGCCACCTGGTTGGGATAGCCAGAACTGTCTAGGCCGGTATTGGGCCGCTCCAAGCATGTGAGCGTCAGAGTCTGTGCCAGGGCGAAGGATGGGAACACCATCAAGATGCGGTAGGCTGCTGGGATCGATACGAGGTGGAATTCCAGTGTTGTGCCCTCGTACCGCTTTGTGAACTCGATGCAGTCTCGGGTCCGTGGAGAAGATCTTCACCGCTCGGTACGTGTTGGGAATGTGGTGCACAGAGAGCGAGCCGCCGTCAAAAGTGATCATACGAGTGTCGGAGGGAGAAGTGCCAATGATGCCAACTTTCCCGTAGTCTCTCAGACCCTGTTCCACAACCGAAGGAGCCTCATCCGACGAGTAGAGAGGCAGGTCGCCGTGGAAGGGAACATCAGGGTCCGGGTGGATCCAAGGACGTCTGGTCCATTGGTTCCCAAGTCGACGAATACGGAGTGGGTCGAGGAGGTTGATGTAGTCCTCAGCTGAAGTATGTTCAGCACCGCTGGAGGACGTGGCAGCATCATTGCGTCCAGCGGCGACGCAGCTACGTGACAGGATGATGGCAGCAGCCAGAGCGGTCGCTGTACCAAAACGCAGCGTGCGCATCAGCTTCATGACAAAGTTTGGCCGCGGATAACGCAGCAAGATAGTATCAATGAATGGCTTCGGAGGCGTGGGAGACGACAAATTAGGCTGCACAAGCTGCACGTATTTATAGCATGTTACAACGCAGTAATTCTCTGCAGGGATGGGATGCATACGGCCATGTTGTCTTTGTTGACTTGAACAAAGTGGGCGGTCGAAGTCGTTGTCGCCCCCGAGTCATTTAGCGTTGATGAATTACTTCATCTCACCTTCCACGCCCCACAACAGGACAATTAAGCACGGTCGAGTCTGCCCCGTGTGATCAGGGGTCGTGGTCACGTAACCAGGAGCATGGAGCCATGTCATTCTCGGATCTCTTCTCGTGAACACAGTGTTTCCCGTCTCAACTCAAAGGCGACCGGATGAAGTTGTGGCGTTTTGTTTGGGCTTGACACGACTATAAGTATGTTAGACGGTCTGGAACTCTCACTCTTTCAGCCTCTATTGAAGAAGGCCTGGCTTTTACGCTCAAGCATAGACTATCGATATGAATCTAATCAGATTAGGCACAGCCATGCTGACAACGCTGTTGCTTCACCTTTGTTCTGAGGCAAGTAACGACAACGAAGCCAGCTCTTCGAGAGGGCCAAGCGCTCCTCCTGAACGCAGCCCATCATTCGACAAGCTGCTGGATTCCCTTGACGTCGACCGCATCCTCTCCCTCCCCTCTACACACTCACGTCAGCTTTCTGGCCTTTCCGATCCCTACCACTTTGTGCCGATCTGGAACAAGACTCCACTCTACCCCATCAACTCCCACCGTGATACCATCTCACAAGCCCTTCGCGACTATCGCAAAGTTGGCCTGCTCGATCGTGAAGCCTCTGGAGCTCGGCTGATCTCGCTCCACCCTCGTGGTTTCTTCAAAGCCTCGGTGTTTCCTGACCAAGCTCACGTCCTTCAGCTCTACTACGAGCTCGATCCACCCTTGCATGCGCTTGCAAAGGTCCACCAACACATCCCTTTCCAAGTCCCATCTCGAGTGAACACGGACACCTTGGCGCATCACGAGTTCCGTCCCATCATCAAGTCCGAACGGGGTGTCTTGGGCAAGATCATGTATGCGTACAGCCGCGGTATGAAAAAGTTCTACTACCTCACTCCCGAAAACGACGCCTTCCTCATCAGCAAAGATCGCAACGAGCTTTTCCGAAAACTCGATCCCACCGAACGCGCCGCACTCAACAAAGCCCTCTACGACGAAAGCCTTGCACGAGCCAAATATGGTGGCGAACTAGCCTCGATCGTCCACGGCGCCATGATCCGCATCGACCCAAGCAGGAGGTCGTCAAGGCGACACTCGCTGGCGTTGAGCGAGTATCCGAGATTCAACTCAAATAGTGCAAAACGTGAAAACCTGATAGACGCACTGCAAACGTATGGAAGATTGAGATATTATAGGCCAAAAAGAGAGGGTGGACAGGCATGGAAGGTGAGAGTGATCAATTCGGAAGCGGGACCGTTCCAACCAATGAAAGTCGAGATCAAGGAGTTGAGCAGATTAGAGAGGCTGCAGGAGACGGCGATGCGGATCAGGTTGCCGGTCTGAGGCTCAATCGCCTATTGTGTACTGTACTGTAGTCGAAATGTCTTCTTTGATCAGAATGCGTGCCGATGCGGGCAAAAAGCGAGCTCGAGTTCTGAGAACGAGGGCCACTGCAGCCCACTTCATTGAGGTACCGTATGCTCTAGGTGCAGGGGCAACTTCGATCTTCCTCTTTGTCCCCCACGTGATGATCAGATGAAGAGAACGCCGATGACATTGAGCATGAGACATTCGGCCAGTTGTAAAAGCTCCATCAAAGCCTGGTGAGCATAAAAACGACATCGCTCCTAGCCCTTCTCGTCTTGAATCCATGCCATCTTCGAGCAGATTCTCAGCCTCAAGCCCACGATGAAGCTACATCATCTCATGTTCGTCATATCCTTTCTCTTACTAATCCTACCTTCCAGCCACGCCGTGGGCGACAGTCCATCCTCTTCTTCTAGCCCCCTCACTAGCCTCCATGACCCGTCCCGACCCCCCCTCGCCGAGAACTACATCAGGTATCTCTCGCCCACCCGCATCTCTTCACTGGAACCTCGAACTCTCAGCCCCCCTCTTCTTCACCCCGACCCCGAAATGCCCTTTTACCGCGGCACACCTCTTGCTACCATCAAAACCGACCCTTTCATCGTGGAGCAAGCGCTACGCGACTATGGAGCCGCCATCATCCTCGATCCCGGTCGAAGACAGGCAATGAGGATCGTCTATCGTGATGGGCGAATCAAACAAGCACGTGTTCTTGATCCGAGCATGATGCTGCATCTCCACGAGCAAGACAAAAATGTACATGTGCTCAAAAAGAGTTTCGATGGGCTTCCTGTCCAACTTCCAGAAGGAGAAGATGTGAGAGGCGTGCCGCATGTTGACGGCATCCCCATTCTCCGACCCGGCACCGACTCGCTCGGTCACATGAAGCGAGCTGCTCGATCTCAAGCGGGCGTTTTCTACCATCTTCGTCCTCACCGCCCGCTCTTCCTTATCAATCCTCGACAAGATGTTCCCATACGCATCGCCACCGAAGGAGAGGCCAAAAGCGTCGAGGTTGCCAACTTGCAATATGAAAGGGTGAGGAGGAAGTTTGGGTCAGAGTTGGCGGGGGTCTTGCACGGCGCACCCATTTATCCAAGGATGGAGTGGAGAGCGATGAGGATGAAAGGTCCAACTTTGGAAACGTATTATAGGATGGTTCCCAATACGGATCGAGAGCAGATGGTGAATGCGTTGCAGGCAGACGGAAGGTTTAGGTTTTATGTCGAGAGTGGCGAAGGGAAGGGCGAGTGGAAGGTCAAGGTCAAGAATCCGGAAGCGATGGGAGCGGTGAGGTTTAAGTTGGAGATGAAGCCTTTGACATGGTTGGAGAGAGCACAGGAGAAAGTCATGGGTTGGACAGGAAAGGTACAACTGCCTCATTGAGGGCGATAGCATCGTCTCCTCGACGAGAGTGATCATCTGCTTTATGATATTGTTACTAGTCACGGTCTTTAGTACAGTCAATTTAGCAACCTTGATAACATGCCTTTGCACGACCATTCAATATCGACACTTTTTTTCTAGAATCGCATCATCGTGAAGACGCAGCGATCGAGTTTACACACGAATCCTCCTCGCCAACCTGGCAATCTTCAACTGAATCTTTTCCCCGGGCCTCGCATCCGAGTTGGCCAACTTGACCTCCCATCCTCTCCCATTCTCTGCAAAATACTCAAACGCACCCACCTTCTGCAATGCCTCGATCAACTCCTGCCTTTCCACCCTCTGCGCCCTGAACACGGGCACATTACCACTGTACTGCTTCCTCGCCTTCCTGCCTTGACGATAACTCGGATCGACATACACCGCCTCTCCGTGGACCAACGACGCGATTTGGCCAGAGTACGCCTGCTCGTCATCGTGGTATGCTGCGAGTGCCGCATTGACCGCCGGTGCTTCGTGCGGCGATGCACGACGGAAAAGTTCCGGATTGTTTCGTGAAAAAAGATAAACAGAGCCAGACCGAGGTTTGTACCAAAACTCTTCGCGACCAGAGATGTAGGCGTGAACAATCTTAGGCATCGCATCTTCTGCCTGAACAATGATCGGCAAGTCGTTGTAGTGCGGAAGCGCTGCAGTGCTTTGTCTCATAGGTCGATCGAAATGCATACCTTGATGCATGCGAGCGAGGTTATGAATGTTGGAATCGAAGCTCCTGTAAAAATCGACCACATGCGCCTGATTTTCAAAGGGAGACTGGGTAAGAGTCTTGCCTTGAAGCTTGATGATCATCGCAGTAGAGGTGTAAGGGTCGAGAATGCCGGCTTGACCGTAGTCTCGCAGCGCTTGAGAGACGGTAGGCGTAGGCGTGTTGATGGTGAACAGAGGCACGCCAGACCAGAACGGCACTTTGTCGTAGGGGTTGGTGGTGAATTGGCCCGTGTGAAGAAGCCATTGAATGTTTGGGAGCGCGGTGATGCGGTAAGGGTCAAGGAGCATGGAGTAGGAGTAAGGGGTGACGCCATTGACTCGAAGCTCTCCCGGTGCAAATGGGCGGTGATCGCTCAAGACAGAGCCCGTGTTGGGAGCCACGCAGCTCGGAGCAAGAAGAAGCAGACCCATCAGCGAGGCTGTAAGAATGCTCACTTGCGGTACTTGAAGTAGCTTCATCTTGAGATGCTCGAGGTTGCAAGAACTACTAGACGAGATCGCTGTAGACAAGAACGACAAGTGGCAGAATAGTGCGCATATTTAAGTGCTCATCGCAGCATACCAAACGGGATACCTGTTCTTTCGCTCCGCTGGAGCAGCGAGACAAACACGTGGGATACTTCATCTTCGACCCCGGCTGGTGAAGTAGAATGTATACACATATGATATGCTTTCATCTTTGGGCCGAGCAGACCGTCGATTCAATTGTCCCACCGTACAAAACACAATACGGAAGCAGATGAAATCAACATCCGTCAGAGCAAGCCTGTCAAGCATCGAATCGACAATGTTGCCACCAAAAACCGCCTTGTCTTGTCCACTACATGCAGCGGGCGGAGGGGATCCTTTCGATCGACGTCGATTCATCCTGTTGTCGTATCAAGACCACAGCCGAAAGTGAGGTGTGGGTTGACGATGGTCTAATAGCGGGAGGCGGACATAGTGCTGAGCAGCACGTGTGAGATCGACAGACGGCCACGTTCTCGCACACCTACTTGATTGATCTGAGGTAGAAAGCAGGGCGAACAGGACAGAGCTTGACATTGTCCAGTCGATCGGTGTTGGACCTGCTGGTCTTCTCTTCTTGCGGCACTTGACGATGCAGTGATTGACACGTTCGCACTCGTTCCTGTCAACAACGAATTGGATTTGTCAAAGTACTGTACTGTATGGGGTGACGTTTCATGCAAAGCTCAACACGGTTGTTGGCGAATGTGGGGTCATGAACGCATCTCAAACGACTTCCCGAGTGCGGCCGATACAGTCCTGCGAACGACACATGATCATGCTCCCAACTCTGTCATGCACCCGAGTGATGTCTGCGCGTGTGCGCGCTGCTCACATCTTGGTAACGAATCAGACGGGAGGAAACAGGAAGCCGAAGTAGATGCCGATGGTTTCTTGCGTCAAGGGACGTTTTGATACAACAGATGGTGTGATGCAAGCCCGATATCGGAGAGTGGTATCCAATCAGACCAAAGGTGGTTGGAAGAAATCAAAAGCGCAGAGAGGGGATTGGTCGGCCCCGGGTATGCACAGGACAAGCGAGGTGAATGCCAAGAAAAACTTTTTCACTATCATTATTGGCAAGCACGGTCATGCGCCTGCATGGGGTTTGGTGGTCACAAGATCGCGTGGAAATCAAAGAAGAAGCGCTAGATTTGCCGTGCTCCGACTTTTGACCGGTGCAAAACAGCCGTTAGCTGGCTCATCTGTGCAAGCGTCGTTCACACCATTGCCGCAGCTTGACACACTTGACGAATGCAAGCAGATCCACTCGCACTGTGAAGTGAGGCCATACGCGACACCCAATTGAGCACTTTGAGAAGAGGAGGTGGAACTCGGTGAATTCGGATCAGATCGACAAATAGAGAAGAGACGGGACATTTGGGCGGACCGCTACAACCGACGGACGGACAGGCGGTAGAAGCAAAAGGAAAGAGCCGCTGCTGCTGCTGCTGCTGCTGTTGTTGTTGCTGTTGCGGGCGGTTGTCCTCGTTTAACAGTCACATGAGCCAATCATTGAATGAATTCCTGCAACTTCTTGGCAGAGGCGGAATTTATAGTCGGAGCTGCAAGAAGAGCGGTGGAAAAACTGAGAAAGAAAAAAAAAATCAAAAAACTCTTGGCTCCGCAGCACTTGAGCAGCTGTCAGACAACGAAAGAGTTTTCTCGCCCATGGCACTGGAGCAGTGTCAGTGTGGCCAAACTTGACGTGAGACCCAAATGTCGCGATGTGCTTCTCTTGGCAATAACAATGAGATCTTCTTCTGGGTTGGCTGCCACGGACGAGGCTATGCAATGCATTGCATAGAGGAAAAGGCTCTTATCAGCGCAGGTGCATTAACCAGTCAGTGGCTGCTGAAACGGTGGCTACAAGCCGTGCTCTACATTGACGCTAAATCGTGGTGTGACTTTGCCGTTGTGCCTGAATCTGTTATCGAGTACGAGGCGTGGACTTTTCTCTTCGTTCCACACAACCGTCGAATTGAATGGCAACAATATGGGCTCTTATCTTGATCCTTGTTCTCGCTTGTTGGACGACAATGCAAATGCGTGTGCAAGCGAAGGGTCGACAGGGACGAGCAAAGAGATACAGTAGATAGGCTCAAGCCAACAGAATGACGAGAGGGGCTTGTGGTACATCAGAGGCGGGGTTAAATCTCAGCTTGGCCCGAATAAGTAAACGGCGATACTGTATTGTACAGTACAGTACAGTACAGCACTGGACTGCACTTTGTACGAGGGTCGCGCACGCAATCAGTTGCCCCACCACCGTGTACCTCGGCTATGTGCACGCGACCTCGAGTTGCATTTAATATTTTTTTTTCTTTTCTTTTCTTTTACTTATTGGTGCTCTTGCAGTATCCACGGAACAGCCGCTCTTATAAGACCCTCCTGGCTAGTCTGCTCAACCTCTACCCGCATCGACGTCTTCCTTCTCGACCACATCGTCAACCACAGTCGACTACGTCCCGTTCCATTCCCATTGTTTCGCCGCGCAGAGGCAATACCGGATCGAAAACTAGACTTTCCTTCTCTCCCGCCAAATACTCGCCCACTCAACATGGCGTACGCTGATCAGATCAGCAACGAGGGCCCCTACGCCACGGAGAAGGCTTCTTCCTCCGGCGAGCAGGTCAAAGCGTACGAAAACGATGGCGTTACCAACACCTCTTCGCTCAAGGAAGGCAAGGATGGCATCGTCGAAAAGCCCGAGGAGCGCCAGCTTCATCGTGCGCTCAAAGGTCGCCAAATCTCAATGATTGCCATCGGCGGTGCTCTCGGTACCGGTCTCATTATCGGCACTGGAACTGGTCTCGCCAACGGTGGTCCCGCATCCATCTTGATCTCGTACTCGGTCATGGGTTTCTGCTGTGCCGCCGTCATGTCTGCTCTCGGCGAAATGTCGACCTACATGCCCCACCCTCGTGGTTTCGCCGGCCATGCCACTCGCTTCGTCTCTCCCGAATTCGGTGTTGCTACCGGATACAACTACCTTTTCAAGTACCTTGTAAGTCGCATTCGCCGCTCGCTATTCCAACCCCACAACTCCGCAAAATTCGCCGCGAGAGAAAAAAAAAAAAACTCACACCTCTCCTCGCCCCTTCTTTTCGCCTCCAACACCATCTCGACCTTCTACACCATCTTCTGCTCCTCGTGGACGTCGTTTATATGCCGTTAGGTGGTCACCGCAAACAATATCAATGCCGCAGCACTTGTTATCCGCTACTGGAACGCCGACCTTTCCGGAGGCATCTGGATCGCAATCGTAACGGTCCTTATCATCGCTTTGAACTTTGGTGGTCCCAAATGGTTTGGCGAGGTCGAGTTTTGGTTATCGCTTGTCAAAATCATCACCATGACGGGACTAATCATCTTGCTTCTCGTGATTGATCTGGGCGGATCTCCCACCGGTGATCGAATTGGATTCCGATACTTCCAAGACGGGCTCGCTTTCCGATCGTACCCCAAGACCGAAGGGTCGAAGGGAATGTTTTTGGGTTTCTGGTCGACAATGGTAACAGCTTTGTTCGCATACACTGGAACAGAATTGGTAGGTGTCACGGTGGGCGAGGCTGCAAACCCGCGCAAGTCAGTCCCTTCTGCGATCAAGAAGACGTTCTTCCGAATCGCCTTCTTCTACATTCTCGGTGCACTGCTCGTAGGAATGGTGGTTCCTTCGAATGCGCCCGAGTTGCTTTCGGCCAACAAGAAGGGTACTTCGGCGGCGGCATCGCCATTTGTGGTCGCCATCATTCGTGCAAGAATCCGTATCCTTCCGGACATCATCAACGCTGCTATTTTGATCTTCACCATCTCGGCGGCCAACTCCGACCAGTACATTGCCGCCCGTACGCTCTACGGTCTGGCGATTGACGGCAAGGCACCCAGGATCTTCCGTCGTGTCGACAAACGTGGTGTTCCTTATGTCGCTTTGAGCGTTACGGCGCTGTTCTGCGGTTTGGCATTCATCAATCTCGCCTCAGGTGGACCCCAGACTTTCAGTTACCTCGTCGCTTCGGTCACTATGTTTGGCGGTTTGACTTGGATCTGCATTCTGATCTCGCACATTCACTTTATGAAGGCGATGAAGGCGCAAGGCATGGCAAGGGAGAGCCTTCCTTGGCGAGCACCTCTGCAGCCTTACTCGAGTTACATTGCTGTCGTCTTCACTTCGATCGTAGTGTTCTTCAAGGGTTGGAACTCGTTCCTCTTCACCTTCAACTGGCGCACATTCCTCACAAACTACATCGGTCTGCCTATTTTCTTCCTCATCTTGATCGGGTGGAAGTTGTGGCACAGGACCAAATTCATCAAGCCCGACGAGGTGGATCTTATCACGGACGTTAGGGAGTTTGATGAACAGGATGAATTGATTTGGAAGCAGGACGAGGAAAAGACAAAGGCCGAGGTGGCCAATGCTCCGATTTACAAAAAGGCTTGGGTTTACGCCAAGAACTGGTAATCACATAGGACGGATGCCGTCGACAGGGTCCTTAGGCATAGACATGTATGATCACAGCTTTCAGAATGGCTCAGCAATAGCAGCGCATGGTATCAAAATTCCAAAAGTCACGAGCGAACGTCTGCGTCTTCTCCGATATGTCTGAAAGCTGAAATTGCAAGATTACCGCCAGCGAACGTCCGAACAAGCTCAGTTTGAGTGTATGCGAACAAAGCTTTGATTTGCTATGCTATGCTATGCCTTGCCTTGCCTTTTCACCGCGACGAAGGGACGAAGACATCCCAGGAGGTATCGACCCGGATCAGCGCGCAAAAGCACGCCGCCGGGAAGCGATGAGGGATTGTTGAGGTCGTGTTCCTGCATTTCATAGACCGGCTTCTGGTCGACCAAAACTGAATTTGAAAACCAATTTCAGGTGTGGACTGCAGGACGAGCTAACAAACGTCGAAAATTCCAATGGCTCGCACGGCCACTACTGCTGCTGCTGCATCTGTGTCAACTGCATAAAACGCGTCTTTGCTGAAAGAGCAACACTGCGCTGTGCCACCTGTCAGTGTCATCCCGCTTCGGGCCCACACCTGCATAAACCTGCTTTGCTTTGTCCTTAAACTAAGTCTTCTGCTTTCCACCATCATCTTCCCTATCTCCATCTTCCCGCATTTCCTACGAGACTCACTGCTCACAACGACCTTGCAGATGCTTCGATTCAACTTCGTTTAAGCTGCGCTGGCGTTTGCTGCCTGTGGCTGACCCTTCTTCACATCCCCCATCCCACACAAACAGCGCCAATGTCGGTCACCGCCTATGATGGGGGAGAGCAACCAGGTGCGCCTTTCAGCGTCGCCACTGCCATCGCTCTCGGTCTTATTGCCAGCTTCATCCAAAGCCTAGGCTTGACCATTCAGCGCAAATCGCACTTGCTCAACGAATCACTCTCGCCTGCTCGAAGAAAAACGGAATGGAAGCGTCCACTCTGGCTCGTCGGATTCGCCATCTTCCTCATCGCCAACGTTGGCGGCACCGTATTCCAGATTGGAGCATTGCCTATTGTCATGTTGGCTCCTCTCGGTGCTGTCAGTCTTCTCTACAATGCGGTGCTTGCAAGGTTTCTGCTCAACGATCTCCTCTCCAAGTACATGGTTATGGGAACCGCGCTCATCGCATCGGGTGCCGTTCTGATTGGCTACTTTGGCGTCGTACCCTCCCCACCACACAGCCTCGATGAGCTGTTGGATCTCTACGCAAGGCCCACGTTTGTCGCATTCGCTACGATCTTTACTTTCCTCTTCGTCGGTGTGCTCACAGTCTCACATTTGGCGGAATGGCAACTCGCAACCAAAGTGTATCGCAACTCGCTACCTATGCGACCTCAGAAACCCAAGCATCGAAGCAACCACGGATCGCGGGCAAGGTTGCGCAGGAGATGGTCCGCCCCAACGCTAGCGCCGGTCGCAGAAGTCAGTGAGAGCAGTTCCGGCATCGCAACTCCCGTCCTTGCCAATCGAGATGAGATCAACCGCCATTCAACGCTGGGGCTCAGTCCGCAACAGAATGTGTTCTATGGTCGTAGCATTGTCGCCACCCCGATGCCCGCGATCAATACGAATGTCAACGACTTGCACACCGCCTCCATATCCGCTCCCGCGACAAGGACCAAACCCTCGGATTCGGGAAAGAGAGACTACGGCTCGCTCGGAAGAAGCGATTCCAATTCGCGCAAACGCAAGAAAAGCATCGAAGTGCCTCGACTCGAACTTCGACAAGCGGAGGAAAGGATCGATGTAGAGACTGTCAAGCAGACCAAGCTGGGTCTTGCCGTCGCGTACGGTGGTGCTAGTGGCACTCTTTCCGGTGCCTGTCTGCTCCTCGCCAAGTCAGGCGTGGAGCTGCTTATGCTTACTTTCTCGGGTCAAAACCAGTTTAGTCGATGGCAGAGTTGGTTGCTCATCGGCATCCTGTTGGCTGCGGCGCTACTGCAGTTGTGGTACCTCAACAAAGCACTCAAGCTCGCCGATCCTACGTTGGTCTGTCCACTAGCCTTCTGCTTCTACAACACCTCGAGTATAGCCTTAGGTTTGGTGTACTTTGACCAGATAGGCGCGCTGGCGTGGTACGATTTGGTACTGGTGGCGGTGGGGACGGCGGTGTTGTTGGCGGGCGTGTGGACGGTCAGTTTGCATGGGAATGAGGAGACTTGTGAGGAGGGAGAAGGCGAGACCCAGCCACTGCTCTCGAGTCCTCAATCGGATAGAACGAGGAGAGCGTCGGATGCGGATTATGAAGGGATGATGGTGGCGAATGGAGCGGGTGTGGTAGGACCTCATCTGCCGCCGGTTAGTGTGAGTCCGCATTCGAGCAGCTTTGTGGATCACAATGTGGCGCCGCTCACCAGTCCGGAGGAGGCGACGCTTACGGTGCACCATGACCAGCATGCACAGTATGCGGATAGCCATTCGTCAAGATCAACGCCGCTACTCGGTACGCCACCGTCGCGGCGGCGTTCTTCGACTCATCAGCGCCGACCGACCATCACGCTCGATTTCCCACTACGCGACGACTTGTTCAGCCCGAAGCTCGACGCGGTTCCGTCTGCAGCGGATGTCGAATCGCACGCTGGGATGATGGCGGAAGCGGCGCAGGGAGATACTCGACGCCATGCTTCGTTGTACAATACGATCATCGAGCATGGTTTGAGCATCGGCATTTCGCCGTCTTCGCCTGGATTCCATCTGCAACCTCGATCGCCGAGTTTGTCCAGAGTCAATTCGAATTGGCAAAGATCACCGCAGCCGAGGCATCCAGCGAGGAGCATGAGCGAGGCTGATGCGCCTCGTACGGTCAACGATCATGGTGGTAGGAGGGATAGCGACGAGGATGGAGGCGGTTCTGGGTTTGGGATAGAACCGGATCAGGACGAGCTGAGTAGGAGGATCCACCATGCAAAACAAGGCAAGGCGGGTTGGTGGAGTAGGTTGAGGGGGAGATGGAAGAGGCAGAAAGGGTTAGAAGAAGAAGAAGGGCAGAGAGCGGCGGGGGATACAAGTGGTGAGGATGCGACGGTGATCGTGACGAGCGATAGTAATGGGAGTCTGATGGCGGCGGAAAGGCACGGGTTGGGCCTGGATTTGCAGAATAGCTCGAGCTCGCAATCTTGATAGGAGCACCCTCCTGGATAACCGACGGAATAATGTATACGACTTGATCGAGATGAGGCCGATCAGATTGTGTAGATTGGGATGGTTCGGTTGAGGTCGGCCCGTGGAGCGCCTGGTTTGCCGATGGTAAGACAAGACCGAAGGTTGACAGAGACCGAGAGGGAGATGAGCTCATGAAGGTCGGTCGTTACTACCAGTAGTCACATGGACAAGGTGTGCGGTGGTTTGGCATGGTCGTGGCTGCGTTGCAGCTAGCGTGCACTGCTGAGCGCGGTGGCTTTCCCACAGCGACGAGCGCCACGGAGCATTTCATATTGATTCATAAAGATCCACCTGGCGAGGGAAGTTGGTGGGCGTCGCGTCGCAACGGAGCTCCGTCTGTCTGTCTGCATTGCCACCATTTCTGGGATTTTCCCACACATGAAATCACGCTCGACATTGTCCAACTTCATACCTTGCAATTGATGGTCGATCTCGACCATCCTGCAGCTCATCACTTTGAGCCCCTTTTTCTCGCGCTCGCCCCACTGGACTGGCTGGATTGGATGAGGTTGCCCTCGTCCCCACTTGTTGGGTCAGATCAAGGCGCAAGTGGTGCAGCAAAGTTGTGCCACAACGTTTCTTCCCTCCAACCCAGAGGGGGAGGGAGATGAGATAGGGGCCAAGTCGATGCGACTCTCTCGTGAGAAACGCTCTGGTTGTGGTGGGGACTTTCCCCCCCCCTGCCTTCCTTCCTTCGAGCTTGGGTGGTGGTTCGCAAAGCATAAAAGGCCACCCCCATCTCGCGCTCCCCAACCACGACTCTCCAACACTTTCTCTCTCTTTTACTCATTCTTTTGACTGTATAGACTCGCGAATACTTCTGGCAAGCATTCCCTCCAACCCCAACTACATTTAAAGGATCAAGATGAAGATTCAGACGTCTTTCTTGACGCTATTTGTGGTGGTTAGCGCTGCGATTTCGGTGGCCGATGCTAGGAACGCGGATCTTTCCAAGAGGCCCGCTTCGCTTTACCGTCGCGACCAGGCAGCAGCAGCGGCGGAGGCGCGTGGGTTCGGGTTGGCAAACCGTTTCTTCCGCCGCGACAATGCTCGCGCCTACGACGCAGGCGCTAACACCGACGCTGACGCTGACGCTGGAGGTGACATTTCTAGCCCCACCAACAACAGTGGAGATCAAGAAATGCCGCAGGGTTACAACAAACCGAAGGGCTACAACATGCCCACCCAGGACAAGGGTAAGGGTGGAGATGCTAACGGCGGACAGGAGCAGCCTCCTCAGGGTGGCGATGCTAACGGCGGTCAACAGCAGCCTCCTCAGGGTGGCGACGCTAACGGCGGTCAACAGCAGCCTCCTCAGGGATACGCTCCTCAGGGTGGAGATGCTAATGGTGGCCAGCAGCAGCCTCCTCAGGGTGGCGACGCTAACGGCGGTCAACAGCAGCCTCCTCAGGGTGGCGATGCTAACGGCGGCCAGCAGCAGCCTCCTCAGGGTGGCGACGCTAATGGTGGTCAACAGCAGCCTCCTCAGGGATACGCTCCTCAGGGAGGCGATGCCAGCAGTGGCCAGCAGCAGCCCGAAATGCCTCCCGCTGGCCCTCCTCAGGGATACGCCCCTCAGAACGGTCAGGACCAGTCCGGCATGCCCCCCGCTAGTCAGCAAGGCTACAACCAACCCGCTTCTCCCCCTCAAGCCGACCACAACAATGGAGGCGATCAGGCGGCCAAGGACAAGCATAAGTCGGACGAGGAGAAGCACAAGAAGGATACTGAGGAGCAGCAAAAGTCGGACGAGGAGAAGCACAAAAAGGACGAAGAGCGTAACAAGAACCGCGAGCAGGAGGTGAAGCAGAAGGAGCAGGAGAAGCAGCAGAAGGAACAGGAGCAACAGCAGGGTGGGATGGGGGGTCAGGACCAGCCGGGCTCTCCTCAGCCTCAACCTGGTCAGGACTCTGAGCAGGGCGCTGGTCAGGATCAATCCTCTGCTTCTGGTCCAATCTCGCCCGACATGTTTGTTCAATCGCCTATTCCTGTTTCCTCGTCTGACAACTGTCCCAAGTTGCCCAAGACCGGTGGAGGATCGTCCGACATGGCGCCTTGTTTCGGTCAAAAGGCCAACCGTAAGGACGTCTGTTCGGCGCTCAAGCAATTTGGCATCGACACCAAGGCCGTTGGTTGTTCCGATGACGAATGTTCGCACGATGACAAGGACTATTCTCACCATGCTTGTGATACGAACAAGCAGTGCGATTTCGGTTGGAAAAACGATTGCGATTTCTACAAGCATTTGGGCTTCAGCAATGTGGACAAGTTTGGTTGCGGTGCGCAGCAGCAGCAGGAGGGCATGCCCGCTTCCAACGGCTCCCAGGATCAGGGTCAGCAGCAGCAGCAGCATGGCGATGAGCACCGTGACGACTGCGATGACGCCGCTAACGCCGCTCAGCAGCCTCCTTCTCAGGGTGGAGACAACGGCTCTCAGCAGCCTCCTTCTCAGGACGACAACGGCGCTCCTCAGGATGATGACAATGGCGCTCAGCAATCTCCCTCCCAAGGTGGCGACGGCGGCTCTGAGCAGCCTCCTTCTCAGGGTGGCGATAACGGTGCTCCTCAGGGCGGCGATAACGGCTCTCAGCAGCCTTCTCAGGGTGGCGATAACGGCGCTCAGCAGCCTCCTACTCAGGGCGGCGCGTACGATGTTAGTCAGCCTGATGCTGACCAGTGGCCTCGTCAGGGTGGGATGCCCGGTGGTTCCACTGGTCAGAATGGCGACTCGTCCGGCGCTTCGGCTCCTGATGCCGACTGCGACGAATCGGGCAAGCCCAAGGATGGCGCTCCTGTTCCTGGGGCTGACGATTGCGACGAGTCGGGCAAGCCCAAGGACAAGGACAACGCTCCCATCCCTCCGCCCGGTCAAGACGAAAAGGACTGCGAAAAGGACAACACCGTTCAGTACCACCCTCAGTCCGACGCTGATCAGGCCGGCTTGGACCCTTCCGAGTCCAAGCAGAACCCCGCCGCTGCTAACCCCGCTGACCAGACTCAGCAGCAGCAGCAGCAGTAAGCGCCCCGCCCGAGCTCAACTTCTTTGACATCACTTTTTCCCCCATCCTCCTTTTCCCCTCGTTTTTTTTATGCGATAAAACTTTCACTCCCCATCTTGCCTTAGCGTTATAAAATGTTCATTCTTTTCCCCCCTCTCTTCTAAGTCTGTGAGCTTCGCCATCAGACACAGGTAGGCGGATGGCAGCAAATGATGTTGTCTCTGAATTGCTCTTACGCTGACAATCGAGTTCTATTCTCCTGAATCGCCCTCACAACCTCTAAAGCTTGTGTCCAATCTTCGACCCTAACCAGCGTCGCTTGATGATTCTTGCCTTGCTCGTCTTGCTTTTCTTCCTCCAGATGGCTGATAAACTCTTCCGCATCGACATAGAGCCTGTTTATGGGGGGATGGGTCGACTCGATTGTCTTTGCCACCGAACTCCCCTCCCATTTGGCTTTTTGCTTCATGATCAAGCCATAATTCGCGTTGACCAGGCATGGAAGGTCTGTGGTCGAATCTCCAACATACACCTTGACGACCTGCTTTGCTTGAGTAAGCTTCTGCATGATGTGCAACTTGTGAATGCCCGTGCGGATGCCACCTCTCGCGCCCTCGGATTCGTTAGGCAGCATGAGCGAGTGCGATTTCGTCAGCTCGCCCGTTGCACGATCTTCAGAGTCGAAGCAGAGGTCGTTGGCATAAACCGCAGTAATCCCATCCAAACTCGATTGCGAAGAGGACGAGGTCAGCGCGTGACGAATAAACGCGCCACTCCACCCAACGCTAATAATGTCGGCTGCCACCTTGCCATGCTTGACCTCATCGTAAAGGAATTGGTAGAACGCTTGCCAGCCGTCTCGAAACTCGACCTCCGTCTCGGCCCTCTCAAGCAGGTCGGATTTGCGCATACCTCTGAACAATCCCCCTTCCTCCACTCGAGCCACCGAGGCAAGCTCAACCTCGTCGATTCCTTCCAAAAACTTGAGCTGCGTCTCCCAATCATCGCGCGGCCCGAAAGAAGACTCATACTTCTCCAAGTCCTCCAGGTACGCAGCAGTGTAGTGCGAGAAGGACGGACCGTCGAGCTGGGCGCCCTCCGGAGGCGCAACGAGCGAAAGCGTGTCGGAGGACGTGATGGTTTCGTCCCAGTCAAACAAGAGGTGCAATTTGGGTAAGGATTGAGGTTCAGAGGTGGTAGGCGAGGTGGGCGCTGTTGTAGGGACGGGAGCGCGACGAGGTGGACGTGAAGGTTTATTGAGCGAAGTCGAGCGTGAAAGAGAGTCTGCTGAGTCGCCGTTCAGATGGTCGGACAAGGGAGCGGGAGTGACGGAACTAGTCGATTCAGTGACGGGCTCGGTGACGACCAACTTGACTGGCTCGGCATCGTCGAGCGAAGCAGCTCGATCCGTGGGAGGCACGTCGATACTGCTCCTCTCCAACTCGTCGGCTAGGTTGTCAACAGAGACCGGTCTGCGAGGCGGTAAAGACGGCGGTTCATCCGTCAAGTTGACCTCTTCCAAATCTGCCTCCTTGGTCTCTCGATTCTCTTCTCCATGTTCCTCCGCTTCCGCATGCAATGGACTTGGCGCGACCCTCCTCTGCCCACCCGGCCCACCTCCCCTTTTCTCCCAATACCCCACCACCTTTTTATGCTTCGGTGGCGGCGGTAGC
This sequence comes from Pseudozyma thailandica, assembly GCA_023212835.1. NCBI lineage: Eukaryota > Fungi > Basidiomycota > Ustilaginomycetes > Ustilaginales > Ustilaginaceae > Pseudozyma > Pseudozyma thailandica. The sequence goes on from JALCCH010000018.1 coordinate 229,885, forward strand.
GCCCAAATTTCCTTCCTCTCTTCCTCCTCCCTCCTCACTCTTTCCTCCTCCTCCTTTCTTGCCGCTTCCAAATCGAATTCGTCCGGAATGCCCGCCTCCTCCATCGCCTCCAACTCCTCTGGCGTCGGTGGAAGTTTCAACCTCTCGCCATCTTGCAAGATATCCGCGCTCTCTTCCTTCTGCAACTGCCTCACTGCTACATTCGGTGGCGCATGAATAGGCTCGTAAACCCACGTCTCGAGCTCTCCACCTTGAGCGACGCCGGATTCAGCATCACGGAGGGCACGGTAGAGAGGATCCACTTGTGGAGGCTTTCGAGCTTTGCCTTCGAGAATGTCCCGTGCTGTGATGCCGGGCCAGTAGTAGATGCGTTCGTTCTCATCGAATCGATGCAAGAATGCCTGTGCCATGGCCTCGACACCCGCATACAGCCCTCGAGATCGGACGTAGGAGAAGATGGGGGATCGATCGAGGCCCATCTCGCCCGAGATTCCTGTACCAAAGGGACCAGCGGCAACAGCGGTTTCTGCGCCAAGTGTGACTTTGTGCGATTTGAACGATTCCATAGCGATGGAAGAGTTGACGACGAGAATCACGTCGAAAATGTCGAAACCGAGGAGGAGGCCAAGAGCGAGGTTGTTGGGCGAGATGGAGCTGGGTGCGCTCCAACTTCCATCTGGCAGCCTTGCTAGCATCAACCCGGCGCCTCCGGCTCCACCAAAAGGCGCAATACCCGATCGCATCGCTGTATAGATGACAATCCCCTTGGCTCTCTTGATAACAGCGGGTGGGATCTTGCGTAACACTTTGCGCTTCTTGTTGATAAAGCCGTCCTTCTTCACCTCTCCTTCCTTCACCTCGACGTCGTTACTGGAGGAAGTGGTGACGACTTGTTCATCTTGTTTGGTTTCGACGCCTTCAACGGTGAATGCGCGGAGGATTCGTTCGCATTTTTCGATTTCTTCGTTAAAGTCGTTGGACTTGGGCCAGAAACGTTCGCCGCCAAGTTTGGCAGAGGCGGAATTGGCATAGCCGGAAGCCCAGTCGGAGACTACGATGGATTTATCGAATGCGGTGCGGGACCAGCGCTTCCATCTGCTTTCGTCCGAGGAGGAGGAGGAGGATGGGGAAGGGTCGGGCATAGTGCGGAAACCCGCGATGGGGAGAGATGCGGAGATGAAGCAAGGTCTAGTGAAACGAGCGAAAGTAGAAAGGGATATAGTTGGAGATGTTGGTTAATGATGATGATGATGATGACGATGATGACGATGATGATGATGAGGAGGAGTGAAAGGATATGGAAGGAAGGAAGAAAGCAAGGACGGAGGATGATATGCAGAAGAAAGCAACATGTCTGTGCGGGAGGAAAATAAGAAATAGAGTGGAGGCCAAAGCTCTAAAATTGTCAAAATGCGATTCCCGTCAGCCGAACAAGAAGAGGCGCGTGCAAATCGCAATCTTCGGAATCGCTTTGCCGCTCAACACACACGTTTGAGCCGACTGTACTGTATGTCAGCGTAATCGACACATGATTGCTCCAGCTACAGTAGTAGCGGTTCTGTCGTCCATGAAAGCGCTGCAAGATTGTATACATGTGCGAGGTGCTGTCACTCATGCATCTGGTAATCCAAGACCGTGCACTTCCACTTGGCAACTCTCACTCCTTTTGTAAAGTATGCAATCCGTGCTTCGTACCAACAAAGATCGGCAATGCATAGATCTGCTGTGCTGCTGCCGCCAGGCAAAATCTAATCTCCGATGTGACAAATTCGATTTGATAGGCATCATAAATCTAACATTTTCAGCATTTTCCCAAAATTGATTCGAGGTTCGCCTGTCCCATATGGCGAGCCAAAGTGTCGTCAAGCCGTCATCATCATGCTCGCAGCATCTTGCAATTTAAGCTTGATAGCGTGCGGTTGCATCAGACAGTATTTCGGGTTGTCAGATCAGCATCTTGTGTCTTTGTGAATGTTGCGAGTCGCCATGCTACAACCCACACCACAGCTCTCAAGAGCGTCTACGTATACGGAAATGTATGGAGCAGATTCAACACCTGCCTCGTACTCAACACCTTTCCCTTCTCAAAGTAACCCAAATGATCCGTCACTCCACTCTTCATCCTCTCCAACAGTCCGTCTGCATTCTTCACTCCCGCATAACCATTCACCAAGGCTTGTGGTCGACCTGCCGAATCATGTCTCACGGTAACAAATGCAAATGACTGCCCTCCATCTACCAAATCAGACCCCTGCATACCCTCGAAAGAAGAAATGTCGACGGGGATTGCGAGTCGCATCTCGTCTTGGTTTCGAAAATCGCCCAGTTGGAGCCAGCGCGGCTCGAGTTCGGGATGTGCAAGTTGATGGGCCAGTTTGTCGTTGTCCATCATGAATTGCGGCAGCCGATAGTGATAAGCGTTGGGCAAGGAAAAGCGATCAACAATTTCGTTTGTCAAGCCTTGCCCATCATACGCCCAGACCAGTGAGGTTGAGACGCGGAAGGGAGGTGGTTCGGGGAACACTTTGGCTCTCGACCTGCTTCCAACTGCCAGAACGGTCGAGAAAGTAGCGCACCCAAGCAACAAGAGGATCAGCGAAACCGTAATGTTGCCCAACATGATGAGGGATGGTGATGGAGACAAGCAGAAACATGCTCAGAGTGTGTAGGCACCTTTTCAGCCGATTCAAGACGCAAGAGATGATTCGAAAGTCGCAGCACATAGTGCTGAGCCGTGCAGGAGCAGCGTGACCAAGCCTTTGAAAATGCATCATCGTAATGAACAACTCGGCTGTAACATGCTCGACGATAAAGTCACCGGTGTTTGAGCGACATCACCTTGCAGTCGAGAGGCTTGCAACCGGATCCATTTCATCATAAATGCATCGAGCCCACCTCTCGCGTTACATGCTGAGCCATCGACTTTGTCTCGCAATCTCAGCGCCGAGGTGCGACAGCTCACGAACGCCGAATCTGCCACCGAACCGAGCAGACAAGCGAGTCCACACTCGTTTCCCCTCTTCTTTCGACGCTTGTCACATTGTCGCGTGAACCTGAAGTTTTGCCCTCCTTGTCAATCGATCCATCGCAAGCTCTACTGCCAATGATCGAAAGAATTCACCAGATCCAACACTTGTCTTGACGAGAGCACCTTGCCTGGCTGGAAAATTTCCAAGTTGCTCGTCATGTCACTTGCCATCTTTTCATGAATCCCTTCGACTCCATGCAGCTTGACAAAGCCATTGATAAAAGTCAATGGCCGATCGTGAAGGCCTGGATGGACTGTGATGAAAGCGAATGCGTGTCCTGGCGTCGTATCTCCCACCTTCTTCACTGGTACTGCCAATAGTAGCATGTTGAGCTCGCGATAGTCGCGAAGTTGGACAAACCGAAGCGTGTCCTGTGGGTAGCTGATCTGGTGTGCCAGTTCTTGACTCGAGACAAAGTTGGGAGCTAGACGTTGGGTGTAGACGTAAGAGTAGCCGAAAGTGTCGATGATGGGTCGTGTCATTGAGTCCGAGTAGAAGCCAGGAATCGAGAGGCGTAAGACGTCAAACGGCAGCGGCTCAGGGTGGATTCGTGAGGTGCGGCGCGAAGGGAAGATCCGGATGCACACCACGCATGTCGACCACAGCCAACAGCACAGGATCAACAGCAGTCGCATCGTGACAAGACTTGCCGTCGTTCGCAGATATGGACTCGAGAGAAGCGTAAGGGGACGACCAAAAGGATTGGACGAGAGGGGGTCTGCATTTGTGTTTGCAGCTCGACAAACAGCATGTGTGGGCTGCATGCACATTATTGTTCCGGCATCATCACTCGATTGCAGCCGCAGGTGCCGCCGGGGAATACCGAGATCGAAGCTCGACTAAAGCTCGGCTTAAGCACGAGCAGAGTGGGCATCGCTCATCTCGACAAGCAGCTCCGGCGACCCAACGGTCAATTCAACAGCACACCATTCATAAGTCAAATGCGTGCCCTTGTTGACAACAACACACATCCGTTTAATCCTCATCATGCGGCTTGATGAGAACGCTTAGATTTGGCCCATTGCGAGGACCAAGGTCAAGACGGGTACAGCAGAGCTTCATCTGACCCGATCTAGAATGCGGCATCCTCTAGATCTTGAACCCGTCCGATTTCAAGCCGTGATCTCCAAAGTATCACCACCTCACGCTTCTGAACTCGGCGACTTGCATCGCAAGGCATTGCAAGATAACAGCTGTTGCTGTTCGATCGGCGCTCTTCTCAATGTACGCGTGAGCGATACCCAACCGGAGACAGTGCTTGCAGCACTTGAAGAATACAAGCACTGACGCCTGGACTAGTTCGAGAAAAGACAGAGTGTGTCCGGGATACGCCTTTAGGTTGACCATTTCAGAATATCAATATCGATTGTGCACACCCACACTACTGTCACGTTGGATTCGATGCACCTGTATACCAGCTCATTGTTGCCTCGATATCCAGCTCAGAACTGCACAAAAGGCACACCATGCTCAAACACCTCCTTCGGCGTGAGAATCGATCCAACCGTCTCTGGCCTGTTGCCGCTCGCTGCCGACAAGACCTCCACCAACCCATCTGCACCCGTCACCTTGCGATATCCATGCAACGCTACCTGTGGGCTGCCACCGTTGTGACCGAAGCTTCTGAAGAGCGAGAAGAAAGCCCAGACTTTCCCCTCGGCTTCGTTGGGTGCCTTGACCGGCATCGCGTACGTGAGCTCGTTGAAAGGCTTTCCATACCCTCCCAGCTGCATAATCCTCCTCTCATGCGGGTTCTTGCGAATCTCTTGCTCTAGCTCAGCGCGGGTGATGGGAGCAGCGATCTCTTCCAGCTTGACATGGTTGTAGCCGAATCGACTTTGAAGTTTGAAGGCGAAGACGTTGTAGCGAGGAGAGATGGGGCGAGGCTCGATGCGGTCGTTTGAGATGACGTTGAAAGGGTGGTCTTTCCGCGAGAGATGGGGAATGGCTGAGGTGTCGCGAGGAGAGGTAGGGTTAGAGACGAAATCGCCTCGGAAATGAACATCGTTCTCGTTGAGAATCTGCCCGCCGTGGTCCACTAAGGGTACGAGGAGCTTCGATTGACTCCCTCCGCCCCAGCAGGACTTGATAAATAGGGTCATGACTGCGGTAAGAAGAAGAATAGACTTGGTTGAGTGCATCTTTGTCGTTCGCTGCTCTTTCAGGAAGGTACTTGTCAGACAGAAGGTTCTCGAATAGAGGACGTTATATATACAGTACATTCATGTACGGGATCCATCGACGTTCGTTGACCCACTCCTCCTCGCATGAGCTGAATTGTGCATGAGCGAAAGAAACTTGCCAACCGAAGCCAATCAAAGTGAAGCTTACGTCGAGCGGCAGATGGACGCATGGTGTTCTCGTTGAAGGATCGTCACATTGTTCGTGGTGATTCCCCCAGTCGTTGCGCTGACGATACAGGGAGGCGTTGGTGCAAAGATAGAACATTGTCGTGGCTGATCACTTGACAACAACGACAGCGCAACGAGAATCGACTGTGTATCGTCGTGAAAACCAGCTGCCACGGTGGGCAGCATGCTACAAATTGGACGGTCGTTTGCTGTTCATAATCAAGTTCATCCCATTCAGAATGCAATTGTCGTGACCCACCGAAGCAATCCTTTCATGAATGGGTCGACATGAACACAGCAACTCGACAAAAGAGGTGCCACTGTACAGCAGAGGCGTTTGACACACAGGCGCGAGCCAGCTCATGAGATCCAAAAGCATAAAAGACGTCGACGGACCCCTTCCGTTGTCAGCCTCGCTGTGTCAACCTTCCTTGCTTCCAGCGAAACTCTCCCAAGATGCGTCTCAACTGCTCTTCTTTTGGTCTTCTGACTCTGTTCTTCGCTTCTCTTGTCTGTACCTCGTTGGGTATGGACGGTCCGGAGCCAGTGCCCAACACTGGCAGCACTTTTCCTGCCAACAAGATCAACGCGCTCTCCTCTCCTGGTACCGACATGAACTTCTATTCCACCCTGCTCGAGAACCAACTTCGCACTCATCACAATTATCCAGCCGCCTCAGTCACTCTCCTGCCTCACGACACTATCGATCATTCTGAAGTGCACGAGGCTCTGCGTCGTAATGCTCGAGATCGACGCATCATCCATCTCGGCTCCATCCCCGATGGCGGTCGTGGCTACGCCGCCGCTTTTCCCGTCCATCATGCTGGCGCAGAGGAAGGGGCCGAGACGTTTGCATTTATTACTGCTTACCCAAAGATGACGAGCCACGGTCCGTACAGTAAGACGACCGTTTGGACGCATGGGTTTGCCAAAGTGACGGGCGCGCAAGATGTGGAAAGAAGAATGAGGGAAACTGTGTTCAATGAACATAAACCAGTGGAGAGGGGAGATGTGTTGTCGACCAATGAATTCTTGCATGAGGTAGAGCTCATCATGCCAAGCGGATGGTGACGAAAAAAGTTGCTGAACTGACTCGCGGTCGAGTATCACACAGTATTTGTCTTTGGCCACTTCTATCAATGTCTTGATGGCTCGTTGATTGTCCACTCGACACAACGCAAATGTTCAGGCTGTGTTGTCCTTCATCCTTGAACGCTGCTTGGCCTGCATTGCTCTGTGCTGTCTGCGAGGATATCTCAGTTCCCACTCAGAGAAGCACAACGGACCTTTCGCTCTTCTCGACGGACTTGTTTGTCGTGCAAAGTCTGTTTCTAGAGCTTCTTACGTTGTTTGATTGTATATTTCACCCACCCGATTCTCAACGCCAATCGCTGCGATTTAGAACAAGGTCGGTGGGGAAAGTGTCCCCATGCTAATGTTCTCGCAGTTTGATTGATAACGGAACGACGTTCCGAAAGCAGTATTGGTGGCGTCGGCGTTAAGGTTTGAGCGGCGCGATGTAAGTCGTCGATGCGAGAGACCTTGTCGTCATAGGTCCCACTGACATTCTCTTTCCCCTTTATGGCTTCAGTGCAAGCAGCAAGCAAGTGCCAGCATATAAGTCAGCCAATCTTTTGTCGCCCAACCAGGGTTGAACTCCATTTGAACCGTGTCCCCAGCTCTCACAATGAGACCGCTCGTCCTCTTCATCCTTCTCGCCGGGCTGGGCTTTCTTGCCGCCTTTACCTCTGCTGCTTCGACAGACCCTTATTTTCTCGTTCCACACAACTTTCACACCCTTCCGCTGCCCGAGAACCCCCACATCTCCTCGCTTCAAAACGTCCTTGCCAGGCCACCCTACTCGTACACCTCGGCTCGCACTATCGGTGCGTCTGCCACGCTGATTTCGGACCAAGCCATGATCCACGAATTCCGCTACTCGTCCACGGCGCCTCGGTTCATCTATCTGGGTCCCTCGGATGTTGGGCCTGCTTCCATGGTGGTCGCAGCTCACGTACGTCCGCATCTCCTGGATCCTGCGCAGCCAGGGGTAGAGAACTTTGCGATCTTAGCGCTGACACCCCAGGAGAGGGGGACGAGAGGTGGTCATTTGCCCAATGTTTGGCTGCACGGGTATGCCCAAGTACAAAACACGCCAGGGCTGTTGGAGAGAATGGAGGGATTGCAGTGGTGGCCCGGAAGGCAGACCCCACAGACGGGTGACGTGCTCGCAGCAAAACAGCTGTTCCCCGAGTTGAAGAGACTTAGGGAGGCGGCACGACGAGTACGTACGTGATTGTATTGTGGATATTCAGCATTGTTTGTTGGCAAACAATGTGTTTCATAGGCGCTCCACCACTCTTATCGCAACAGTTTTGGGTCCCACTCAAGTAAGATAGACGATGGTGCGGAAATAGCGACCGTGTCCGATCAGATTCTTCTTGTTCAAAGTGATGACAGTCATTGAAGGAAGTGACCCACAGGACGAATGTCAATTCATACGGCCTTGTGGGTACGGTTTTTGTGTTTGCTCCCACAAAAGTTCGAGCGGCTTGAAGCACATCCGCTGCGTGCGTTTCAAGCACCAGCGGTCGTTTCATGTACGTGTCATTTGTTGGTGGCGACAACCCACTACTGTAGCTCTAGTGGTGGGCTGCTCGTGGCTATGACGGACCTACCTCGAGCGAGCAGATCTGTGAGGTGTGCGAGCATCACGAGCAATGTGAGGACTCCATGAGACGACGTCTTTGCTCTCGCATCTTCTTTGCTCCCACCTCACTCGAGCAATAAAAGCTTGGCACTTTTGCGACTGTCTTGCTCTTTGTATCCACATCATTGCCACTCTCGCTGTCCTGCTGTGTTCATCATGCCGGCGCTCCCATTCTCACTCTGCCAGCTCGCCGTCCTTCTCCTGACGGTTCTCCCGCTCTCGCTGTGCATGGATGGCCCCATCGGTCCGCCTCCCTCTCTCCCGCGCCTCCCCACCTTCAACTTCCCGCTCAACACTGCGCACAACCCCAACGCGCACTACTACGAGACCTACGCCGAACGTCTGCAGGAAGTGCTCACCACGCCACCACACTTTCCTTACGGGTATGTCGAAGTTTCGCTTCTCCCGCCCAACTTTCTCCCTCACCACGCGGTTATCGGCGCACTTCGCTCGAACGCGAGAGATCGCCGACTTATCCACCTGGGCGAAGTGGAAAGCGATCGGGTGAGAGGATGGGTGGTGGCCATGCCCGTGTACGAGGCGGGAGAGGGCGCGGAGAGGGCGAAAGTTTTTGCGTTGATGAGCGTCGTGCCCAGAATGCAGAGGACGGGAGGTGGAGGTCGGTTTAGCGTGCCGACGGTGCTGACGCATGGATTTGTAAAGGTCCAGGGAGTTCACGGGATCGATAGAGTGCTGCAGATGAGTGCAGGGCCCGCGGGTGAGGAGTTGAAGGAGGGTCATGTGGTGAGCACCAACGAGCTTTTCCACCAATTGGCTCGCTGGCATCCTCACTAGCGATGGTCGAGAAAAAGGGCTCAAATACAGGCAGTACGATCGCTCTCCATCTCCAACGTTGGCTCCCTATTTGCTCTGTTCATTGTCGTTGAAAATCAAGTTCTGAAGCACTCTCTTACACACTTGCGAGGCTGTGCGGACGAATACTCTGGTTGCTGTGTCTCGACTCTAACTCGGCTCGAGCTGACAACGAGTTGCACTAACTTTTCGCCCAACGACCCAGCCTGTCTAGCTCAAAGAACAGCTCTTCGGCACCCAACACATGTCCCTTGTGCAGTGGTACTGGCCACTCACTCCTCTCTCCTCTGTGCACCTCGTCCATCCTCCTCTCTACATCCTCCACGCCTTGCACCTGCACCACTTCGTGCAGGTAAAAATTATTCAAATGCCTCGCCCCACCTCCTAGCGCCAACCTATCCGGAGGCGTCAGAGTGAGGATCGCAAAATGCTCCACTCGCCTCTCTCCGACGGGGATCGTGGCCGGATTGAGGTGCATAGCGAACACCATTGTTTGTTTGCCATGCAGACCTTGGCCGAGATAGATGAAGCGTCGGCTCGAAGCACTGCTGCGGAGATCGTTGAGGATACGTTGGGTTGATACGGGCAGGTTTTCAAGCACGCTGGTCGAGAGATGACGGTATGAGAAGGGAGGCGAGTACAACGCAGAGGTTAGGCGAGGAGCAAACGGAGAGGAGGAGGGAGAGAAGAGATGGCTGTGGTGAAAGTTGAAAGGGCTCAGAAAGTACTCGGTGTTCTCCGTCTGAGCTTGACAAAGCACGAACAAGCTCAGAAGAGTGAGGAGGAGCGTAGAGGGGGACATTGTGGGCTTTGGATTGCTGCAATGATGCTCAGAGCATGAGGAAAGGCGCACTCTATACGTTCGGAATGACTCGAGCAGCCAGTCAATGTAGATTCAAACGGAAAGTGGGAGCCAACAAGATCTGTGGACCGAGCAGCAATCGACCGCCGATCGAGGGAGCTAGAAGGTGACGGATGAAAGATGTTGCCGTCTTCTCCATTGCGACTCCGACTTGGTCATGGACTCTGCGTTGATCACGCCAAGGTAGACTGTTATTCGATGCGCGCCACTCTATTTTCATTAGGAGCGATCTTGTCAAGTTGGTCGCCTTGAGCTGCTCACTAGCAAAAATGCGAGAGCCACCGATGGCTCTTGTTTGTCATTGATTCAGTCTGGCGAGGTCGGCGATGGACACGGGATCCCAGCTTGCTCGATGAAATAGCGGCGAAAGTATTTCCTTTCTCCCAGGCGGGAGTTGCTCTCCTTGAGGCGAAATTCGAGGAAAGTATCCAATGCAGCTGTGGGGTTCATAGTCCGATACACCGTCTTCGAGACTCGAGAATCTGCGAATGAGGAGCAAGGCATTTGCAATGCTATTGCCTGCCCCTCAAGGTGGCATTGGCAACGGTGGGACCTTCCTCCGAGCGGATCACAAGACCTCGAGACGGCCACAGCGCGAATGCCATGCATTCCCATGAATTCACCTTTGCGTGGGAACGAGTTTCCACCCAATCTTACTATATAAAGAAGACTGAGTCCACAGCTTATCGACGATGGTCGCGTTGGCTACTCCTCTATCTTTTCCCTGCTCATACTCGCCATGCACTATCGTGTTGCGTTTGCGTACCTCGTCTTGATCAGCGTCCAACTGTTTCCCACGTGCTGGGCACCTTCGACCTCTGATCCGAACCAAGAGCCTCTTGCAGCTGCTCGAGTTTCGTCCGCTGCTCGAGTTTCTCGAACCCGTCCCGAGACTCGTTTCTATCAACGGTGGATCGAATACCGCAATCTCCACTCGGATCCTCTACCCATCCTGTTTAAAAAACACTACCATCGCGACGACTGGATCGACTTTATCGGCCAGTACAACAGGTACGTCCGACGCATCGAAAACCTAGACACTCTGCGAAGGTAAGCCCCCCCTCTTCCACCATTGCTTCGCATGCTTCCAAAGGTACCGATCGATGCTGACATTCCAAACCCAACCTTGTCTGTGGGAAATGGGGGGAAAGGTATGCGATGCTCAAGTTGGGCAGACGTATGACGCGAGATGAAGCCTTGAGGTTGAGACACCCATTTCATCCGTGGGCGAGGGTGGGGTGGAAGGATGTGAGTGAGAGAGCTGGAATGTATGAGAGTTTGATCGAGGCGGAAAAGTTGTACATTTCCGAAGTGGAGCGCATCATGGAGCGCGTGGCGATGCGAGGCGCATGAAACCTCGATGTCGAAAGTTTTGGTGGTCCGAGGCAATCTTTGACTCGGCCCGCAGTGATCAAAGAGATGTAAGCTAACCCGCAACTGCCATACAGCTGTTGGTGGGAAATCTGACACCTCCCCGCTGTCGAGACCCGACTCGGGTCGTGTTTTCGAGTTGGGCGACGGCGATGTGCGAGAATCAATAAGAGGCGTGGCAGTCCTTTTGCTGCAATATGAGATGCTATCCGTGTTTCGGCTACCGTCTTGCCGTCCTTGAAGCTGCCGAGGTCGTCGATGTGGGACAGCTTTCATATGCACGGGGGGGTTTGGGCTTTGCTGAGGTCCGGGTGTGTTCCCGTCGGATGGGGACATTCGAGCGACGAAGCTAGGCTGCCTTCGACGTCGAAAAAAACCCCGGCCTCTGCATACCAGCCATACAATACATTCCACTTGAAAGGGGGGGAGCGGCGACTGCAGCCGGCGGTACGACTCGGGGTGTCAAGCGGATCCGATTCCTCTTTCAGCCCCACACGAAACGCGCCCCCCACGTCGAATCTAGCCACCCCCATTGTGCCCAACGCTCTTGTCCCTTCGGCGCCATCTGTTGCTCTCGGTGTCGTCGGAGAGCGAGGATGCTCGAGTGACGAGCTGGTCGACTTGTGGCCAAGCTTTGCCAAAGCGACGGGTGAACAAGGGTACAAAAAGGCTCGCGTTGGGGGCCTGTAGCAACACCATCGCATCCCGCCCAACTTGATTCATTCACCATGAACCTCCTCATCTTGTTCAACCTGGCTGCAATTGCAGCGTCGATGCTGGGTACTTCCCCAGTGAGCGCTGCACCAATGTACGCTTCGACTCGGCCTCGTCTGGAAATCAACGCACCTACCCTCGCTCCCTGGTGGCACAACTACATCCTCCAAGACGCGTACAAAACGCCCCCCACGCTTCAAACCATCTACAAGGTCGACCTGGACGACATTCACGTTCACCTCCAACCCTTCCAGCAGCGGCTTGGCCGACTTCGACTGCTCAAAACGTAAGCCTCCCCCCCGACCGTTGTCTTCAACTTTGTTCGCAGGCTGATGTACAAATATGTGTGATCTCGGGGCGGCGCGGGGTTGGGGGAGAATAGTTGGGCGTTGACAAACAAGGAAACGAGTCGAGTGCTGACCGAGCAGCAAAAGGTGGTTCTGAGTCGGCCTTTTTTTGGGTGGGATGCGGAAACGGTCAAGCAGGATGTGGCGAGTCGGTATGCGCTAACGGCAAGGCTGAGGGATGAGGCGAGGTTGGTGGCGGAAACCGAGAGCATCTTGCACGATTTGGCGAGTCATCTACCTGATCTTTCGCCCAAGGTGTAGGGGTCGGTAGGGGGAAAAAATTTGAATTGAGAAGAGAAGGAGGTTACATGTGCAAGTGGGCGAAGGCGTGTGTCATGGTGTGAGTTGCGGCGTTTTCGGTGTCAGACTGGGCAGCACTCGCCAAGTTGGGCGTATGGATCCACCTCCTGGGCGTGCTGGATTGCAATTCGACCCTCTGTACTTTGCGCTCGCGTTGGCGGTTTCCGCTTTGGGCGTGCTCCATCTCGTCTCTGGCCTCGCTTTCTCGTTGGGCCAGCTCCCTCACCCACGCTAGATGCTTCTTCCCCCACTCGCCCTCGTACAACCCCCCTCTCTCCTCCTTCTCTGCCTGACTAACTGCTAAAAATTCCCCCCACATCCTGTACATGCCCTCCTCGAATTTTCTCCACTTTTCATCGATGCTCGCGTACCTCAACACGGTCGCGATCTGTGTCTGCCGAAGCAAAGCGGTGAGTTCGCCTCTTGTCATTTCATGCTGCAGCACTTGGTCTTTGGAAATGTCCGGGCGGGTGAGGTCGATATTGAGAGAAGATTTGTGTAGCGCCAAGGCTCGGATGAGTTGCTGTTCTTTGAGCCAGACTTGGAAGGGGGGTGGGGAGGGGTAGAGGCGTGGGTGGTAGCGCAGGTGGAGCGTGGAAGCGTAGTGCGAGCGCAGCGAGGGTTCGGTCCAAAATCCGCGAGGGCCAAGGATGGGTTGGTCGATGTGAGAGGAAGACGAGGGGGAGGAGGGGGAGGAGAGCGGAAAGTCGTACGGCTCGAGAGAGGCGGGGCGCGTGAGCAGAGCTCGGCCAGCGGGAGGCGCAATGGGGGAGGGAGAAGGAGCGGTCTGAGCCAACGAGAACCGAACAAGGTAGACGAGGATAAGCGCAAGGATCGACATTGTGGCTATTGGTAGGATGCAGCCCTGACGGAAAGAGTGAGAAGGACGAGCCATTTGTACGGCTCCATCTGAAGCTAAGGGTGGTGATGAGAGGCAATACGGAGCAGAATCCCACCCACGACATCTTTCGCTCTGTCTGGACCTTGTGAGCCTGGTCAGGCTTCTTCATTTGAAAAGCCCACCTTCGGTCTCCGGCAGTCATCGCGCAAACGCTTCTGCGGTGAAATATGAACTCGATCGAGCCGCACCATTCAAATGCGTGAGGGTGCCCAAATGAGAGTGGGGACAAGCGATTTCTTCGACATAACTATTATGCGTGTAGCATCCAAGAGGTTGACTCAACAAGCGTGCGGTGTACGCAATTGGCCTCATTTCACCTATATTTGCAGGCGAAACAGTGAGCTTGCTTATGGACCTTCATACGATGAGCGCGGTACTCTGTAGCTGCAATCGTGAGAGGCAAAGGGGTTGGAAAGCGCCATTCTGGAATCGCATTGGTCCGCGCGCGTTTGGCCAAACTTGACAATCTTCACGTGCCCAAATCATGGGCGGCGGGATTTGGATGCATTTCAACTTGCGCGTGGCTTCTACTGCTGCTGTTCTGCTGCTGCTGCTGTTGCTGCAAGATGTACGTCAGAAGAAACATGCATTCTGGCTCGCCTCTGGGCGCTTGTCAGCTGGAGAATCCATCGACTGGCTCGTGTACATAGCCGCGCATCCATCATCCATCGCATCCCCCTTTCTTGATTCTCATCTCACATACATTCATCCTTTCATATCATCCTCGACAACCTTCCATTTTATTGCGATTGCTCGGGTGGGGAAGGGAAAATTCGGGCAGTATGAAGACGTTGGCGGGGCACTACGATTTCCTCGACCGACCTCGGTGGTCATTCTACACGCCGGATCCTTTCCCGGCGCTCCTGCATCGCTTCATCCCGCCACGCCATCCGCAGACGCTCGAACGAATGCCGTACAACACGCTCATCACCCTCGTGCGTCTGTTTTGGGTTGTGCTCATCGTCGCGCCACTTCATATCGCAGCTTCGCTCATCTCGCACGCGCTCATCCCTCGATCCAAATGGTTAGCAAAAGGTTGGGGTACAAGTAGCTTCCCCACCCGAAGACCGAATTACGGCGTGGGACAGACGGTCTTGATTCCGTTGGTGGGGTGTTTGTTTTGGGCGTTGGTGTATGGGAGTCCAGAGGGAATGGGGTGGGAGGAGGAGAGCACTGTGCCAAAGATGAGCAGGAGGTTGTTCGGAAGGGGTCATGAGGGTTGGTGTATCGAGGCAGAGGCTGTAACTCTACCGCCTCTTCCCAACCCCTCCTCCTCTTCTTCTTCTTCGCCGCCCTCCAAGGCTTCGTCAGCTCCTTCGAAGCCGCCGATGTCGAATGCAAGTGAAGACACGGTTCGAAAACGACCCATGAACGGCAGCACGAGATCGTTTGCCGTCCAAGCCGAAAAGCAAACATCGCTCCCGACTCGCACTGCTTGCACCACCGCTCCCGAGCCCATTCCGTACGATGTCGAGGCCGAAAACATCCCCGCCAACATCCTGCGCGGCCAAGTGACGGGCGAGCAATTTGGCGTCTCGCCGACCTCGATCCCGGCATTCTGGCAATGGAAATCGGTCGCTTCCTCTGTGTCGCACCATCGCGTCACGTCTGTCAAACCTGGCAACGACGTTGCGGGTATCGGTTGCGGACCTGCCATCTCTCCTCACGAACGAATGGTTCTCTTCTTTGTGGGTGGAGGTTACCACTCCGGCCACGCACCGCAGGGTCCGCTGTCGTGGACGGTTTGTCGTCAAACTTCGCTGCGGGTGTTGGGGGTCAACTTTCGCAAAGCGACTCGGGACGATCGAGCGTTCCCGGCGGCGTTGCAGGATGCGTTGGCGGCGTGGGTGTATGTGACCAAGAGGTTGGGATTCAAGCCGGAGAATGTGATTTTGATGGGGGATAGTGCGGGAGGTGGGTTGGCTTGGAGTTTGCAACTCTACCTGAGCAGTCTTTTGTGGAGTGGCGAACAAGGGTTGGGAAGGGCGACCAAGTTGGTGCTACATAGCCCCATGACGGATCTGACGCTGGGGACTGGGAGTTTTTTGGAGAATGAAGCGACGGACGTCATCAGTCCCTACATGTGTTCTCTGGCCAGAGACAATTACCTGCGCCATGTGATTCCTGTAGCTGGTCGACGCAATGCTCACCTTAACGAGGGCGGAGGTGGGGAAAGGATGGTGGAGGTGGTGGCAGCGAGGTATGATATCGATCCTTATGCTCTCACTCCGGACATGGCTGCAAGTCAAGGGTTTCAGGTTGAATTGAAAAGGCTGGCAAAGGAGCTGCCAGAGACGATATTGGAATTGGGCGCGTTCCATCCGCTCTACTCGCCAGGACTGGATGCAAAGCGAAACAAGTACCTCGCTCAAGCGCTGCTTCTGCTCAACCCGCCGCCTACCTCGAGCACCGCCGCCCACGTAGAACTGCTCGTCACCGTAGGAGGAGGCGAAATCTTCTACGACCAGATCAAACTTTTCACCTCGAACCTCCTCAACCTCAACCTCACTCACGCCCAAGACCAAGACCAACGCCCAACCTTGGGCGAGGATAAGAGTGACAAGGTCAAAGTTAGCGTGGTCGAGTGTATTGATTGGCATCATGTGTTTGCGTATATGAATCTACCAGGAGAGGTCAAGGCGCAGGTGGATGACGTGGGTAGGACGTTCATGTTGGCGTAAGACTTTAGAAGAGAATAGGAACTCGCTCTTTAGACTCGTTGGTTTGGGAAAAAGACAGACACACGATACCATCCCCCATTCCAATCCGCATCCCTCTCTGCTGTGTGCTGAGAGCATCTGACAAGGACCCCCCACCCTTCGCCTTCTTGCCAAAAGTCTATTCTTCTACACTAAGTTAGTCTACATTTTCTCTGCGTGAAATGCGTTTGTCTATGCCTGCTTGGGTCTGACGATGACGTGAAAGTGACTCAAACCCGGTACCGTCCTGAGGTTGGGCGGATTACAGAACCAAGCCGTCTGCCATTTGCTCTCGTCCCACTTCTCTTTGACATACTTTGTGACCTGTGAACTCGCCCAAGCGTGCGCCTGGCTTATGAGTTCTTTTGTCAAACCCTGCACGCCTCCTCCTTGTTGCTCCAGTTTTGCGTGTGAATACGAGCCTAGGATTTCTGGAATTTGGCTTCCTTGAAAAGTATACGAGGGGGAGGGGGTGAAGCCGGTGAATCCACGGATGCCGTCGCCTGTAACGCACTCGTACAGCTGCTCGATCAGATGCGGTGGGAAGGGGGAGGAGGAGAAAAGGTCCGAATGCAGGACGGGCAGTTTGCTCCATACCACCCAATGCGTGCTACCAGCTGGAATACCGTACGGCCAATCGTTTGGGATCGTCTTGACCAGACTCTCCTCCACCTTGCCCAACCCTGCCGCCTGGTCGGTGGGGGTGATTTCGGCATCGGAAACAAAGTGGCTCACCATCCTGCCGCGTTGCCTGGGATGCGGGAGCGTCTTTTCCGGCCAAGTCTCTTTGGCTCTTTCAAGCGGGGTTCGAGCGCCTCCATTCGGTGTGCTTGCCCCACTCCCTCCCGCACCCGCACCCGCACCCGCAGCCATGAGGGCGGTGAGATCCTTCTGAGGTCGATCGAGCATGTTCGGACCTACAGTTTCGCCCGTATTCTCCTCCATTGGCCAGCCCAGGCGTACTTGGCGGATGTAGTTCTCCAAGCCTCCATACTGTTTGCGGACGGGGCCCGAATAGGCGCGGTAGGCGGTATCGCATGCAGGATCGCGATAGAGTTGATCCAAATCACCGTGCGTGAGGATCGAGATGATGTACGACCAGGACATGAACGGGTCGCGAGCCGGAGGTGCGTTGGGTGGAGGTGGGGATGGGTTGGGGAAGAATGTGCCTGGGGTGCGATCGTCAGTGTAGGAAGGGAGGTGGAGCGAGACCAGCTCGTCAATCACGCGTGCACCATCGCCGTTGGTACTCGTCATCGTGGCGACCTTGGTGTTGATGAGACCACAGGAGATCTAAGACGATTCGAAGGATGTGGAGCGAGATGGTGTGCAAGAGCACGACAAGAAGAATGGTATCAATCGTTCAAAAAGAATCACAATCGGCACAGAAAGGTCGCCGGCCATGCGCCACACGTTCAACACCGAACACCGAGCTACCCGCTGCAATTTCAATAAATTCCGAATTCCAGACCCTGAAATTCTGTCCCGCTTTGGAATTTGCTGCAGGCACAATGCAGAACTGTAGGTATGCTACTGTATCGACGCTCACTATGTTTGCCCAGTCTGCTTGCTATCTCTTCTATATGCGTCTCACACCCATCCACTATGTCGTTGTCTGTCTCTTATTCAGACGGTCTCGCAATGAGAATCGCACTCTTCATCCACCCTATCATTACCATACCTCTTTGTAGTGGCACAAGATGACTGTATCAGATCTTGGACCTGTCGCCATCACCACTCGCGCTTGCCCCCTTTGCAATCCACTGTTCATGTCTCCTACAAAGCTCTCTAATGATATCCTCTTCCAGCTCCTTCTCGCCTCCCTTGCCACCTCCCTCGATCCCCTCTGACGAATTTGAATCCACCAACCTCATCCATGTTGCTGTAAACTCCTCTCCGTCTACCTTGATCTCATCTGCCGGTCTTGTTGTTTCGTTTGCTGGAGGGTGGCTCGATTTGCGCTCAACAAAGACGACCTCAAACTTGCGACGGTTGAGGTCGTTCCCAATGACAAGCTGATGTCCGTATCTCTGCAGCGCTGCGACGGCTTTGGGGATGAGAAGTTTGGGGTCGGTTTCGAGTTTGAAGCTGACCAAGTAGCCTTCAGGCACCCATTTTTCCACCATCGGTTTGAGGACTTTAGGTACTTGGTCCATTTCGATGACCAGCGATCCTTTGCCGGATTGAATCTTGTGCTCAGGCACGCTAGTCGAGGGGATGAAAAAGTCGGAAACGGCTGCAGCGAGGTAGTACATTCCATTGCGACCCAACGGCTGCATCACACGAGACATCTCCCTCAGAAGCCAAAGATAGTCGTTCACCGTGACAAAGGGGACGGTGTGCAGCGAACCCGAAGTTCTGGCGTGGTGATAAGCCGAAAGAATGGGTCGAAGGTGCGCTACATGCTGTTTGAGCACAGTGATATCGTCTTCTCCAGATGGCGATGCGGGAGAATCAGTGTGGACGTGGGTGGCCGGATCAGCGAGCAAATCCAAAAAAGGGTTGGTCGTATGCGAGTAGTGTCGTGTGTAAGGAGCGAGTGAGTGTTGCCTGCTCATAAAGATGACAGCGTAGCCGGCGGAGAGAAAGTATTCTGCAGATGTAGCACCTCGAGTACCTGCGGAGAAATTGTCGAGGAAGCGAACGACGTTCTTTTCGAGTGGAACTGTGGTTCCTCCTGATGTGACCAAGACCACTCGTCGACCATCCTTGATATGACGCTGGACGAAATCCGAAGCAGCCGAGGCGACTTCTGCGAGGTTGGAAGGAGCAGACTGTGTTTGGAAGAAACGGTCACTTGACCATTTCGGTGATGTTTTTGAAGAGGAAGCGGAAGGGTCCGACATGGTGACTGAGCAGGATGAAGCGAAGAAGATAGCGTTCTTCTATGTTTTGGGGGGGAGGAGCTGTCCGGGTTAAGCCAGTCAGTACAATGGCTGACGATAAGAATTGATCTGCTGGAAAGGGCTCACTATACAGCCTTGAATCAAGCGTCGGAGATGCCGGTGTGAGTGTGTGTGTGTGAAGATGGACAAGTTGGCTGGATAGAGTGACATGAAGAGAAAAGGCAAAACGCTTCAAAAAGCCAAAAATCAAGGCCCAGCTTTTGTGAACAGCCAAACGGGCTCGTGCGTTGTAGCGCATTCGTTTTGCGGGGGATTATTGCCCGATGGACCGGAAAATGGGAAGAAATGTTGGATTCTCTCTTTCTTCTCGCAAAGAAAATGCTTTTCGCAAAGGAATTCTCGGATCTCGAAAGTCGACTTCTTATTTCTCACACTCTCTCTGCATCTTCTGTCTGTGTGCGTGTGATTGCAGTTTGGCGGCGCGTGCAGACTGTTGGGACTTGGAGGTTGAGGCTTCATTCCCTCGTCACCTGCTTTGCGACCATCACGATTCTCACGCTTCCATTTTGGCCCATTCAGCTGCTTCTCGTATCATGCCTCGCAAGAAGTACACCGAGGCCAATGCAGCAGCAGGTCCATCTTCCTCATCTGCTGCCACACGTTCACGTCGACACGCTTCTTCTGGTGCGCCCGAACGATCTCCATCGCCCGCGTCATCTTTGGGGGCGAGTAGAATTTCCAACCCACCCTCCTCACCACACAAAGCAGCGCCCATGGTCAAGACCAAAGCTTCGAACGCTGCTGGTGCTACCAACATGCCCGCGCGTGCACCTTCGCCTACGTTGTCCGAGATCTCCACCTCGGGGTCTGAAGGCGGCGATGGCGAACCCTCCACCACCCAAGCGCGTCTGCGCTCCGCTTCCTTCGAAGGCGACGAACTAGCCGATGATTCCATTCGAGACCCTCCTCCGGCCACCACCGACAACGACGCCCAAGTCACTTGCCAATGGAACGACTGCGGTGAGACGTTCAACTCGCTGCAACCGTTTATCGACCACCTGCACAACCAACACATTGGCATCCACAAGAGCAAGTACATGTGCGAATGGACCGGATGCATCCGTAAAGGCAAACCCCAAACCTCGCGATTCGCGCTGCTCAGTCATCTGCGAAGTCATACGGGCGAGAAACCGTTTACTTGTCCTAGACCCGAGTGCGACAAGAGTTTTACGAGGTCGGATGCGTTGAGTAAACACATGCGCGTTCAGCATGGGATCATCACGGCGGGATCGAGGAAGGCAGCCGCGAGCAGTGTGCACGAGGAAGGTGGCGCGGAGGATGCGAGTATGATGGGAGCCGGCGAGGGTGGAGAGGCTGCGACTCCCGCCAAAGCAGCGGGGCAAACCGGAGATTCGTTGGGTGATGAGCTACTGGAGTTGGCAGAGGGGGAGGGGTCCGAGTTCGGGCTTGCTAAGGGTGTTGGTGGTGAGGGGAATCTGTATACCATGTCGGCGGACGAGTTGGGGATTCAGGACCGACTGGCGGCCGAAAGTGATGCCGAAGAGGCCAGGCAGACGGAAGCGGTGCTGGGACGGGCACTTCGTGTGT
The DNA here is from genome assembly GCA_023212835.1 of Pseudozyma thailandica. Classification (NCBI taxonomy): domain Eukaryota; kingdom Fungi; phylum Basidiomycota; class Ustilaginomycetes; order Ustilaginales; family Ustilaginaceae; genus Pseudozyma; species Pseudozyma thailandica. The sequence goes on from JALCCH010000018.1 coordinate 250,436, forward strand.
GGGCCAAAGACATGCGCGAGCGAGAACGCCGTCGCAAGCTTGGCGAACCTTTGTCTCGCGGCGCGGGTGGTCCTGGGGTGGAAGTGGACGAGCATGTCCAGGGTACTGGTGCATCTGGTGGTAGCGGCGGCGGGGTGGGGGCCAAACGCGCGCGGCACCACGATTACGATTCGGAGTCGGGCGATTCGATGGCGGATGGGAGTGAGATGAGGAGGAGTGGTCGTCGGACTACGCGGTCGTCTTCATCGGCAGCGGTGGTTGGGAATGGGTTGCGACGAGGGGAGCAAGACATGCGTGTTTCGTCGACGACTGGTGGGGTTGGGTCGATGGAAGCGGCGCAAACGGCGATTCGGAGCGCACGCAATCGGTATGTGGTGGAGAAGGCCAAGCTTGGCTATGCTCGGGCGCAAAACTCGCGGCTCTGGTTGCACATGCAGCAGCTCCAGAGTGAGGAGAAGCAACTCGAACGCGAATGCACGCGTGCGCTCGAACACGCCTTGGTGCATGAATTGGGTCAGGACGTGGATGCCATCTTCAGCCCACCCACGTCGCCCAGGTTGGAAGCGACAGCAGGAATGGTGGCGGAGAAGGACGCATTGAGATCAGAGGTGGTCCAAGAACAAGCCGCAGCAAGAGGCATGATCGTGGACAATGATGAGCAGGCATCACCACCACCACCAGTTCCAGCAACAGCAGTAGCAGCAGCAGCGACAGTGCCGGCGAGGTAGCGGATCGCACAGCGTTTTTTTGTATTTGTACTAACGTGGAAACATGCGGTTTGATCAACTGAATGACTGAGTGATTGATTGATATTGACGGCATGGTAGCGTTGAGGAGCTGCGCTTCAATTCGGCTCGCGGCACAACCCACCCACCCACACACATACACACACGTACGTGTCACGATGCAGCATGAAGTTATCATCGAAGCTATTCACTTTCGGTGACCAAAGGCGGCGGTGGCGGCGGTGGCGGTGAGATTTAATACAGCAAGACGCGAAGGAAGGATTTTTGTAGTAGTGATACACGAAGGGCAGGGAGGGATATAAAGCGAGCGAGGTATATAGAGGTCTCTTTCTCCCTCTCTCTCTCTCGCGCGAGGGAGAGAGAGACAAAAAAATGGGGGGTTAGGCGGGGTGGCGAGGAGGAGGAAGAGGGTCGAAAGTAAAGCGGTTGGATTTGGAAGGGGTTCTATTTGCCATACCCAGATACACGCTTGCGCCGGGGAACCTGCCGCCCGTCGTGCTCGCAGGTTGCGGCGAGGGCGAGACGTTTACGAAATCCGCATAGTGGAACGTCGTGTCCCCTCCCGGTGCTCCGGGCGCATTGGGCGGCGTCGTGCAAGCCAAAGAAAACCCATCCTCAAACCCACCCGAATGATTCCTCGACGCCAATCGCGATGATGATGAGGATGATGACGGCGGAGGTGTACGCGGCGATCGAGGCGTGCGTAGGAGCATATACTCCTCCGCATTCGCAGCCGGTTTGGAAGGAGAAGCGCAGGCAGAGGAACAAGACATGGTCTCGGCATCAAACCCCAGCCCAACCATCGCAGAGGTCGCGCCAGAGGCTTGGCCAACTTTGTCATGACTCTGACGAGGAGGCGTCATCGGCGTCGATGTAACATTGTGAGTGCGGCGAGCACCAGCACAAGATTGCATGCGGCTTCGACGACCGTCCGAATTCGAGTTGGAAGCAAGTGTGTCGTTGTTGAACGGATCCCAGAGCGAGGTTTGGGCCGGGGTGGAGAGGATGCCATTGGTGGAGACGGGCTCTGCGTCACTGCTGAATCTTTTGATGGACGAGGGGGAGGGGCTGGAAGCAAGGAAGAGCAAGAAATCGGCCGCAGCTCGGTCATCCTCTCCCGTATCCTCACCATTCTCCTCTCTTGCTTCCGCTTTGGCGCCGTGCTCCTCATGAACGTCAGTGGGAAGGACAGTCCACGAGACGTTACGACGATGCTTCTTGGCTCGAGAAGAAGGAGTGACGGCACCTGGATGTGCGAATGCTGATGAGCGACGGATGGAGGGACTGGCAAATCCAAGCCCCAAGCCTGCCTGAGAGGAAGGCGGCGGTGGAGTGTGAGGACGATCGGAACCCGAGCTCGAATCGGAACTGCTGGCGCTCTTGTCTGCGTTTCTTGCCTCTGCTAGGGCGGCAAGAGTATTGGCGACTCGATCGCGCTCTGCCTGGTCCTGTTCTGCTGAAGATTGGGGTTGAAGCGCATAGACGTGTCGACCGGATGCGTGGCGAGAGCGGGGTGTGCGAGGAGTAGTAAGCCCGAGATCTTGTGCAAGCGAGGAGGCAGGATGACCATTGGGCAAAAAGCCGCTAGATTGCATTCGACTTCTGCGTGGTGTGGATGGTTGACCAAGGAGTTGACCGGAAGAGGATGCATTGTGGCTGGCTTCGCGGCGGCGTTTGCTTGGAGATCCTGTGGGGAGGGCAAAGGATTCCTCGGCAGCAAGCTTGGTCTCGTGTGCTACCATGGCAGGTGTAGGGTTGTTATGCCAGTCGAATCTGCCGTTTTTCCTCTCTGGTGAGCCAAGTTGCGGGGAGGATGCAGCTTTGTCAAGCAAGGACCTGGTAGAGTTGGATGTGGAAGCGTCTGCTGCTGCTGCAGCTGCTGAAGAAGAAGAAGCTCGACGCTTGCATGGTGTGGAGGAGGATGTTGCAAACGATGTTGCCCTGGAGAAGCTCTTGCCCGAGGATGCTGAGGAGGAAGAAGGTGTGGAGCGAAAGTCGGTACCAAAGATGTCAAAGTAGATGGAGCGTGTGGATCGTGCCGAAGATTGGGAGCTTGATGGGAGGGATTCTGCTTGTGACAAAGCAGGCGTGGAGGCGGTGGAGCTGATGGCAAGACCGAGCGGCAGCTCTGAATGCTTGTTCTCTACATTCTCTACAAGACTAGTAGCGAGAGGTTTGACAGGTGATGACGATGGTGAAGCATCGAGGTCAGAGAAACAGGAGTTGCCCATGCCGTTGAGCGCCTTGAACGAAGCGAGTTGAAGGCGAGTGCGTAATGCATGTGCGTATATCTCGACTTGGTGCCGCCTATGGCGGGGACTAGAAGATGACATTGTAGCTGCTAGCGGTGGTGATGATGATGGCGACGTCGATGATGATGACACTATGGCAGGACAAGTCAAGGTAGGTGATGTCTATTCTAGAGAAGGTTGCATCCACGATGGGTGTTGTTGTTGGACTCGTAGTGGATGATGACGATGATGATGAGAGCGGTGACAGCGGATGGATGGATGGATGGATGGATGGATGGATGGATGGATGGATGACGTTGTTGACAGGTGCAGGGTCCTGATGTGATGATAACAAGATGGTGGAGGTGATGATAGCGAGTACATGTGTTGACAGGAGGACCAAAGTACGGAACGCGGATTCTCAAGTGATTGGGCGGTTGGACGAAATTGTGATATGAAAAAAGAGAGTGAGGGAATGCGGAATGCTGCTGCTGCACACAAAGAAAGAACCAAAAAAAAAAATCGTGAATTGCCGAATGCTTGTTTTTCGCCTCGCATCGCATCGCATCGCATCTAAGCAGTCTCGTGTCTGCTGCTGCTGCTGAAAAACTAGACTTCCACACCTTAGCACCGCTGAGCGAGCGAGCGCACATGTGACGCGTCGTCGTTTCGTCATGGTTTTCGTGTAAATGACTGCTCAAATGCACGAATGAATGGACGCGTCCACCCATTTGCAATCAATTAACGCGTCGCGTCTTTGATCCGCGTTCCGCCTCGATCGAATCATCAGAAGCCTGTACAGATAGTACTGTAGTGTGAGTGATGGACATGTTCTCTTGGCTCACAATAATAACGTGAATCAAATGCTCGCTTCAATCCGATCTGGGCTCGACTCTCGTGCTCGGGAAGCCACATTCGTCCTCCGCTAAGCTCGGCGATCTGTGTACAGACATTGTGTTGTACTGCATCTCTTGCCATGATCTGCATGCTTGCTCCTGTCTCGCTTCGCTTCCACACCTACACGCACCTCCAACCCCAGGCCCCAAATTATTCAACATACCCTTGCTGCTCCACACAAATCGCATCTCTTCCCAACGCACAGACCTTTACCTTGACAAGCTTCGCGAGACTTTGTTTTGCTTTATCGCAACCGACTTTAGTCGTACAGTACAAGCATGTTGCGACTGGTTATGGGTGATGATACAAGTACAGTACATTGCTATGCGGTATGGTGGTTGACAGTACAGGTTGACGTGCTCAGCGGATGAAGGGGTCACGCCGCAGACAGGTCGTTCGGAGCAATTTCGACGACTGAGTCAAGGCTTTTGATGTGCTCAGTAATCCGTAAGGCCGCGAAGTGGGTCTGTCGTAGGGATCTGCTTGAGACGGCAAGAGTTCTTCTCGATCTGTGCCTAGATTGATGCTCCGTGAAGCTGATGTGATGCTCAATACACCGCTCATGTGGAGGGAGCTATGGTATGACTGAGCCCAGCTCGCTCTGTGCTGATTGCTCTTTCGTTCAAAGACTACGGCGACCACCATTCGTCCTCATTGAGGTATTGGTCGTGATCATTGGCATCATTGTCCATCCATGAATCGTCCCCTTCTTCTTCGCCTCTTGCGCCCGACATGGTTGAGGCTGTACCCTCAGTGCCATTTGCCCTGCTGTGATTGTTGCCACTCGTCGCTCCATTCGCACCCATGTCAAGATACGATGCAGGCAGTCCGGCTGAAGTCCTCCTCTGAGCCATTGCATCTGCCGCAGTGCTGCTGGTAGGTCGTTTGCCATTGACCAGTCGCGGATCAGGTGGAATGTCCGTCCGCGGTCGCTTGCCTGGACGCCGGATCTGCTCATCTTCGGGCGTTTCGTTGACACGCGGGGCTGCTGCCGCAAATGCACCTGTTCGATTCGGTGTTGCCGCATTGGTAGCGTAGCTCGCGAATCCACCTCTGCTGGCGCTGCTAGTGCTGTTGTACGGGTGGCTGCTGCTGTTGCTGCTGCTGCTGCTGCTGCTGCCGCCGATGCCAGCGTGCGATGGGGCATGTGTGCCATTGCTGGGAGCGGCGCGGACGGGAACCGAAGGCTCGCTCTCATCATCGCTGTCAAGCGTCAGATCAATCACTTCGCCCGCATTGCTGGCCGGAGACTGGCGAGCGCTAGTGCCAGTGCTGCTGCTGAGCAGCTCGACGCGTTCATGGCGCGGAGGCGCTGCTACAGCGAGCCCAGACCCGTGTGCTGACGCTGATGTTGATCCGTTGCGGGCTGGTTGAGCCGCTGTGTTGGACGAGGTTGACGCTGCCGGATGAGCAGATGTTGAAGCGCTTGGGCCGGCTTGAGGCGGCGGCGAAGGACTGTCTAACAGCACAATCTCGGCAGGCGAAGGCTTTCTAGCACCGTTCGTGTTGGCGCTGGCACTGGTGCTCGGTTTGACATCCTCCTCTCGATCAGCCAACCTGTCCTGCACAGGGGTGCCTTCCGCCGCTGGTGTAGCTTGAGCTGTTCCGCTCGAACTGACCTTGCCATCCGCTGTTCTCCACGATCCATCAGGCTCGACAATGACAGACTCGGCATCCTGAGGCACCCGCTTGAGAATGTCGTCCACATAGCCGTCCATCAGCAGCTCTTCCGCCTTGATCGTCTTGTGACAGATGGGACAGGCCCACGATGGCGTCTGCTCGTTGATCGAAAAGAAACTTTCGGCGTCGAAGCACTGAACGTGCATGCAGTGGATTGAGCGGCAGGGCGTGTTGATGCGCATGTAGCTGAAGGGGCACTTCAAGCTCATGGTGGCCGCGCCCGCTTCGACTTCGTCGTCCTCTGCCTCTTTGCGCATCTTGGAGAGTACGTCTTCCTTGCTGCGGAATTGCTTGGCTTTGAGTCGCTCTACCAGAGTCTCGACAGATGTGATTTCGCAGATGGCTGCGACGAGGACGTAACGCTTAGGGGCATTGGTGTACGTGAGATCGATTCGATTCGGGCGCCCATCTCTGAGCACAAGCGTGCCGTCCTTGTTGAGGTTTGGAGGCGGAACACGACCGACGTTCTTCTTGCTGCCCCTCAAATTGATGGATAGCGTGGTATTGTTCACGCGAGCCTCGCATGTGAGCGGGAATTCCACCGTAGCAGGATTGCGTCCTGACAATGAGGCAGCGTGGGCTTCGTGGGTTGTGCAGAAAAGGCGCAGTTGATGTTTCGGTGCCCTCAGGAGCTCGGCTTGCTCGGCATTAAGGTTGACAAAGACGATGGCGTTCTTACGGTCCGCTTGGGTGGGCGCTTCGGGGCATTGGACCAGTGGCGATACGAATTGCTTGATTTCGTAGAAAGGAGAAGGTCGAAAGTTGATGCGAACTGTGCCTGCAGATCCGATGGGACGAGATGCGGGTGCGGCTGCTGTTGCTAAAGGAGAGTAAGAAGATGAGGCAATACTTGACGCTTTGTTAGAGGGAATTCCCCCCAGACGTTGCCCACCGACGTACGCTCCGGCACCAGTGTAACCGCCATACGCACCTGTGGATGTTGGAGTGACTCTGCAAGTTTTACACGTGCAAGGCGAGACAGAGCGGAAGCAATGCGGAGAAGATGAGTGCGGAAGATCACGTCAGTGAAGTTGCTCGACTTTGCGGAGGAGGAAGCAGCTTATGCGGAAGCGCAAGCGCAAGCGCAAGGAGAAAGAGAGACTAACCCATTTCGATATGCTGAAGTTGCGGCTGGTGGGACCTTGTATCTTTGTATGAGGGTGCGGAACTTTTGATATCCGCGGATATCGCCCTGATTCTTGCGTTCTGTCAGACAAGTGATGAGGCGATTAATGATCTCGGGCTTGTTGCCGGACAAGGCTAGACGACCGCATGTTGCCTCTGGTTCGTTGTTGACATCTTTGATGAGCGCCTTTGCTTGTGCGACAGTCAGAGACCGTATTGCTTCCGCCAGCAACTGTGATGCGGATAAGTCGAGGTGTGTGGGTATGAGGGAGTCAGTCAAGTGGTAGCGGATGATGAGCACACAGGGAGTGCGGAAGGACTAGATACTCACGGCGTAATCGGCAAAGCCGCTCGTAGCAGCTTCGGTGGCCATCGCTCGGTAGCAGGCATCAAAGTGGGTATCGTGATGGTGGATCGGCCAAGGTGGAGGTTCGAGATGCGGCTGCTGCGACGGTGGTGTACAGATTGATGCGAACGATGGCAGCCCTCGGTGGGTATGATAGCTGCTTAGATGAATGGGAACGGCATGACAAGCGCCAAGTGATGATGTAGGTTGGGCTGGTCGAGAAGGAAGGAATCAAGTGGCGGAAGCGGAGACGTTGAGGGACGGACGTGATTGATGATGATGATGAATCGACAGGAGCGCAGTCAGTGAGAGGAGAGAGTGTATTCCCGATTCGCGAAATTTGGAAAATGTAGAGTAACTCGAGCTCAGTCTCGGCCAAATTCCAGCAAAACTCAAAGTTGCGGAAGACGGAATTCCTTTTCTTTCACTACCTCGGTCACAGTCACGGCTAAGCCCGCCACCTCCAAGATTCCTAAAATCACCCAATTCCTCCCGATCAGCATCAGGAGAATCGGGCTTGGCTTCAGCTGAATGCTTTCCTCGACAGCGGCGCTCATTCCGACACCATCGCAAACATCACAGACTCTTGACCAAGAATCAGCGACACACGTGAGCTCGTTGCAGTGCTGATGATACAAATACAGTCGACAGGCCGAGAATGACCGGCAGCCGCTACTTTTGAAAGATGGAACGAGCGCTATCATTGGCCAGTGCTGCGCCGAATAGGCTGGTGCGGGGCGGAGTCGGCGCGGATGCCTTGGCCTCTGGCGACTTGTTTTCCGCACCATCAACATCAACTCCAGTCGACTTCTCCTCTCTTGCCGCTTCTTCCTTATCCTTGTTCGTATTGCTCGCGAACGGCGAGGTGGGATCGTTCAACATCTTGTACCTTACCAACTCCAACGACATGACTGCATCTTCGAGCGACGAATGTCCCAAACTGGTTCCATTCTGAATGATCTTGCCCAGATACCTAGCCGTGAGGTCACGCAGAGAGGTGCGGAAGGGGAAGCCTCTCGCATGCGGGTACAGCATCACCGTGTCCACCACTTTGTCATGAACAAGCCTGATGGCTCGAAGATCGTTCTCAAGGCCGTGGCCGACTAGGATGGTGTTCTCGCCCACGAAGCGCGCCATGGTTCTTCGAACATTCTCAAGGTCGAAGACAGCTTTGTCTTCGTACTCTTCCGGAGTGATACCTGAGAAGCGCGTGTTGTAGTCGACAATGTCGGTGCGGGTGCGCACGATCTCGTCCAAGATCATCTGGCCTTCTTCGTCGATAAGCGTCAATCGGGTCAAGGTAAGACCCGCAGTGGTATACGACAACTCGCAGTCTAGAGCGACGATGTCAAGCGGGTTGCGCAGATCTTCGTTTTTCTTGATCGAGGCGATGAGATCTTTGGTCGTGATGAACGCTTCTCGTCGATGCAAGTCTAGACCTGCAGTCTCTTTGAACACGTGCGGACCGAAACAGCAACTGTCATCACCAAGAGCGCTTCCACCGACTTGCTTGTTACAGCAAGTCCACAGCTGAACCCGACCCTTGGTGCCAGCTTGCTTCTCGAAGCGACGCTTACCCCAATGGTAGCGGCATTCCTTGGGATCTTGCGGAATCCTCTCGGTCCCGGCTTCATTCATCTCTCCGCCTACGGTGAACTTCTTGCCGCAACGCTCGCACTCCTTGACCTCTCCCACTGCGTCCGGCCTGCTTCCTCCCTCTGCCTCCCACTCTGACGGGATCGTGGCTGTGTATTCGAACTTCTCGAGCTGATCTACGGGGCAGACAAAACCAGCACTTTCTAGTCTGATTCGATCCAGCTTGCCAGACTTGCGGGCTGCGGCTGCTCTCCTCTTGTCGTCCACTTGAGACGCTGTCCCTGTTTCGGTGCACTGCTCGACGAGGATCTTCATCAGGCGGTCTCGTACTTGTGGCTTGCCTTGATGCGTGCGTGCCTCGGTGGCTGCTGCACTGGCGGCGGCTTCGATGGCTTCTTTATCTCTCTTCTTGAGACCCATGAGAAGTGTGATGCTGCTGTTCTTGTAGGAGTGTTTGTCGGCTTTTGCGAAATGTTCTTGCTCTTGCGCCAGCGCATGGTCACGGCAGAGCTGTTGACCGCATCCAGCTACAATGGGATCGGTGCTCTGCACGATGGGTTCGTAGGCTGCGACAAAGGCATTGTAGAAAGCTTTGATAGCGCCTTGGCGTGCGGAGAGAGGGATCTTGGACGAAGATGGATGCTCTTTGAAGCCAATAGTGGGCGGTTTGAGGCCAACAAGGGACCAGTCACTGCTACCGCCGTTTGCTGCACTGGAAGTAGATGGAGACGAAGAGGTGGTTGACGATGAAGCCACTTTTGATGCGGCGTAAGCGTTCTTGGCCTTCTTCAAAGGTGGGGTGGGAGACGATACGTTGGCGGTTGTGGCTGTGCTTGTAGCAGAGTTCGAGGAGGAAGGAAGTGCTCGCTTGACCCCTGTCATTGATGGTGTTGAGGAAGCGCCTGCGACAGTACGCTGAGGCATTGCCCCCTGGAGAACCGCTCGGCTGCTTGAAGCTACAGGTGGAGGCGAGGCAGTAGCTGGTTGGGCTACGATCTTGTGCGAAAAGGGACAGATGGCTCTGTTGGATTCGCAGTGGCCGTCGGCATGATCAGGACATGGCAGCTTGGCCAGCAAGCCGAGAGGTTTGAACATGGTTAATCTTGCCGCCCGTCCACAGGATGATGGAGTGAAGAAGACTTCCAAGAACGGTAAAAGTGGAGGAATTAAGGGTCTCAAAAAAAAAAGTGTCAATTTTGTGATTGCGATTTTGACACTTTTTTGTTTTAAACACGGCTCAGCAGCGCAGAACCATGAATGTCGTGGTTCACAGTTCACATCCAACAAAGAGCATTGTGAAGCATATGAGCAATCGACATTTCGATCAGAGACCATCATCGCAACAAGGGTGAAAAGAATCTAATTACATCAAGCTCAGGCCCTGATCAGCATCTCGATCTTGAAAGTGAGGTAGAGCGCCTCTGCAATCGTCATACCAAAATAGCGGTTGACCGTTGCTGGCTGCCATTTCTGCTGGACAGTCTTTACCATCGGTGGCAGACCGTCCTTGACCTCGTTGATCTTGATTGTCCTTGCTGGAATCCTCTCATACCCGTACTCTTCGCCCGATGCCGTCCTCCTGATACCGGCAAGATCCTTGTCAACAGTACCTGCCATCTCCCGAAGGTCCAACACATTGCCACCAAAGACGCGGAGCATGAGGACGCAGCTTCCGGAGCCAGCCAAGCTCTGCCATACACTCGCACTGTACTGCGGGTTTCGCTTTTTGCATTCTGCACGACGGATGCAGACGTCTCGGGCAAATTCTCGATCGGTCACGTCTTCCTTGAGCTTGCCGTGCTTGAGGTAGGCAGGGAACCATCGATCGATGAGATCTTGGTGTGGTCGGTTCATGGTCAAAGGGTCCTCCTTCATGTCGGCAAGGTACATGTCAGGCCTAAGCATGCTCGCATCATGCTCAATGACATTCAAGATACCGATTTCGCCAAGGTCGAACACGTTGTCGCGGTCGCTCAAGACGCCATACAGAGGAGAGTAGAGCTGGAACGCCATAAGCGGGTTGATGTTGTAGGCTCGTGCAAGACCTTGCACCAATTTCGAGCAGGGGATCTTGCGGCCGGAAGGGTGGATGATGCCGTGTGTCGCCAGAATGTTGAGACCTGGGCAGGGAGAACGAGAGTCGGCGTCGGTGGCAGCATACGGCACCCCCCACTCGCCCTTGTGGCCGATACCCTCCCAATAGGCCCAGTCGCGGATCCAGTCGTTCTTGGGCTTTCTCGAGTACAGGTCGTGGTGCAATCTCAAGTCCTCGTTGTAGCCAGTCCAAAGATTGTAAAGGTGGACGAAGCGGCAGTAGATGTGCGTAAAAGGCCATTCCGCAAACGGAGGTGGACTCGTGGGCGAGAATGCGGGCGGCACGCAGTTGCCAGAGAGCGGAGCGGCGATACCGATCTTGATGAGGACCGAATGGATCATGTTGAGCACAGTGACGAATCCGTCGATAGCGTATACGAATACGAGGACGATGCTGACCATCAACAATGGCCGATTTTGCTGCATGAGTTGTGCCGAGAGGCGAAGCATGGACGAGTTAGCGTGTTGCATGCTGTGCTTCTCGTCTCGGTCGCCGTGCTTGGCCTTGACCTTGGCCTTGAACTGATGCATTGTGAGTGACGAAAGGACGAGGAGGTCTGTCCCGCTACGGTATGGAGGTCACAAGGTATGAGGGAGGCGCAGTTGTTCAAAAGGAAGGGGCTTGCGCTGCATATATACTTTCTTGATCAGGGTTCCGTGTGTCAGGGAGGGAGAACAGATGAGAACACAATCAAGGAGGAAGAACAAACCGTCAGGAGACCGGGACAACCGAGGTGACGAGCAAGCACATGTCGAACGTCGGCTAAAATGCAAAGGCGAGCGATGCACTGAAGCTTGAAGAAGAATACAGACGGACAACAGATGCCGGTTATGGATATCAGCAGGACGACATGAGCACAAGAGCAGAGATGCAGAAGCGAACAAATCGACTTGCATGGAGCACGCCGAAAGCAGGCAAGGAAGGCAAAGAGGCAAAGAAGAGCAAAACCTAAAAACAAGTAAAACCCTTGCTTGGACCCTGACAAGTCGATTTGCTTTGCTTTCTCGCCGTCTGTTTCACATCAAAGCTGTCTATGTTTCCTTCAGCTACACAGCTGTGTCGAAGCAGCCGTAAGAAACAAACAGCTTTCAAGCACCTGGGAACCACAGCGGGAGAGCTGGGCCGGACCACTGATGGAAGGCGTGGTAATGAAGAAGCTGCCTTCCCCGTGGTTGCGGTACGCGGCTGGTGTTTCAATATTGTGATGCGACCTTTTCGATCTCAGCTCCAACGTGGGTTTGTGTAGACCTCCATTTCCTCATTTTTGCTCTCGCTGTGTTATCCCGCCTCTCACCTTGATGGCTGTTGGTGCAGTGTGATATCCGCATCGAGCCAGTCATGCGTGAGATCTTGTTGCAGCGTGTGGTGTTGTACGACCGACGGGCCTATCGACTGACCGACTCGTTGCTCACGATTGCCTCGACGTTGTACAGCTTTTTGTGTGCCTAATCCCGATCGACGCTCGCTCGCGCTCAAAATCGCTCTCTTGTCTTTTTTTTTGTCAACACGATCATCTCTTGGGATTCAGCTAGTGGTTCATGAGAAGATTTGCCAACGCAAGCATGAGAAAGAGACAAAGTACGGACGATGGACGACCCACGGGAAACAAATACGAGAATGGTCAAAAAGTGCGAGAGACAGAAAGAGAAAACATATGCGAGTTTTTCCCGGTCCTGCAGAACTTATGCAAACGGGACTTGAATCTTGTTTTTCTCATCCTCTCTCTCTCTTGCGCTCTTCCTTGTCCTCCTGCTCTGCCCTGAGTGGCAATCTATACTCTCACGCTCCTTCTGCCAAGGCGAGAGAAAAGCCTCGCTTCCTCGGGCTTGGTAATCCTTCGTGCACTACTTGCCGCTATGAAGCCAAGATAGGCCCCGACAGATACAAGTCCTCGGCAGACAAAATACCGTATCACTACCCATACTTGGATGTCTCCGACCAAATGAGTGCAGAGCCGACCGCCGCCGCCAAGCAACGAGAGAGAACCTTGGTAGCGGGCAGGCACTTCGTCCACGCTTCTGGGACTGAAGCTGACTCTGAACGTCTGACCCCAAAAAAACGACTGTGTACGGCCGTCAGTCGTAGAAAGCAGCGTGGTTGCAAATAGCCGCTTCGCAGACGGGTTTGACGTGTTTGACAATCTTGACTGGCGCGCGAGACGGCGCCTGAGGCTCGCGCTTAGCCACTCGAACGTCGGCAGAAGGATGAGAGTTTTCATCGCAAAGTCGTCTTGGTCCCGATGGAGGTGACATCGGGGAACTCAAGCCTGCTTGAACCAGAAATGGCGCTAGGATAATGCAACTGATGAGTAGATTGGCTCCCAGCATGGTGTTGATTCGATGCCAAGGTGATGCTGTGAGGGAGGGGCCAATCGTGAAGCGGGAATCAGCAGAGTCTTTTCGATGCGCAACTCGCCAGGCCACTCACTTCTTATACCATCTTGGACTGGCTCAACACTTCATCTTTGCTACCCGTCAACTTCATCTCAACATACTTCATTGTGACCGCCGACGACGACATCTGAAGCCCACTTTTTTCGCACAGACTTTTCTCAACTCTGCTGCTTGTTTCTCACGGAGGAGCATGTGATGATGCAATTTCATTTCGGCCACGTCCGTGTCGAGGTTTTAAATGCCTAGTCGGATGATGCCAGCACCAATGCAGCCAACGCCAAACACGACCAGACTTGCGCCCCAAATCGGTCTAGCTTTGGCGCCAGACGGTAAGGGCGAGCGACGAAATGTTCCCATACGATACGCCTCGACGAAAGAGTAGGCGCCCAGGCCAGACATGGCTGCAAAACCTGTGAGTCGGCATGCTAGGCAGTCTGAGCCCGGTAAACGGTGCGACGGTGCGGAAGAAGCCGCGGAGGATTCGACGACCGAGCGGATCATATACTAGCGGATCCAACGGGAAAGAAGCAGGGAGAGAGAGAAAAAGGAAAGGAGAGGAAAGGGACAGACAGGTGTCAACACAGCCATACTCATGTGCCGTCGAGAGTCAAAGCAGATGAAGCAGATGGACCAGGCCAAGGAAGCGTCGGGCGATACGGCGGGATACATGACCAGCGGACAAGACAGGCCGAGCGAAGAGGCGTGGGAAGCGAAAGTCTATTCATCGCAGCGTTACGTTCCCACAGCATCTTGTACCATCGCACACCTTGCCGCTGGTCTGCCCATCCGATCCCACGATTCTTATGCGACCAACATGCCTTCTACGTCAATGTCGTTGGCAATGGACTTGTAAATGTTCGTCTGTTATTGCTGTGGGAGGAAGGGGAAACGCACAAATACGCTCTAAACTCTGCGCACCTTATCCTCGATCTTCTTTGCCTCGGCCTTGGCCGAGTCGAGAGCCTGCTGGCCCTTGGTTTCCGCCTTGTCGGCGATCTGGGCGCCCTTGTCCTGCGCCTTTTCGAGTCCCTCAGCGGTCTTGTCCTTAGCAGCCGAGAAAGCCTCGCCAGCCTTCTGTTGCAACTTTTCGAATGTGGTCTGCGGTGCGGAGCTGGTTGCGGAAACGTTAGCCGAAGAGGAAGAGGGGACGACGCGAACACCAGGGACAGCGACAGGGTTGAAGGAGCGCTCGCAATCAGTGTATGCAGATCCGAGACCAAAGCCGGTTCCGAGCCAGACGGGGAAGGCACGTCCTGTATAGTGTCAAAGGAAAGAAAAAGCGGCGAGCAAAGGGGTGAGTGAGCATAACGCAGCGAATAGGCGGTCAAGCAATTCGCGGTTAACTTACGTCGGAAGAGAAGGACCGAGAGAACAACACCGGCAGAGAAGCCGATACCAGTCTTGACTACTGCATTGCTGATGCAGAGATCGGTCTGCACGTTCGAACAAGGAGAGGGACGTTCTAGGTCAGCATTCTTGCACGTAGCTGCGACTACTGGCTCCGGACGGAGTATTGTCTTGTCAAACATACCTTTTGAGAGATAATATCCTCGGACGACACCTTGTTGGTGGATGTTGAAGCCTGTTGCGATGCCATTTTGCCGACGATATATGATGTCCAGGGACAGATGGTGGATGCAAACGTCGATGTTGCCAAAAGGTGAAGGTATTGGATTGGTGATGGAGTCGCACTGACCGCATCGCAATCTTGCATCCAATCGGCCATTCTGCCATTCTTCCAAATCCCATCTTTGGCTCGCGAACCTTTCCGATCGTCAATCCTGGAAAAACCTCCACTCTTGATCCGGCCGTAAGTATTTTCCTCCCATCCAAACAATGTTTGTCTGGATCTAACATGATTCTTCATTTGACGTGTCTTCGGTGTCGGAGGCCAAGAAACGCCGAAGTCGACTCAACGACCGAAGTTGAACCGTTAATCAGTTGGAAGACGTTCCTCCGTCAACAATGTGGATACAAATGTCGGTCAATTCCTTCATCGGCACCACATGGCCTTGCAAGTTCCCGGTCAATTGCGGGGGAGGGATCAAGTCGCTCGCTACTGTACACTCAGATGCAATCTGGCATTGCCGGCATGAGATCCTTTTGCGAGGACGCCTTTCTCCATCTCGGTGCGAGCTCGGTGGCTATGGTGAGCTTGATCTGCGCAGAACACTAAACAGAAAGCGAGTATCTCTGCTCCCTTTCCCCCACGCTCGGACCGTGCTCCAAATGCGGGGTCGCCCTTGTGCTCGCTCGTCTGCAGGAACGTACAAATACGGAGGGGAGGCTTTGCCCGCCTTCCTTGTTGCTCCCCTTTACACCCTTCTCCTCCAACAAAGAAAGACGTCAACATGCCCTCGAACGGAATGGTAGGAGGTGCTAATACCGATGCCCGCACTTTCTGGTGGCGCGACGCAGTCGTCTACCAAATTTGGCCAGCATCCTACAAGGACAGCAACAATGATGGTATCGGTGACATCCGTGGTATCATCTCGACGCTCGACTACGTCGCTGCGCTCGGAGTCAACGTGATCTGGCTCTCTCCCATGTACGACTCGCCTCAGGTGGACATGGGTTACGACATTTCCGACTACCAGAATGTCTACCCGGCCTATGGTACCATGGACGACATGGACGATCTCATCCGTGAATGCAACGCTCGTGGCATCAAGCTCATCCTCGACCTTGTCATCAACCACTGCTCCGACCAGCATAAATGGTTCCAGGAATCCAAGAAGAGCAAGGATAATCCGAAGAGGGATTGGTTCATCTGGCGACCCGCCAAGTACGATGCGGATGGCAATCGAGTTCCTCCTAACAACTGGAGAGGTGCTTTAGAGCAGTCGGCTTGGACATGGGATGAAGCGACACAAGAGTACTATCTGCATCTCTTCACCCCTGAGCAGCCCGACTTGAACTGGACCAACGAGGAGTGCAGAAAGACGCTGTACAGCGACGCGATCGAGTTCTGGCTCAAGAGAGGTGTCAGCGGATTCAGAGTGGATACCGTCAATCTCTACAGCAAGCCGATGGACTTTCCCGACGCTCCCATCACGGACCCGAACGCAAAATGGCAGATCGGTGATAGTGTCTTCTGCAACGGTCCTCGCATGCACGAGTACATGCAGGAGATGGGCGCCATCTTTGCCAAATATGACGCCTTGACCGTCGGAGAGCTGCCTTCAACTCCCAACGTCAAAGATGTGCTTCAGTACATCTCGGCTTCGCGCAACGAGCTGAGCCAAGTGTTTCAGTTTGACATCTCTAAACTTGGTCGAGACGACAATGACTTCTATGCCCATCATCCTTTCTCGCTCAAGGAGCTCAAGGAGGTGGTGGAAAAGTGGCAGCGCTTCTCAGAAGGCAATGATGCATGGCCGACTGTATTCTTGGAGAATCACGATCTGCCTCGCTGCATCAACAAATACGCGAGCGACAAGGAGGAACACCTGACATCGAGCGCAAAGATGCTAGCTTTGATGGAGGTAGGCTTGACGGGGACTTTGTACATCTATCAGGGTCAAGAGATCGGCATGACCAATTGTCCCAAGAGCTGGGGACATGTGGAGTACAAGGATGTGATTGCAGTCAACTACTACCGCGACGCTGCTGCTCGATGCGGAGGAGATCCGGAGGTGCTCAAGAAGACGGTGGAGAATATCAACTTCCAGGGCAGAGACAACGCTCGTACACCTGTCCAGTGGAGCTCGGAGCGCAACGGCGGGTTCAGCACCGACCCCAACACTGTGCCATGGATGAGGACCAACGACAACTATACGAGCATCAATGTGGCCGCTCAAGAGAAGGACAAGACTTCAGTGCTTGCGTTTTACCGCAGAGCTTTGGCGGTGAGGAAGCAACACGCGTCTTTGCTTGGAAGGGGAGAGTTCAGGCTCATCGACAGGGATGATCCGAAGGTGTTCAAATATGTCAAGATCCCTGAAGGCGGTCGGGATAATGACGAGGGGGAGAGAGCATTGGTGGTGCTCAACTTCTCCGACGATACCCAGGAGTATGCAGTGCCCAAAGAGGCAGGTGGTAGCCAAGCCAAAATGTTGCTTCAGACGCAAGAGGATGGAGTGCCTGGCAAGCTGGGGCCATGGGAAGGCAGAATGTACATTTACCAGCCCTAAGAAGTCACGCATACTGTACTGTACTTGCTTGCTCAATGCAGGAACGCTGCTCGGCATACAGATCGTGATCTGCATGAAAGTCATTCGCAATCAAGGCTCATAGGGACAATAAACGATGCTGTGATGCTCAGGTCTGTGGACAAATGTGGCAATATACATGCGATGGCACCATGATTTCCTAGCTTTCCCTCTAAAATCCGAAACCGCAAATCGTTTTAGGCCAGTGTGACCTGCGGTGCGGTGTGCGGCAAATGTCAAGAATTGAATTCGCAAAGGCAGCGGAATTTCAACCGTCGGCCAACTTGTCAAATTTCGCTCAATTCGCCGGTTTGACCATCCTTCTGCCAAAAAATTTAGCGCTCTTCTTCGGCTATATGTATCACTTTGATTCTGTGTCTTGTGACATTGATTGCTCGCTTTTATGCTCCGATGCTAGTGCTCAACCAATCCCGACTCTCGGCTCAGCTTGTCAGGGTCCTGCATGCATGCCGCTGCGTTAAGCACGCAATCCTGGTTCTCACTGACGAATATCAGAACCTCTTCCACACCATCCTCTTTCCCGTTTGCTATACCCTGATCTTTTCGTACCTGACAGTGCACAAGATGAGTGCAGCCGAGCCAGCCACATGGCTTTGCCATACATCCCTTTGCCATACATCCACACTCACATACCCTCTGGAGGCCACTTGAAACCTTCTTTTGCTTCCACCATCTTGTCCGTCCACACTAGCAAATCCTCTGCGAAGCAGGGTAGTCGATAGTCATGTCGAACAACATTGACTCCAGCAACAACGACATCGTGGTGGACCAAGCATCCGATGCTCGTCCTCCCATGAACAGCAACGTCTCTACCGCTTCCACCACCGTCAACAAGGATGACGCCTCAACTTTGAAGAAGGTCAGCTCTCAAACAACTAGCACCAACTTCTCCAACCCTCCGATCACGGATGCAGCGCTTCAAGAAGTTCGATTGCGTCGCGCGCTCGGAGAGCGTACCATTCAAATGATTGCCCTTGCTGGTACAATCGGTACTGGCCTCTTTCTCGGTTCAGGAAAGGCCCTGGCCACATCAGGTCCTGTTTCGATCCTTATCTCGTACTCGCTCGTTGGTGTCGTGGTCTACCTCACCATGGTCGCTCTAGGTGAAATGTCGACCCTCATTCCGGCTTCTGGTGCTTTTACTTTGTTCAGCAGCCGCTTCGTCGACGAGGCTTTCGGCTTCTCTGTCTCGCTCAACTACTGGATCAACGACGCCGTCTCGGTCGCCAGTGACCTTACCGCTTGCCAAATCCTGCTCAAGTTCTGGGTTTCCGACGACGTGTTTCCCGGCTGGGCCCTGTCACTCATCTTCCTCACCTTCCTGATTGCGGTCAACGTCATCTCTGTCCGCGGCTACGCAGAGCTCGAGTACCTTCTTTCCCTGCTCAAGATCTGCACCATCATTATCTTTATCATTGTCGGTATTGTTGTCAACGCAGGTGTCAACGACACGCACTCGTACCTCGGCTTCAGATATTGGACTATTGGTGATGCTCCATTCGTCGGTGGTTTCGGCGGTTGGGTTTCATCATTCGTCACAGCATCATTCGCATTTGGCGGTGTCGAAAGCCTATCTGTGACGGCTGCTGAGACTCGTAATCCTGCAAAGACCATCCCCAAGACTATCAGGAACGTCTTCTGGCGCATCATTATCTTTTACGTTCTGGCTCTGTTCATTATCGGTATCGACATTCCTTACAACATGCCCGGTCTCAAGTCCAGGTCAGCTGCCGTCTCGCCTTTCACGCTTGTATTCCAGCAGGCCGGCTCCAATGTTGCTGCTAGCTTCATGAACGCTGTGGTCATGACGTCTGCACTTTCTGCGGGTAACCATGCGCTCTTTGCTGGTACTCGTATCTTGCACAGCATGGCCACCAACGGTCAGGCGCCTAAACTCTTGGGTACTGTTTCGAAAAACACTCGAGTACCTTGGGTCGCACTGGCTTGCACTGCGAGTATCTCGGGTCTCTGCTTCGGCTCGAGCTACATTGGCGCTGGCACGCTTTGGAGCTGGCTTCAAAACTTGGTCGGTGTGAGCAACCAGCTTTCCTGGGCTGCGATTGGAGTCTCTTCGATTCGTTTCCGCAAAGCTATCATCAAGCAGGGCAAGCAAGATCAGCTCGTTTACCGAAACTGGACTCAGCCTTGGGGGCCTTACCTTGTGGTCATTGGCTCGATTCTCATGATTCTGGTTCAGGGCTGGACCGCTTTTAGGCCGTTCAACGTCTCCGACTTTTTCTCGTACTACATCGAGATTGGATTCTTTGTTGTAGCGTACCTCGGATGGAAGCTGTGGAAGAGGTCGACATTGGTTGCGATTGAGGAGATGGATCTGTACACAGACACTGTTCAGTGGGAGAAGGATGTCAGGAGGAAGAGGAGGAACCTTATCCGTGAAGGAGCAGGGGACAAGCTTCCCGTGCTCTTGGAGGATGAGGAGGAGAACACCGATGAGGACAGCGAAGAGATGCAAAGCACGGAAGAGAAGGTGGATGGAGACAGGAATAAGACGCAAAAGGCAAGGGCTCTCGTGAGCCGTGCGTCGCAATACCTTTGCTTCTAAAGAGGAGCATACTCTTAAAACCTATGAATAGGTCTCATCGGGATACCATTACTAAACTGCGGAAACGGCACTTCTGTACACTAACATTTAATCGCATTGCAACATCGTCAAAATCATCATTCAACAGACGGGTATTGAAGAGTTGCTCCAGATTGGCGTCTGTCCGTCCTCGACCGCTTCGGAATGAGGTGCTTTGCGATCGACTCGGCTAGACAGGACCTTACCTTTGTATCAATCGGCTTAGACTCCCATACTCCTCTTGCACAGCCTGAGTCACTTGCACATTCACGCAGTCGGACCAATATCAAGTAGAGTGATTGGATAAGAATAGATTACGGCGGAGGGATCAAAGAAGAGCATCTACCAATCGTCATCCGATCCTTCATCATCAGAATCGCCCATGTTCTCCTTACGCTGGCTGAGAGCAGCAGCCAGAGCACTGGCCAGATCGCCATCTCCACCGCCAGCACCTGGCGAATCAGAGCCAGATGCGGCGGCGGCGGCTCCTGCGGCTGCACCGACAGCAGCACCACCGGCAGCGGCTCGACCAGCTGAAGAAGATGCGGCTGAATCGGTCTTCTTGAGATTGTGAACACTTTTGCCTTGGATGGATGCAAGCAAGGCACCGCGACCATCTTGAGGGGGCGGCAAGGGAGCCGAACCTCCGGCAGGCGGTGGGGGAGGAGGAGGAGGGGGCGCGCCTCCACCTGCCATCGGCGGGGGAGGAGGGGGAGGTGGTGGAGCACCTGCACCTGCACCTGCTGAGGGTCGCATTGGGGGCGGCGGTGGCGGTGGTGGTGCGCTTGAGCCAGCAGCAGGGCGTGCAGGAGGTGGCGGAGGCGGTGGCGGTGCAGCTGCGCTGGTGGCTCCTGAGCGCGGAGGGGGCGGAGGAGGCGGCACGGCTGATGCAGATGCATTGGAAGGAGTAGCAGCATGGCGAGATCTGGGTGCGGGAGGCGGAGGCGGAGCTTTGCGCTTGCTTGTGGGAGCCGGAGGTGGTACTTTCTTGGCTTTGGGCGCAGCGGGAGGAGCAGGTTTGGCAGCCGCACCTGGACCTCCACGCTTGCCTACAAAGTCTTTGATGAAGCTCTCGTTCTGACGGATGTCTTTTTCGCTGATACCCAGACTACCTAGCTGTTCCAAGAGCGCTTGCCATGTGGGATCCACGTTTTCAGAGCTGAAGCCGTGTTCGGCGGAGAAGCCCATGTGAGCAACATGTTTGAAGCCAGAAGGCGCACCGATCATGGACTTGTCGATCTTTCCGCCTGAAGCGCCCTTCTTCTTCTTGGAGCTGGATGAACCGCTAGACTTGGACTTGGCATACTTGGAGCGATTCGAGACCTTCTTGCAGAGGTCATTGGCTTCGCCTTCATCAGCAAAAGAGAATCCGACGAGGCATTCGTCGCCTTCAAAAGAGTGAAAGAAGGTGCGGTCCTGATTGTACTGGAAGCCTTCGTAGAGCTCGTGCTCCCAAATGACACCACGCGTCCCCTTGAGATCAACTACCTTAAAGTAGAAGGTCGCTTTGTTGAGGTCGCGAACAAAGGCAACGGCTCCTTCAACGCCAGTGTAGCTCCAGGATGATTGGTTCGGATGAGCAGCATAGACCCTGCCTACGGTGGCCGTGATGATCTTGTTGGCTGAGGACGGGATGGCAGATTTGACCTTGGACTTGTCCGAAGATGAGATGGTGGAAGAGGAAGGCATGGCTTAGGCGTGACGATAGTGCTTCTCTCCTGTCCAGCGAGCAATGACAATGTAGGTGGATAGCGGGATGAGCAGTGGCAGGAAGAAGACAGCGCTGTAGGGGAAGCGCAAGTAGATAGGCGATGGACGATCCGAAGCAGAATTGGCCGTAGATCCAGTTGGGAAGAAAAGAGGTGCAATACCGATTACGAGGAATGAAAGGCTGACTGTGATCAGGATGTTGGCAACTCGCAACAAGCGTTGGGGGTCTTCCGTGGCTAGATGCGTGGATGAGCCTGGGTTGATGGAGAAGGAGTTATGGCGTTGACGATGCCTGTCCTCGGGAAGCATGCGTCTGATACTGTGCCAAATATGGATGCGAGTGTAAGGACAACAGGATGACGGACGAAAGGTGTTGAGGATGTTGAGGATGGTGCTCAGTTAGAAGCTCGGCGTTCTGCATCGCGTGGTGTGTGAGTGTCAGCTCTTTCTATCCTCAGCTTGGGCTTGGGCCATCTTTGCGAATTTGCTTTAGAATCTGCACCGCCTGATTTGATTGCATCACTGCACTCTCGCATGTTGAGTCTGCAGATGAAATGTGATTTCGAGTATGTAAATGTCGAGTCGAAGATCCGCACAAAGCAGCTATTTTCGCAATGGTGAGTGTCCCGATGAGATTCTTGGGCCGTCTGCGAGTTTGTGTGTGTGTGTGTGTGTCTGTGTGAGGTGCAATATCACACAATAATCACAATCGTCGCAAAGCCCGTGAGTGTGAGTCGGATGCTTTCTCGTGTGGAGAGGGCGCTGCGCATCAGCCAATCTTTGTCTCGACACAATCACATCGATATGCAACCTTGAATTCTATTCACATCACCTCCATCCTTCCGTTGATCACCTTGCTGCATCCGCACCTCCATCGCAGCACAGGCTCGTTATCGGCTCAGCTCCTTCTTCAACGCACAGCCCCGCATTCTCTCGAGCTCAACTAGCCTTACGACTGGCTTCTCCACAGCCATGTCTCTTCCGAAACGTATCATCAAGGTAAGAACCACCAGTGCAGCCATTCTAGCTCAGCCCGCATCGAGCAGACGGTCTAAGCATTGATCTGACACCTTCATGTACCTCTTTCGATGCCTATGCCAACGATTCTAGGAGACCGAAAGGCTCATTGCCGACCCTGCTCCCGGCATCAGCGCAACCCCTCACGAGGACAACTTGAGATACTTTGACGTCGTCATCTCTGGTCCCTCTCAGAGTCCATTCGAGGGTAAGTATGCAGAGCTTGACTTTTGGTTTGCTCCTGCTTTCAGTAAACTGACGGCCTCATTCACCGATTATCACTGCATTTTCCAACAATGTAGGTGGTGTGTTCCGCCTCGAGCTCTTCCTCCCAGAGGAATACCCGATGTCCGCACCAAAGGTTCGCTTCCTGACCAAAATCTACCACCCAAATATCGACAAGCTTGGCCGTATCTGTCTCGATATTCTCAAGGACAAGTGGTCGCCAGCTCTCCAGATCCGCACCGTTCTTCTCTCCGTTCAGGCCCTCCTGTCCGCACCCAACCCGGACGACCCGCTTGCGAATGACGTTGCTGAGCACTACAAGAAGGATGAGAAGGGGTGAGTCGCTGCTACTTGCGCAGCGCTGCGCAGACAAACTTTCATTGATTCATCACTCTGACACTTCAGTTTTTACTCTCCTATCTTTCATGTTTTCAAACAGAGCGATCGAGGTCAGCAGGCAATGGACGGCATTGTATGCCAAGTAGATTATATTTCGCGTATCATGTACCATCACCACACCGATTCCATAGCAGGCATGTGCATAACTAAGACGATGCTACGATATCACGACACATCAGCTTTTCCGGTCAGCAGAGAGTGAAGACATCCTACAATCATATCACAGAAAACGGAAAGTCGCGTGCGCTCAGCCAGTTGTAAGCCACCCTGGGTGGCTTCATGGGTGGCTGAGCATATCAGCCAGATTGGATGGCAATTCTCTAAGCCAGCTGGATGCCACCCCGGGTGGCTTAACTTTTGCCATCCAATCGGGGGTGGCTTATAGGTGGCTGAGAGCACGTAACTTTCCGTTTTCCACGTAATGGATGACCCTGAAACTTGCTTCACTTCTCGCGCTGCATCATGCCAACAATCTCCTCAAACTTGGTTCGCGAGATCTGCAATCCGCCACTGCCGTCCATCTCGGGCACGATAGGGTCCTCGTGAGTGCCGCCCAGAACCGTGGCCGTCGGGTCCTCTTCCTCGGCTTCCAACAAGGGTAGTCGGATCGAGCCGCCATTGCGTGCCGCCCTGCTTTCGTAGAAGGCGATGCACATCAACGGCAGTGCAAACAGCACCGACTGAATAGCGTGGTTCAGCTTGGCGTACGCTTCGTGAGACAGAACCCATTCCAGAGGCACAATCACGAACGCTTCCAGCAGATTGAAGGGCGGCAGGTAGACGAATTGGTCCGGTGCTCTCACCATTGCGACCACCTTCTGACAGAAGAAAGCCGCGTATACTTGGTCCGCAGAGTCCACTACATCGCTATAAGCCGTGCCAAAGAAGGCGATCAGGATGTTGAGCAAGATCACCGCCGTGACAAAGCAGTATGCGTAGTACAGAATATGACCGTATGGATAGCCGAATGCGTCCTCGTTCGTCAGGTCGAAGTCAGCTCCACCCAGCAGCGCTTGTGTCAGCACGTCGACGATCTTGACCAAAACATTATCCACTCGCGACTCGTCGGCAGCATCGAGCGCTAAGAAGGCATGGCCGAAGCCAATCATGACCAAGACCAGCAGCGTGAAGAAGATGGCACTTTCCTTGAACATGCGCAGAATGATGACCGTCAAGGTTCCAAAGTAGACAAAGCCGTCAAACACCTTGAGAAGCTGGACCCAGATGAGCGGCGCGACGCACGCCAGGAATTGGAATGCTCGCAGTTCGTAGTGGTCTGCCTTCTTATCGTGAGCTGCAAAGCTAGCCACACGGTAACAAAACGACACAAAGAGAAGTCCATCCGTGAAGAGATCGATGATAGTCCAGAACTCGATAGCACCCAATCCGCCCATCTTGAACCAGCGCGATGCATCCTCGACCAAGTACCCTGCTGCCATGACCCAGAGGATGCCCTCGAACAGGTCGAAGTCCTTGAAAGTCCTGGTCTGAACGGTGAAGATGGCCAAAAAGAAGATCCAGAGAACAATATTGGTGATGTACGAGTACTTTGGCACACCGAGACGAGAAGGATGGAAGTGCGAGAGGAAGGCACCATCGTGCTTCTTGTCGTATGGCTCAAAGTAGGTGTAGCCACGAGCCGAGTATTTCTGCACCAGCGTACCGTCCCAGATGGCTTGGGTTGCCCTCCTCGCTTCGATCGATGCCAGCACGGGTACGCACTTCTGGTCGATGGCAGCTTCAAGCGCCGAGGTTGGTCGAGTAACGTCACCGTCGCTCTCGTAACGCCTAAACTTCTTGGTAAAGCAGAGGTAGTGGGTACCTGTCCCGTTCGAACTGCCTTCGATGGTTGAGCGCTCGATATGAGCAACAAGCCGTCTCACTAGCACCTCGCAAGCGATCGCTCTCTTCTGGTTGAGTCCGTGATCCAACGGCTGCTTCTCGACATCGCGTTCGAATGTCTTGCGTGCCTCCAGCAAGGCGTAGGGGATCGCATCACCGAAGTCACCTCCGAGCTCGTGAAAAGCCGAGATCACCTTTGCATCGATGATTCCTTCGGCGCCAGTGATCCTGTCTTCGTCCATGTCGCGGTCAATGAGCCTAGTGACGAGAGACCTGACTCTGCGGATGAGAGCAGAGATGATGGCTGGATGCACATCGAGCTCGGCATCCAGCTGGCGGAGGGGTTGATGCTGATCCAGCGAAGCCATCTTGAGATGATGCTTTTGCTCGCTACAGCAGAGACGTGATGAGTGGAATTCCTTGGAGGACAGGAGGGATGGCGATGACGCGGGGTTGAGAAGGAGAAAAAGATTGACCGCGGTTGCCGAGTGAGCTGTCAGCTGTACAGTGAAGATTGCATTGCGCATTGACGTGCCAAGACTTTGGGTGCAGTCTCTTCCTGGTGTGGAGGTTTGCTGAGGTTGGACTCCTTGTACTCCGAGCGTGTCTTTCGTTCACAGATGGTAGACATCACAAGACCTCGGTCTAGTCGACTTTTCCAGAGCTCATCAGGCCGTAAGGCCGGTCACGTTGCCTGAGTCAATTGTCTTCTCCATTTGATCTTCATATCAGTCGCTCAATACTGTGTCAAAGTTTGGTCGTACAGCCCTTCCTTGGTGAGCATGGCGCTATGGTGCGCAAGGTCGCCGCAATCATATCCTAGAAGCCTGAAAGTTACGTGCGCAAAGCCAGCTGGATGCCAACCCGGGTGGCTTACAGGTGGCTTAAAGACTTGCCACCCATTCTGGCTTCTATGCTTAGCCACCCATGAAGCCACCCTGCCTTGTTCCTGAAATCGAAACCTGATCGGAGGTGGCTCCTTGGCGTGGCACAGCGCATGTTATTTAACGCTTTCCAGCGTATGAATCCGTTCTAGGTATCGTAGTGATTGCGGAAACGACATAAAATTGGCCAGTCATTACCAGATTAAGTCATTCGCGTGTACGTTATTTGACAGTGCGAGAAAGCTGGCGACAGGAACGG
The DNA here is from genome assembly GCA_023212835.1 of Pseudozyma thailandica. Taxonomy (NCBI): domain Eukaryota; kingdom Fungi; phylum Basidiomycota; class Ustilaginomycetes; order Ustilaginales; family Ustilaginaceae; genus Pseudozyma; species Pseudozyma thailandica. The sequence goes on from JALCCH010000018.1 coordinate 276,634, forward strand.
CATGGCACTCTGTCGTAAGTTGACTTGCAATGATTTCTGGTCAAGTTAAGTTAAGCGAAATTGAACTTAATATCGTGATTAAACGTGACTGGACCATTGATGAACCATAATCACAAATTTGCCCAAAATCCGTAACACCTGTCTGCACCTGTCTGTACCTGTCTGCAACAGGGGTGCAACCATGTAACTTAAATTATGTCGTTATTGATGGGCTCGTTTCACAAAATAAGTGGTCCGATCAAATCAAGAAGTCAAGTTCAGGTGACCATTCTGATCATTGTTTTTGCAAAAATAATTTTCCTAGACGAGTCTGACATAGTTGTTTTCAGGCACAACCTGCACACGCTGCAAGAGTATTCGTCCACGATAACTTATTCAGAGTCAGCGTAACTTTCATCTGGTCTTACAAACAGCGACATGATTTGTAACAGTCAAAAGGTCGCGTCATGAACCAGGTTGTTGAGCATAATTGCAATTTGGTAAGATTGCGATGACTGAAGAAGTTGACTCAATGAAAAAGTAAGTTAGTTAATTCGATAACTTAAGTCTATTGAGTCGAGAGGAATGCGTCAAGTACGTTTCACTTCTGAGCGTGGCTCTTGTCGAGAAGCTAACTTGCCGTAATTTTCATTTCAAGACGTTGCCCTTTTCCATCGCTCGCAATTATCTGTGGCTCGGCCGCTAAATAAGTCATAGATTCACGTCATCGACAGATGACAATTTACATTTGTGAAGCCACCCTTCAGCCACCTAGGGTGGCTTCTCTCCATGCCACCCGGGGTGGCATTATTGCGGAGCCACCCAGCTGGGGGTGGTTTACCTGGTGGCATGAAGCTTGTGCTGTGAAGCTACTGGGTGGCTTCGTGAATGTGAATTGTCGCCTTTCATGGTGACTTATTGAATTATCTGATTGTTAACGTAGATTGACCAAATGACGTGCCTGGAAATCATTTCACCCGTGAGTGATAAATTCACACAGCGTTGTTGGACAAGATCGCGATAAAGTTAAAGTGACTTGCCCATCACTCATAACTTAAAAAAACCACGAGTTGCGTCCGGGGAACCACCCGAGCAACCACCCCCGGGTGGTCGCTTAGGTGGTCGCTTAGGGGGAAGTAGCAGGGAACCAGCCCTGATTGGGTGGTTCCTTAGGGCTGGGTCCGTACTAAACCCACCCCAGTTGGATAACTTACTTGCGGGAAGCACCCAATACCAACCACCTGGGGTGGTTGCTTGCGCGTTTCCCCGACGTAACTCTCGGATTTTTATGATATGACTCGGACTGGACCATAACTCGAGAAGTTAATGAAACAACTGCAAAATTGTCAGGAATCTCACATGACCAGTAAATATTTCGCTCAATTTGTATTTGTGACCAAAATGTGGTCCAGGCCGAGTGACGGGCTAGTCACGTTCACTAATTTCAAAGTTTATTCGCGCCTTGTACGCATCCGGCCGAGGTGGAATTGTTAGCATCTGAACAAATTCAGCTGAACATGTCACGGATATCTTGTCACATCACTCCCGAGGGCTTAAGACGAGTGGGTGGGTGTCAACCAATTGGGAAGATCGAGGTAAATATCATTCGCATGCTCTGAGCACGGTGATTTGCCTTAAAGACGGTAAGCTAGGTCAACTTGAAAACAGAAGTGACATGATTACCGTGACATGGGCGGCAGTTTGATTTACCTTCGAGAGAAATTTTCAAGATTAAGTTAGAGAGGCTTTGCACACCAATTTCGAGCATGCAAGCCTTTTTGCGAGACCTCTCAGACAAATCTTCATCATCTGGAGCGATCATTTTGTGCGAGATGCTGTTCGTTTGTGAAAAAAAAAAGTAACCCTTGACACCAGCAGCGCCCGTGCCTGCTTCATGTTTAGCTTGGACCGGCAACGCCAAATCCAGTGAATCATAAGTTAAATGTCGTAAAAAGAGGAAGGTAGTGTCAGGCAAACCACCCAAGCAACCACTCGGGGTGGGTCCGAGGTGGATTCCGGCCTCACCCACCTGCGGGTGGATGCTTGGGTGCAACCCCAGATGCAAAGTGATTTTTACGATATGAATCAGACACGCTGAGATTCGGGCAGACTGCAGTGGACTGCGCCATGCCTCCCTCGAACCGCGAGAATCTGCGAATGGTACCTAGTGAAGTGAGCGCGGAAGGCGTGTGTTACGGCGCACACGATCGTTGATGTCTCCCTCGTGTTGATAGACAAGCTCAGGTGACTGGGGACATCTTTACAAAGTGCGGGGCTGCACAGCTTGACAGTCCGCACTCTTCTGCGGTGAGGCTACGAGGTCCTGTACACGATTGAGAGTGTCAAGGTAGCCAGTCGAGTCGACGTAACACGTCAGACCATTTTTCAGAGCTTCTCGATTTACCCCACGAGCGGCTAGGTGATAAGGCGGCCCGCATGTCAAAAGATAAGCGAAGCAACTGATTCTCGAGCCAATCAGATGTGCATGAACCTACCCGAATCCACTCACATTGCGATCTACCACCATCAACGACTCCATCTACTCGCTGTGCTCGTCCACGCGCCGCGGCATCACCTCAGCAATACACTGGCGGCCAACACGAGGCCGAGCCCGGCTGAATTGGCCAAGCGAGTGGTGCAACATGGCCGGCACATCCAGCATGAATGGCGATGAAGTGAAGCCGGCCTTAGTACCTTACAAGCGAAGTCAACGACCATCTTGGTCTTGCACTGAATGTGCGAGGCGCAAAATCCGATGCGACAAGAAGGTTCCTTGCCAGTCCTGCGTCAAGAGAGGTAGAGCAGAGCATTGTCGGCTCGAAGGATCAACATACGATCTTGCAGGCCCGTCGTCACAGAGGCTACCGACCACACCCGATCAGAAGAACGAAGACGGACCTGGCATCGACTTGAGCGCCACTCCCTCGGACTCTCGTCGAAGACTGTCTTCTACCGCCAGCGCTCAGGCTGACCCGAAGTATCCCACTCTCGAGAGTACCGACGTCTTTCTCCGAGGCCTTTCCAGGTTACAGCAGCAACTCGACCGGATCGAGCAGCGCCTCAATCAACAGGCGAAACAAACAGAATCCATCGAGGATGTCAAGGCCCGACTCATTGACGTCGAAGATGTAATTTCTGTACTTGGCGAGAGCCGTGAAAGCTGGGCCAGGTCAGATGCAAGAGAAGGTGGCGGAAACAGCCGGAAGAGCCGCACATATCCAAGCCCAGCAGTTGAGCAAATGAGCAATCCTGCTGTTCCCGCTGAGAACCCTGATCAGACAAGCAGAGCGGCGAATCTTGCTAGTGATGCAGTCTCCAGCTTGCACGCACGGCAACCACAAGGGCGAAACGCCGAGCTTGCTTCGACAGATGCTGCAACCACCCTCGAGTTCCTCACGTTGGGCAAAGATAGGAGACGCGAGGTCGACTTCGATGCAAGCTCCGATAGCGAGGGCGAGCTGGCCGACAACGACGGACAAGGCTTTCCTGGTGTAATTGGTCCAACGACAATCTCGGGTCGTCCTGCTTCATTACAGAAACGGCATTCGGAAGCAGCTGGCATTGCGCAGGCTCACGATTGGAAATCGCGCATGCTCAAACATCTCCGTCGTGGACTGCCATCTCGTGTGGTAGCCCGTATTGAGTCGCTGCTGCGTTCTCATCCAGACGAATTGCCGCCCACGAACTTACTTGCCAGGCCATCTGCGAAGCCTGTCACGGACGGCATCAAGGCCGCCATGCTGTCACCGGCAGCTATTCAGCGGGTCGTTGCCGTCGCAAAGGAGATAGGCGCTTGGCAGCACTGTTGTGTGCACTTTCCGACATTCGAGAGAGAAGTTGCGGCGTTCGTAACCATCGCCTTGCCTGACTCAGGAAGCTCGGACGATATGGGCTACGAAGGCTTCCGTGCCATAGATCCTGCTTGGCTTGCCCTGTTTTACGTCATCTGCAGCATTGCTATTCACCAGATGTCACAGGAAGAAGGATCTTTCTGCGGGCTTGGAGCTGAGCAGGAAAGAATGTCTCTCGCCTCGACTCTCCTGCATGCGGCCATGGATTCTTTCTCGCTGGCGGACTACCTTGTCAAACCTTCAGTCTATTGCTGTCAAACTATTGCGATCCTCTGCGTCGCAGGACACAACATCTGCGGCAGCGACTTGCTGACCACCCTTCTTGCCATTGGCATCAAGACTGGACAAACATTGGGTCTGCACGCATTGGGTCGCACTGCAAGATTCTTAGAGGCGTGTGCGGCGCAGCGTAGCCAGGTGCTTCAACGTGCGGGGATTCATTGCGAGCAGACAGGTACATGTCGACTTCCCGACGAGTCTCCGCGACAATTCGCGATATGGAGGAAGCGCATCATTGATCTCGAAGTCGGCAAACGTGTATGGTGGGCGTTCACGCAACAGGACTACTTTGCAATTCCGTTCAGTGGCTGTTTCTCGATTGTGGAAGGTCAGTACGACACGCCTTTGCCGCACAATTGCGCCGACGAGGACCTAGAGGAAGGTCGATTGATCAATCGCGAGGTCAACGTCCTCACAGTGGCGTCGAAGCAACGTTTCACTTGCCATGTCGCCAAGATCGTTTGTGACTTCTTCGAGGACTTGAACAAAACGCGGGACGTGCCGTCCTTGTCTTTGGTCAGACATCACGAAGGGCGATTGCGTTTCGTCACGGACCGCTTCAAGGCTTGTCTCGACCCCGGTCGCTCTGCGTCACGAAGCGATCAAGCAAACTTGCCGAGCTTCACCACTGTTCTGCAGCACTATCTCTTCATCTCAGTACAGCACAAGATTCTGGTGATGCACAGGGCGTTCCTGTCGCGGGACGTCTCGCCGGAAGAGAGGGAATTGTCGCACAGTGCATCCATAGAGACAGCTCGTGGTGTCCTGCATGAGCTCGAACGTGGCCTTGGTCTCAATGCTGACGGGGGCGATCGACCGCAGTTAGATCTGCAATCACGAGTGCATGGCGGTGCACTCTGGACCATCCCGTACCACTCCGTTGCAGCTGTCACGATCCTGGCGCTGGATATGTTCAAATCAGCGTCGCATCCAGCGGATCGTGCTCAAAGAAGGCAAGAGGTGAAACGTGCGCTCGAAGCCCTTGGACGCTTCACAAGAAAGAGTGCCATTGCTCGAAGGGGCTGCCAACTGCTGGCGGATCTGCTCGAGGCAGGCGAACGCTACGACCAACAACCAGGACAGCCGAGAAAGCGTAAGGCCAACGATGGCGTAGACTCTGTCCTCAAACGTATCCGCTTACCAGAGAACGAGCACGACCCATCGCACTTGGTCGAATCTCCCTCTTGTCAGCGAATTTCAACGACGTCTTCTCCGGCCGACTTCGACTACCGCCGAGCTGCTGCACATGATCCACGCACTGGCAAGGTAATGGAGGCCGACTGGTTCAACCACTTCAGTCATGGCTCGATACGCTCAGATGTCTCGTCTGCGATTGCAGAGGGCACGTCACCGGATGGAGAGCACGCTGGCTCTTTCCCGACTGCATCTTTCGGCTACGGATCGAGCAACTTCAACCCGCTCGCCGGCAACTCGACTTCTCGCATGGGCAATGGAACTTCGTTTCATCCTGGTGAAGCAACGAACTCGCTGTCCAGCATCTTCCTGTCCTATAGCGAAGGTCCGGGCAGCGCAGGTCCGTCGTACGGCCAAAGTCCGGCAGACCACCTCCGCTATGGAACAAATGGGAGCATGGACGACAGGAGGGAGTCATCGAGGGGCGCTGCCGATTGGGGAGATCGTGTAGACACACCTCATGGCAGTGATCGGGCTAATGCAGCAAATTGGCAAGCGACGCATACACCCACGCCACTGGATAGTCAGCAGGCGAGCAACAACATAGCAGGCATGAACCTAAATATGCCACAGCAACAACTTGCCCACATCATCCCGGCACTGGAATCCATGCCGGACGTGTGGAAGCTGTTCGACGGTACTCTCGGTCAAAGTCTTGTAGCCTTTGAGGAGAGCGGGTTTTGATTCGCAGATTCACAACAGCAGCATTGAGCATCTGTCGCGCTCAGCAGTGATTGGAAACATTGGTCCCGTGGCAAAAGCGTGTTCGTGACATGATAGCGGTGAGAATGGTTGCGCATGACCTCGTTGGCTCGGGCTTCGCACACATCAGTGGGATTGACAAAAGAAGGCTGAAACATGAAGACAGTTGCTCAAGAGACTGCATGGTGTGGCTGGAGGCAATCTCCTCCTATCATCACGTGGATGCAGTTTCTCGGGCAAGCTTGATTTGCTCGGATACGGCATGAGCGACTTCGTCCCAAACTTCGGCATCGCGATAGGGTCTTTCGTGCGTGCCTGTACCAGCTCCTCGATGTTCCAGAGCACTTTCACCGATGGCGACGCCAAGACCGGGAACGACGACATCATTCGAAGTTCGACCAGCGGCACCTACGGCAGCTAGTCGAGGCTCGACGGGCTCGAATTCGAGAGCGTCAGGAGGATGGAACCAATAATTGAGGGCCATGTGCACCTTATCCTCCGCCTTGTATGACTCTGCTTCGTCGCCTTGACTGTGAAGTGGGGGCAGCGACGAGGAAGTGACTTCATGGTACCAACTGGCGGGCAGGTAGAGCATTTGTCCAGGCTTCAGAAACACTTCGATAGGTGGAGGACAGCCTTGCAGGGGCCTGAAGGGCTCGGAAGCAAGATCGTTTCTTGCTTTGCCGCGCGAAGATCCAGCCTCTTCTGGATGGCACGAGGGGTCGTCTGGCACATTGAGGCACCGGTGCAGGACGTCGGGTGGAATCCGCGAAAAGCTCTGTGGCTCATTTTCGTCGTTGTCAGGCTCGGATTCTGCGTCTGGCTCCTGTCTATTTGCTAGAGCGAGCAAGCGCTCGAGCTCAGCTTCACCTTCGTCTACGTCACCAAACTCTGAGCCAGAATCGGCGGTCGGGAAGACTGGCAGGTCGGGGTCTTCCTCGTCTTCTTCGCTGGACTCTTCCTCCTCCGCTTCGCTATCGTTGGTTTGACTATCAGCTTCACTTTCTTCCGACCGACCGTTATGATCCACACTTTCGACATGTGGTGCAATCTTGACTCGCTTGACAGGAGCCGTGGCTCCATCGGACTCGACAGTGTCGGACTCGTCTTGCTCTTCCGCATCAGAGTCAGCGGCTTCACTGGAAAGGGAGAGCTGCTTGCGCTTGCGTGAGGCTCCGTTCGACTGTACGGCTGCCGCAAAGACTCCCCGTTGCTCGTCTTCGTCTTGATCGTTCTCGGAAGATTCTTGCTCGTCTGCCTCCGAGGCACTGAGACCGTTCTCGTCCTGCGGATCGTCTGAATCTTCCAGTGATTCTTCCTCCCCCTGATTTGGACTTGCTGCCTCCTCGGACTGGCTCGCTTCGGCGACGCTCTCCATGTAGAGATGGAGCTTCTGGGAAGAAGCCGGGTCTCCAGCAAGAGCGGCTAATGCAATGGGCTTCATTTGTGGAGGCAGAGATGCCAGTAATCTACGAACCTGAATATCGCTATCTTCTTCGTCGTCTTGGCTTGCTTGATCTTCGGGATCCGACTCAAGACCGTTGGCATCCTCGACGAGAGTGTTGAGAATACCATCAATGTCTGCGTTGCTGTCGTCGTCGTAATCGTCGTCTTCGTCCGAGGTATCTGCTTCTGGATCGATGCCTTCCTCGTCCATGCGGCAGATGCGAAGCTCTGCCTCAGCCTGAAGGAGCGCTTCCTCGGCTAGCTCTTGTGCTCGAGTCTGCTTCGCCTTACCCTTGCGCTGACTTTTGATGCGCGAGCCTTCGCCTGCGTCGGCAGCAGCCTTCTCGTCGATTTGGCGCTTGACACGCAGCCGGGCCTTTCTACGCCATCTTGCAGCATCGGAAGGAACCAGCCCATCGGGACGAATTGGAAGCTGAAGCTTGCGACCACGGACAGGTACGTAAGAAGGAAGTTCACCGGGAGAAGCGTAGACAATGAGGCCGTTGGGATGCACCCGGTCGACCAAGCCCCGAGGATGCAAGTAGCGATGTGCGGAAGGCGGGAAAAGTAGGAAGCGTTTGTAGCCAGATAAGAGGATGTAGAGGTTGTCATGGAAGTCGTGATGCAATCCTGAGCTCTTGCCTTGTTTGCTGTTGCCGAGCCAAAGGTTGCATTGTTGGAGCACGAGGTCTCCAAGCAGTTGTGGTTTAGCAGGGAAATCATTGGAAAGTGCGTTGGTGGGTGCGGGTAGGACATTGTCAAGCTCGGGTTCATTATCACTGTCATCAGAATCGGAGTCGGTATCCTCCTGCGAGCACCTCGCTGATAATGTCTGCGAGGCTTGCTCTTCACCTTCGTCCACGTATTGAGTAGTTAGGTACCACTTTCCGGCCTTGGATTCATCCTGCAAGATGTCGAGGAACTCTGCGAACTTGACCTTTTTCCTCTTGACGGAGGTGCCAAAGTGACCAGCATCAGGATGAACAGGTTCAATCTTGACGGGGACCTCTCCAGCAGCGGATCTGAGGTAGTCGAGATCTGTCCACTTGTCAGCCTTCCAATCCGCATCTTTCAGGAGACCATCGATGATGACTGGACAACGCTTGCTGATGAAGTGAGTCCACATGTCGGAAGCCGAGATATCATTTTGGACTTTGAAGATCTTCGGGTTCGAGGTAGACGGTTGCCAGCCCTCGTATGAGTCGAGGTGGAGCGGAAGAGGAGGTATCCTGGACATGTTGGCGACTTGCAAGGTTGCTCGAGAACCCGCGTTCTGATCTCGTCGCGGTCGTGGGTAGATATCGCAACTCCTCACGCAAATGATTGCATCGATGTCAGGTATTCTTGATGGGCGGTGTGTGTGTGTGTTCGGAGAGGCGGAGAGAGAGAGAGTGTGTGTGTGTGTTCTGACGGCTAATGGAAAAGTGATGGAAGAAGACGAGTAGCGGATAAGATAGTGACACGGAGTTGCTCAGTTTGGGAGGGAGAGTTGGATAAAGTTGAGTTGCTGAGAGTAGTGTGATTTTTCGAAATGCGCTTTTGACTCCATGAAAAACTCAAAAAATGGACGAATTGGACCCTGACTGCATACTGTTGGGCTGGCTTGACTGGTCTCACAACCAAAATTCAAACACGCCATCGAGACAGGCCCAAACCGACAGCAGGTCCGTGCATTGTTAAGCCGGTACAAATTCGAGCGAGTATGCATTTTAATGCGAAGCCTGCATGGAACCGCGCTGGAAGGATTGCCTCCCGTTCATGTTTTGGAAACGTAGAATGAGCAGCTCTCGAGAGAAAAGAGAGAATTGCGATTGGTCAACTGCGGCGCGCTCAATTTTTTTTTTCTTCTTTTTGCTTTCTTGGATTTCCGAAAACACTGATCCGTAAGTTGCTTCTCAACCCTCATCACCACCAACATGGTCCTCAACTAAGCGTTGGGCCCAGACTGCTTCCGCTTCTCTATGTTTCGTATTGTCTGACTGTATCTCCTTCTTCTCTCCATCGCAGCATCGCATCGTCTACTCGCAGGATGTAAACACGCCTTTTGATACCCCCCTTTCTGCATTTCATTCCCCTCCTATTGCTCAGCAACCTTTGACACGCTCGGGCGCTATCGCTCGCTTTTGGTTTTTTTTTTCGTCATGTCGAGTATCACTGGTCTTGGTCGTGCTGGCCACGACAACGAGGTCAAGCTTGCCAGCGAAGAGCAGCTCTCCACCATCAGGAGAATGGCTCAGATCGTTGCCCGCATCTTCTACGAAGATCGTCACATCGTTCTCATGGATCAGCTCGTCAGCATCACTGTTCTTCCTGCCGACGTCCTCGCGCATCGCCTCGGTATTCAGGTCAAGGAACTGGCTGCCCTCTCATCAAAACTCCTGGAGGACAAGCTCATTTGCACCTTCCGCAGGAACGAGATCAGAGATGCCATCACAAATCGTAGTGTGCCTCGCACCTACTATTACCTCGACTTTAAGCTCTTCCTCGACGTCACCAAATGGCGCATGATGTCCATTCGTAAGAAGATCGACACTCGTTTACGAAACGAGCTCGATAACAAGGGTTACGTCTGTCCACGCTGCAAGAAGTCCTACTCGACCCTTGAAGTAGCTCATCTTCTCGACATCTTCCGCAACGTGTTTGTCTGCGAGACACCAGGCTGCAGCACCGAGCTTGTCGATAACGAGGAGGCCGAGGACGTCAAGAGGAGCAAAGACAGTCTCATGCGCTTCAACGAGCAGCTATCCACTCTCCTTGGCGGTTTGCGTCGCACTGAAGGTATTACCCTGCCTCCCCTCGATGTTGGAGCTTGGCTCACCAAGCATGCAGCATCACAGCCCTGGTTTACCGCCAGATCAGATGATGCTGGCTCTGTGCCCTCGTCCTCGACTGTCAACGGAGCGCCTGCTCTGCAGGTCGACCTTGCCTCCAACGATCCAGCAGCTGAAGCTGCTCGTCGGCTTGCCAAGCAGAAGGCCGAGGACGAGCAGAGGAAGCAGAACGCCTTACCAGCATGGCACCTTGCGAGTACTGTCAGCGGCGAACAGACTGCGCTGGGTCGCAAGCAACAGCGCATCCAGTCTTCCAATGGCTTCGACATCGAAGAAGGCAAGGAAGATGAGGACGGCGACGACGATGATTACTACGCACAATACGCTAGTCTTCAGACCGCTGAAGCTGCAGCATCATCTAAGCCAACCGATGCGGTCGATGTCGAGGAAGAGGAGTTCGAGGATTTTGAACCTGTCACACAACCGCCATCCGACTCGACTTCACAGCGCAAGCGATCACGGTCTCCATCCGGCAGCGATGCTGAGAAAAAGAGAGCCAAGCCGACAGCGCCGGAAGCAACTGCAACGAATGGAAGCACGGCAGTTCCTGTCGAGGACGATGACGATGGCATGGACGATTTTGAGGATGTCGTGTAGCTTGCCTCGAGAAGCACCATTTTCAGCTCCCTCGATTCACTACGTGATGGTCTGTGATTCACTGCCGGCTCCTATTGAAACCCCTTTCCCCCGAATATCTCCCTTCCCCATCATCTCATTCTTCCCGTTCTTGTCCCTACCTCCTTCCTCGTTCCGTTCCCTTACCCTGCCGAGCTGTTTCAAAGCGTTCGAGGCAACCTGCTGGGTCTTAAGAGCACCGAGTCTTGGAGTTTGCATCGCTTGCGATGTTTGCTCCCGTGACCGGGGTTTGAGTCATAGCCTAGCAACAGCAACACTTTCATCTAGTCTGGATTCACCTACTACCGTCTGCCCTCTTGAGGGTGAGCATGTGGCGGGTGAGCTGTCCTTGTGACAGCGATGGCACTTTGGCGTGTTTTTTTGGCTCTCTTGCAATCTGAAGATGCAGCACGGCTTGGTCCTAGTTCGACCGTCGTGAGTCTGCGGAGGTCAGGAGAGCTGCGGAAGCGTGCTCGTCACGCTCCATAGCCAAGGTGCCTGAAGTCCAGGTCTGTGAAGACATCTCATTTCACGACTTCAAATTTGAGTTGATGTTGGCAGCTCCAGCTGACTGCGCGTTGAGTCGTTGTGTGTTTCATACACAACGTGGAAGGTCGTTCGCTATATTCAATCAATTTGTTGGCATCAGCCCTCATCATCCATCTGTGCAGCGTGTGAGTTGCGACACGAATCATGCTCCGCCTCAACAAGCTCCACCCTTCACACACGCTCATCGGTCACTGCCACAAGCAACGATTACCGGGAGGATGGCATCAACGCTTTCTCACATTGCGAGTCTGACATATGTTTGCACCTAGCTGGGTTGGTGAAGATGGGCTTCTGAGGTAAGAAGAAGCTTGACAGCGTCACTTGCGAATCGGTAGTAAAGATCCGCGACGGCGTCTGCATATGCCGCATACAGTATTAATGGGGAACCCACCAGAAATACAGTATCTGGCGAGAATTCTTCTCAACGTGGCCTCTCTGACGTGGACCCTGAATATCCGCTCTCCGCACGTCCCACCCTGATGACCTCTTTCCGCATTCTTCATCTTCTTTTTACCACCCAGCACCTCTCTTCATCTCCCAACATCATCACCACCGTTCTTCGACGACGAGAGCGAAAGTAGCCATGGGAGTGAGCTCGCTCCTAGAAGCTGCTGCTGTGCTGCCGATCGGCGCAGTTGCGTTGATACTACCGCCCTTGCTGCAGCTCGAAGCTGCAAGTCCAATACACTACGACTGGCCGCCATTCGAGTGGCTCTCTCGTATCCTTTTGCAAACACGACCTTCACGGCTTTCTCAGCTACTCAACTCGTTCGTCTCTGATGCCCAGCGAGAGAAGATCCTATATTACGACAACGCCTTCCCAGGCCTCTTTGCAGCAGTCGGACTCTCACTCATTGGGTTCTGGGTCACACGGCAAGCCATTGCAAAGACGAAGGATGTCTTCCTTGCGCGAGGCTTCAAAGGTCGGGACTTGCTCAAAGCCAAACCTGAGATAATTCCCGAAAGTCTAGGCCTGCCAACGGCAGCAGTATATATGGCTATCCTCTTCCTCTTCATTCCCTTCCGCTACTTTTCATCCAGGCTGCAAGTGGTGAAGAAGGACGGCGACGACTGGGAAGGTCGAATGGACGGACGTGGCGGCTTCCCGCACCACGAACTTGCCAGCTTCCTCTCCGCACTCCTTTCTTTCTCCTGCGCTATCGTACTCGGCTTCCTCGACGACGTCTTTGACATCCGATGGAGGTACAAACTCCCCATCCCGATCATTTCTAGCATTCCTCTCCTTATGGTCTACTACGCTGGAGGTGGAGGCACGTCCGTTGTTGTGCCTGGCTGGCCGGGATGTCTTCGGGAGATGATTGGATCAAGCATCTTGGAGCTCGGCCCGCTATACTATGGGTATATGTCGCTGCTGTCAACCTTCTGCACGAACAGCATCAACATTTTAGCCGGCATCAATGGCGTCGAAGTCGGTCAAGCGCTCGTCATCTCCATTTCCCTGTGCGTTAACGATCTTCTCTATCTCGACGCTCGTGCTGGCCAACCTGGATCACATTCGTCCAGCGAGCTCCTTCGTAGACACTTGTTGAGTCTCTACCTGCTGCTGCCGTTGACGGGGGTATGTTTGGCGCTGCTCACGTGGAACAGATATCCCGCGCGGGTGTTTGTCGGAGACACATTTTGTTACTTTGCCGGAATGGTGTTCTCAACAGTCGGAATACTGGGACACTTTAGTAAAACGGTGCTGCTCTTCTTTCTGCCTCAGGTGTTTAATTTCTTGCTCAGTTGTCCGCAGTTGTTTGGATTGGTGCCGAATCCAAGGCATAGAGTGCCAAGGTTTCATGCAGAGACCAACTGCCTCTATCCGAGTATTCAGTATTTTGCTTCGGGCGAGGAGGCTAGCGATAAGCAACTGCCGAATACGTCGACTTCGCCGCTTCGCCCAGCAAGCAAGCTGACAACGGTAGTGTTGAAGCTGCTAGCCGCAATGAGGCTTGTCCAACTCGACTTCTGGGATAAGCAGAGGAGGAAGGTCAAGAGCACGACAAACCTCACAATTCTCAACGCCATCCTAGTCGCAAGAGGCGTAAGGCATCTGCCAGAATCAAAGGAGGGACAAACACCATTTGAGGGGCCCAAGATCTCAGAATGGGGATTGTGGGTGCACACCATGCTCATTCAGGTGACAGGCTCCTGTCTCGCTTTCGCGGTGAGATACTGGGTCGCAAGTGTGGTTTTCCCGTAACGCTTCGTAGTGATCATGAAAAGTGGAACAGCAGATCAGACTTAGCTCGTGCGAATCATGGTGACAGTGACAACGACCTCCATGCCCGACGAATGACTCAACTCAACCAATTTGTCACAATCGATGTCATACCATCACAGACTGACAAGATCGGTCAAATGGGAATAATTATTAACAGTAGCAACAAGACATCCAATCCTCGAAACAAAGAAGGATGATACAAGTATACAAAAAGGTGTGATCATCGAACAAAAGAGTGGAAGAAATCAACAGCGGAGCAGCCGAGTATCAAGTAAATGAATAAGAGAACCACATCAAGGAGGGAGACAAGGGGATATCGAATCGGAAGCTCCTGGGATATCAGCAACTAAAGCCTTTATGCCTCCTTGGTGGCCTCGGTCTCGGCAGCCTTCTCCTTACCAGCCGAGCTGGCGGAGCGGTTCAAGCCATCCTGAGAAGGCTCACCGGCCTGAGCGTGCTCGCCCTTCTTCTCAAGGAGGTATCCGTTGGGGCCGACCTCACCCTGGTTGTTACCACCAGTGTAAGCGGGGACCTCCTCCTCCTTGGCAGCGGAGGTGGAAGCACCCTGAGTGTGGGAAGCCTGAGCAAGTGCGGGAGCGGCAGCAGCCTCATCCTCAGCCTCCTCGTACTCGTCTTCCTCCTCCTCCTCGATGGAGCTTCCGTCAGCCTCCTCGTCCTCTTCCTCCTCGGAGCGGTAACCAGCGGCACGAACGGCAGCGGGGACGATACCAGAGCGGTCCATCTGCTCCGAGGTGGTAAGGTAGACCTTGGAGAGCTGCTTGATGTCGTTCCACCACTCCATCATCTCGTCGTGGCTGCGAGCGCGGAAAGTGTAAGCGTGCTCGCGACCCATGCCGAGACTGGCGAGACCCTTGGATGGAACAGCAGACTGGTTGCCGGTAACCTTGCGACCCTCGATGTGGAACTTGTGGCTCTTGGCAGCCATAGTCGAGGGGGGACCGAGAGTGCATTCAGGCAAGAAGAGCGAAAGTTCGGGAGAGGGGTGCTTGGTAGGGTCGGACGAACCGTGCTCGTGGAGGTAACCGGAGGGAGTGAGAACGTAGAAGGATTCCTTGTAAGTCTTGGTGAAACGCTTCTTGCGCTCGAGGATGCCCTGGTGGACGGGGATGACCGAGGGGTCGTCCTTGCCGGGGTAATCGATGGTCTCGGGGTTGCGAAGAGGAGTATCGGGGTCGAGAAGGTGGTCGGAACGGGCGGCAAAGGCGATCCACTCAGAGTTGGGCTGGAGCGAACGCATTTGGACGCCGAGGCTGAGCCAGGTGTCCTGAACCTGGGCAGACATGCGGCCGGACCACTCGTCGAAAGTCTGCCAAGCGCTCTGGATGCTGCGAACGATGCCCTCCTCGAAGTGAGCCGAGTTCTGCTGCATGATGATGATGGACTTCTGAAGAGCATTCTCCTCGTTGACCTGGCGCTGGAGCTGACGGAAGACGGCCTGGTTAGCAGCGTAGGGGTCCTCGCGAGCAGTGACGCTCATGGGGGTGTTCTTGAGGAGGGTGATGGAGCGAGCAAGCTCGGTGATCATCTTGGTGGACATCTCACGCTCCTTGGCAACGGAGTTGGCGAGCTTGCCGGTGTCCTGCTGAACATTCTTGATGTGAGCCTTGATCTCGGCACGGAGCTTCTGAAGGTGCTGGACGATGGAACCCTCGACGGTCTTGGCAAGGTTGGCGTGGTGATCAGCGATGACACGGGTCTTGTCACGGATTCCGTAGTAGATGTCCTGGATACCGTCCTCGCCGAGGAACTGGTTGCCCTCACGGAAGGGAACCTGGATGACACCACCGAGCTTGGTAAGCTCCTTGGCGGTGTTGTACTCGATATCAGCGATACCTTCGAAGTAGCTGATGAGCTGCTTGGTGATGTGCTTCCAGCCTGTTGAGATTGAGGTTGAGGAAATAGAGGAAAAAGACTGTCAGTTGCCGCCTCTTCCAGCGCAGAATCGGA
The DNA here is from genome assembly GCA_023212835.1 of Pseudozyma thailandica. NCBI lineage: Eukaryota > Fungi > Basidiomycota > Ustilaginomycetes > Ustilaginales > Ustilaginaceae > Pseudozyma > Pseudozyma thailandica. Next base: position 292,275 of record JALCCH010000018.1, read on the forward strand.
ACATCCGCCTGCTGATCAAAGTTCGAGCTTCGATCTCTGCACCAAGTTTGGTGTGATGGAATTTCACACGCAGAACGAATATTGAAGAGAAACTCACCAGTGAAACGCTCAATGAGGATGTCCGAGGGACGAAGCTCGTGAGGGCCAGTGTTCTTCTTGATGAGGGAAGCGTTGCGGCTGGCAACAGTCGACTTCCTGCTGAGCGAAGTGGCTCGGGTCATGGTGGATTGTGCGTCGGCCATTTTGAATTATGAGCGTCGACGACGTGGATGGGAAAAAGATGTGGTAGTAATAGATAGACGTTAGAACGATAGACGGCTGGATAGAAAAGATGCTAGCCGGGGTATTGGGTGTTCGTTCGGATGATGGTGGTGATGGTGGGAAGAGAAGAGATGGTAAAGGGTGGAGGATGGATGAGCTCAATAAGTCTGTCTATCTTTGAAGTCCATGGCTGAATGGGGATCGCCGGCAGCTTGAAAAGAAGGCATGGGTGGGCTGAAGCAGCCACGAAGGTTGAGAAGCAGCAGCAGCAGTGCCGCACCAGAGCAGTCGGCGTTGACTGAGGCGAGGGACGACGTCAAAGCACATACGAGTAAGCGCCGTGTCTTGGCTAGGTCTGGGCTTTCCTGCGGTCTGGTCAGTGTACAAAATCAGCAGGCGGAAGCTGTGCCGCTTTGGGAGAGTTGAGTCGAGCGAATGCATGAACAGAGTGATTTTCCTCTGACGCAACTGCCTCGACCTCGAATTCTCCTCCACCTTGCAGAGAGTCATTCGATCAGTTTGGAACTGGATGGAGAGCTGCGCTGGGGCCAGTTCTTTTGAAGTGCTTTTCTGGAAAATGCGGCGCCGCGGTGGCACGGAAGCTGAAATGCCGAGGCAAGCCAGCGATGACGAACACGGACACTCGACCCCGTTTTCTTTGACGGGCACGTTGGCAGTGTGTTCCAGATTAGAAGCATCAACCAAGAATATCAACTTGCATGCATCGCTTGCTTTGCTTTTCCACGACTGACCGTCTGACGACTCGCTTGCTCTCACTGGATCCTGTATCTTCACTGAGTTGAGAGCATACATCGGCAACCTCGTTCTCCGAAATTGGCAACGCCCACGCACAGCCTTTTGAGCATCACTTCCGCAGGCACGTTCTTCCAACGAACACGATAGCGAAGATGATCGCGATCAGTGCTCACTTAAGAGACGGCAGGGTGATCGTGTCAAGCGGAGGTTCAAAGATGGATGGGTTCCCTGATTGCGCTCATCGAACCATCTGCTGTGCCGTGTTCCGCTGCACTGCGCAAGCTGCATGTCCGTCTGTGATTTAGTGCACAACTGCGCTTGCCTTAGCGGACAGCATAGTAGGATCAAAAGGTTTGGGCGGAAGCTCGCTCCGTGACTAAAGTGTGTCTTGGCCTATTGTCTTGCATGCCGCTCTTCGGTCTTTGCTCAGTACAGTAGTTGAAAAGTGAGGCTGCCGCTACAGTGTTATTTTGTGTCGGCAAAGCGAGCGACTTGAAGATCCTTAGACATCATCGTGCCTATTCGACGTCCAACAAAGGGCTTTCTTACCTAGCACGTCGGCTGCCTTCCTTCATCCAAGCTCACTCGAAAGCCTTCAACCCCGCAACTCAAAGAGAGAGCCCTTTGGCATTTGAACAGGCCAGCTTCAACCCTTGGCTCGTCGATCCTGTTCTGCCCTGTTCCAGGGTCCTCTCCGACCATTTGTGACTTGGCAACTCGCAAGCCTACTCGGCTCCATGTTTGTCACTCGCATCCCAGTAATTTCGCTTGCTCGATTGTTTCAAGTCGTGTCCCCGCCAGGCGTTGGTTTTTTTCAGGAGAAGCTAACTCATGGTGTTGTCGACAGCGGATTCTGCATGTGCGACCTGAGCTCGTGGCATGCTTCCTATCGGCATTCGCAACATATTCGACCGGGCATGCAATTGGTTGCTTGCACAGGATGGGGCATGTTCGCTGCTAACTACGCATCGGTCAAGCCTACCGAGGTAGTTAGCGAGAGGTTGCAAGCTTGGTCGCTCGTGCGGTAGGCGAATGCCATACAGTAGGACGAGAGGATGTGGCATGACGTCGACCGGCATGGTGACCAACTCGCCGAGCCCCTTGCGGCCGCTATTTTTCAAGTTTGTGCTTGTGTGTGTGCTTGTAGAAGGCCTATTTTCGGCAATTTCGTCGCGTTCAGCGGCAGGCAGAGTGTCAGCGGCGTGTCCTCTGCGACTCGGCAACAAGCCATGTTGGAAGTTGTTTTGCAGATCATTTTCTCGCCTCTGCGAAGTCTCAAGTGGGTCAGGCCCCTTCGTTACTCTTCGCTGGACAAAATGAAGGCTCTGCGGCGTCCATTTGGGATGAAGCCGGCCTTGCATTGGGTGTATGCTTCTCTCTGAGCCACAGGCGACCAGGTCAATCACAACCATTCTGGATCTGATGATGATGTCCGATTGCAGCCCGATCTCCACAGTGGAAGCCATTTTGGCAACCGCATTTCCAGTCCAGATTTGTTAGCCATTTTCTTTTTTTCGAAGATATAGCAGAGTGAGAACGGCTCTTGCCTGTCTCGGCTGGCTCATCTCCTCATCAAGATTTCCATCTGCAAGTCACGAACTAGATGGAGAGTTTGAGAATCGCGAGGTTGGAACATCTTCAGACACGATCCGAAGTGATGTGTCAGTCTGGAACATGCTCTTCGGACAGGCCGAAGGTATAGAATGCGACATTGAGAAGGTGTGATTTTAGAGCACGCGTCGCGTAAAGAGGCGTGGCCTTAGTTAGCCAATCAACTCAACCAACACCTGCATTTTGCATGCATTTTTTGAGAAAAGCTCAGTTCGAGACTTCTGAAAAAGCACACGTTGGCCGAAACGCAGCTCCAACTCAGCGCATACTGTATTAGCTTTGCCTCTTCATGCCACCATACCGATCATATCGACGTTCGCCTTGACGTCGACTCTCTGACATCGACAACAGTAGGTATGGACTCGAACGGTGAGCCATCAGCTCAAGCCGTAACGCCACGCCCACGCGGCACTCTCGGTCTCAAGAGAGTTGCACCTTCCAACAGAGTCGGCGCCAGCTGGACTCCCCCATCACGAATCACCGCCGAGTCCAGCATAACACCCGTCAAAAGAGCACGTCTGGTGCTTCCCACTCAACAATTCAGCGATGATGAATCGGAACCATTGCCCGCAAGCACCGTCGCCGCCGTCGACACGCCGCCTTCCCACGCCTTCCTACTCAGCCGCAAGGGCTCCAACCTTAGCTCCAACACGTCACCGGCACCAGAAAACGCAGCTGCAGGATCTTCGAGTCGGAAAGGCCCATTTTACCTTTGCACCTGGAGAAAGCCTCAGGGCAAAAAGCACAAGACATGGGATGGAGACGCTATCCTCGTCGTCAAAGATGGAGGCGAGCGCTGCAGCCTCCTCTGCTCCGATACAGGCAAAGACCTCGTTACTTCAGCAAGATTCGCATTCGATCGTCTCTCATCTGGTGATGCTTTGGCGCTAGGTGGCAAGGAAATCGAGGTTGATAGAGAGATCGGTGAGACCGAGTTCCGCAAGCTGGTAGCGTTCACTCGCGGCGAGCTCTCGCCCGTCAAGAAGGGTCCACCACCAACAGCGATCCGTACACCAAAGCCTTTTGTCGCTCCGATCAAGCGCTCAGCCATCGTGCCAGTCGACATCAACCAGATTGGGCCCGCTCGTGCAGAGACCTTTTATGGAAAGCCAGCACCAAGAGCAATTCGACAAGACCTCGCAGATGAAGGCTCGCGCTCTTCCAGTCTGTCTAGAGTGAGCGGCCTTAAGAACCCCGGCCAAGGCAAAACGCCGCATCCTCGCTTCGATCCTAATGAGCCGGGTGCTATCGTCATGAAAAGGCCAGACGAGAGTCATCAAAAGCGCTTCAATAGAGATGGACTTCCAATCGTCGATGTCGTTCTCGATCCCCAACTCACCAAGGCTCTGCGACCGCATCAAGTTGAGGGCGTCAAATTTCTCTACGAAAGAGTCATGAGCATGCATGCTGAAGGCGAAAAGGGCCAAGGCTGCATTCTTGCAGACGAGATGGGTCTTGGAAAGACTCTGCAGACTATCGCACTCGTTTTGACTCTGATGAAGCAGTCCTGCTACTATACTCCTGCATCCTGCACCATTGAACGTGCAATCATCGTATGCCCGCTTACTCTCGTCAAGAACTGGAAGCGCGAGTTCCGCAAATGGATCGGCACCAACTCTCTCAATGTTCTCTGCATCGATGAAGGCCGCGGTCGTCCAGACGTGGAACGCTTCGTTCGGTCTAAGACATACCATGTCCTCGTCATCGGTTACGAAAAGCTACGAACCTGCGTCGACCTCTTCAAAGACATTCATCCACCCTTGGGTCTCATTGTCTGCGATGAAGGCCATAGGCTCAAGTCGAAGGACGCAAAGACAACTCAGATGTTCGACGAGCTTCACTCCGAGCGCAAGATCATCCTCTCCGGTACCCCGATCCAGAACGATCTTTCCGAGTTCCACGCCATGATCGACTTCGTGGCACCAGGGCTGCTTCACGAGTACAAGAAGTTCAAGATTATTTTCGAGGAGCCCATCATGCGATCGAGAGCGCAGCACTGCTCGGAAGAGACCAAAAACACAGGCCGAGCTAGAGCCGGAGCGCTAAAGCGCATCACCAACGATGTCATTCTCCGCCGCACTGCTGATATCCTCAGCAAGTTCTTGCCGCCCAAGAAGGAGATGGTTCTCTTCTGCAGTCCCAGCCAGCAGCAGCTTCGCATCTATAAGTCGCTTCTTGGCTCAATTGATGTCCGTTCGCTGCTCAGAGGCGAGGCCGGCAACGGATTGCTGCAGATCGGTGTGCTTCGGAAGCTTTGCAATACACCCGAGCTGCTGCTCAAGGATGCTGAGGGAAATGCGGCTACCGCTACAAAGGCCCTTGTGAGCGATGTGGCTAGCTACTTCCCACCCAACTTTGTGCGCAATGACGCAAGATACAGTGGCAAGCTCATCTGCGTCATGAACCTGCTCGAGGCAGTACGAGCTCAGACGGACGACAAGGTGGTGCTCGTGTCGAACTTCACAAGCACTCTCGACATCGTTGAGGCTATGATGAGGAAAAAGCGCTACTCGTATTTGCGACTGGATGGAAAGACACCTCAGGACGAGCGAATGGCGATGGTCAATCAGTTCAACCGAGAAGGTGTCGACAACTCGTTCGTGTTCTTGCTGTCGGCTAAGAGTGGTGGTGTTGGTCTCAACCTGATCGGAGCGAATCGACTCGTGCTCATCGACTCGGATTGGAATCCTTCGACGGACTTACAGGCAATGGCCCGCATTCACAGAGATGGTCAAAAGAAGACATGCTACATTTATAGACTCTTGCTGTCAGGTACGATGGATGAGAAGATCTACCAACGTCAGATTTCGAAACTTGGCCTCTCTGACTCGTTGATGAACGCAGAGAAGAAGTCTTCGTCCGATACTTTCTCGCAGGAGGAGCTTAAAGATATTTTCACGCTTCATCTCGACTCGCCCTGCGTCAGCCATTCTCAACTTGTCTGCGATTGCGATGGCAAAGGAGGTAGCGCCACCGCGCTTGCTGCAGCCGAAACCAATGCCGAAGACATGACGGACAGCCAGAGCTCGGTCAAGAGCGAGGACGAAGGTCTGCCAGGATTCGTAGCTGCTTCGCAATATGTGGTGGATTCGGCGGCGAAGGGCAAGCTCGACAGACGCAAGAAGTTATTGGCGTTGTACAAATGGGCGCACTACGATTGCGTGCAGCATCCGAATGCGTTCATGGAGGATGACATGGTGGCAGGGCTCATCAGGAAGGGGCATCAGGCGATCAAGTCGAAGGTCACTATGCCTAAGGTCAAGATGGAGAAGGATGACGAGTGGAGCTCGAACATGAAGGAGAGAGGGGATGATCTGTTCTTCTCTGGCGAGAGTGATGAGGAGATTGAGGATGATGGCTTGTGGAATGCAGGGCGAGAGGACAGCGAATTCAACATGGACGAAGTGGAAGCAGGTCGCATCTTGTTCGTCTTCTCCAAGACGTCGGAGAAGAATACAGACAAGACTGAGGCTTTGGCGGAATCGCTCACCACACCACCAGCGCTCGATTGATCCGCCCCGCCCACTTCTTGCAAGAATACTTTCTGCATCTTCTGTCATTTCAAGTAGTGTCACTATATGCATGCAATCACAATCTAGTTAGGAGGAGGGTAAAGACACCTTCCTTCCATACCACCGTCCACCTGCAGATTGACGCCCGTGACATGTCCGCTCAAATTTGGACTGCTTAACACGACCACTTGTCTGGCCACATCTGCTGGCATTGCGACCTTCTGGAGCGGCGTGCTGGCCAAGGCTCTTGCGCGCACCTTGTCATCCTTGATTGTTTCTTCTGCCATCGGGGTGTATACCCATCCTGGATTTACCGAGTTTACGCGACCTCTGGGGGCGATGCGGACGATCTCGTTTTTGAGCGATGGGACTAGGCCGTACATGAGGGCGGACTTTGTGGAGGCGTAATCTGCGTGATCTGCTTCGCCGAACTTGCCAGCTGTGGAGCCGATGAAGCAGATACTCACGCTGTGCAGCAGGGGTGAGGAAGGAGGGAGAGATTTGAGGGCGGAGAGGAAGGCTCGGCAGAGGAGGAAGGAGCCGTCGAGGTTGACGGCGTGGGTGTTGCGCCATTGGGAGAGGGTCATTTCGGAGACGGTGGCGGGAGGGATGGGCCAGATGCCGTGGTTGACGATGAGGATCTGAACGGGGCAGCCTTGGGCGGATTCGGCGGACGAGAAAAGGCGAGAGACGTCCGATTCCGAGGTGACGTCGGCTTGAAGAGCAACGAGACCAGGGGTGGTAGAGAGCGAGCGTGGAGTGGTGTTGTAGTGCGCAGTGACTTTGCATCCAGCAGCGAGGAAGGTAAGGGCCGTTTCGAAGCCAATACCTGCCAAACCAAAAGAGGGAGACGTAGAGCAGAATAAGAATGTCAGAGGGCGTGCAAAGAGTTAGAGACGGTCGGTATGATCAGTGTACTCACCTCCCGAAGCACCAGATACCAGCACGTGTACGCCCTTGAGGCCAAAGTCGAGCGGTGAAGTCGTCATGTTAGCAATCCAAATCCTGTTGCTATAGAATGTGTCTGTGTGTAGGCAAGAAAGAGGATGATCGACTCTATTCTAACTTGCTCATTTGATATCCGCTCGAGGATGTCTTGAGAAGATCTCTTGCCCTTCGAGCTGCCCGCGTAGACAGAAGACCGAGTTCATTGCCGCACGGCAATCAAAATTGAAATCCGGGTCCGACGTTAGATCGACAGAATTGAAGGACTCCAAACAGGCCAAAAAAGAAAAGAAAAGGAGCAGCCAAATCCGCAAGCGGCGGCAAAGCGTCACGCGCTACAACCGATTTCGGCACTTTTATACAGTATTCGCAATTTCGTATTCCGGTGTGAAAGCGTCCCATCTAAGTCGACCCCACACTTTTACTCCTCTCACCCTCCCTCGTACATCCATCTCCTTACACCACCGAGTACCACATCACAACAGATATCGGACCCAACGCTCTCGAGGTAGATAGCATACATACCGAGCTATGCCGTCTGTAGCGGAGCTCAAATCCAAAAACGCTCAAGCGGTACAAGAAAAGCATCTCGATCTCGTCTCGAAATACTCCTCGCACCACTCGGCCATCGAGGCTCTCCAAAAGACGGCCAAGTCGTCCATTCTGGAAGATGTCTCGTCTCAACTCCAACTCAACGATGAAGGCAAGGCGAGGGTATCGATGTATCTGTCAGACTTTGCGAATCTGTTCCGATTCTACAGACGTTCGAGGTACGATGAAGGGCAAGCGATCAACCTCCTCACCGCTACGGTGCTTTGGCGTATGAGGACGGATCTGGACCTGCTAAGTCTGGCATCGCTCAATCCGCTCTATGTTACGCCTCCTCCGCCCAACCCGCCGCTCTTTTGGGTCAATAGTCAGTTCAGAGACCTCTACGGGCGTCCGTGTGGAGTCATCAATTTGCGCAGTGTAGAAAGGACTGCGGAAAATACACTCGACGAACTCAAAGAGTACATCGTAGCGTGCATGGAGATTCTCCGGCGCTATGTGGCCGATCTTTACCGCAACAGCACCGCCAACGATGGCAAAGGTGGAGACGAGACAGTACTCCAAGCGAGCATTGTGGTCGACCTGGCGCATAGTGGGATGGCCAACCTCGAGCTGGAATTGCTCCCCTTCCTGTTGGATCTGTTGAAGAACCACGTGCCGGGGATGGTGGGGGCGGTCTACATTCTCAACTATGGCTGGGTTCACGCAGGTATGTGGGCGGTGATCAAGAGAGTCTTGCCTCAGCAGGCGTTGGCCAAGATCTTCTTCCCCTCTCACGCCGAGCTTTGCGAACACTTTGACTCTCAAAACATCCCCAAGTGTTATGGTGGAGAATTGGATGTAAGCGTGGAGGCTTCGACCAACGATGTACTGCGCAAGTATGGCCGGCCGAGAAGGGTGTCCAGTGCTAGCGGCCATGGGGATGGACCGACCAGTCCAAAGGGTCATATGAGTAGGACGAGTAGTTACGATAGTATCTACGAAGTGTTCTATTCTGCCGATTCGACACCGTGGGCGAGCAGGCCGATCACTCCTCGTCACAGCGAGCCTAGTACGCCACGAGGCGAGCATCCGGACGGGAACTTTAGGATGACTCCGAGCGCAGCGAGGAAGTTGAAGCATCTGCAGATGAGTCGAGGAGATCTTTCGAGCGCGGCGGAGAATGCGCACGAACCGGGGGTGAGGGGTGTGGGGAGGAGCAGGAGTGGATCAGAGGTGAGGATTGTGGATGGAAGGGCAGTGGGCCTGAGTGTGAGTGTAGGTGGTTCACCGTTTGTAACGCCAAGTATGACGCCGGCGGGAGGAAGCAGTCCTCGAGTTACCCGCAAGGGTGATCGTCACGTCCGCTTCTCATCCGATCCGAGGAGCAGGTCCAGCTCGCCGCAGCGAAGGGTGGGGGTGACTAGCAATTTCACCCTCTACCTTCCTGAGGATGAGGAAGCAGTGCTACCCTCGGAATCCGAAGATTCAGACGCGTCAGGAAAGGATGGCGAATTGCCACCCCAAGCATCAGAAGGTCTTTTGCATCGATTGCGAAGACTTTCCGAAACTCGCTTCACCAGCGGAGGATCAAAGCAAGAATCCAAGAATGAGGTGGAGGAAAAAGCAGATGGGACGATCATGTACATTGAGCCACCCTCTCCCCGTCTTCAAGTGCCACATCTCGACGAAGAGCCTCTTCAGCACCTACCGCATCCACACATCTCTCAACGCACCCGCCGATCCGCTCGAGACGGCCTCGTCTCACCCTACAACGCCAACAACCCTTTCTTCGGCTACCCCGCCACCACAACCTTCCGTCTCCACCATTCTACCAACGCTACTCCTCAACACCTTCACTCCCGTCGTAGGAAACGTGACCTTCTCCGAACCCTTACTTATCTTTTTGTGCTGAGGATCTTGGCATTCCACAGGAGGTTGAGGTGGAGGATGGCTTTGGTGTATCGGGAGGTTGCGAGGACGATCAAAGTGGGAGGGAATGCAGAAGGGGGAGATGAGGAGTTTTGGAGGGAGTTGGATATGAAAAGGCTCAAGAGTGAGGAGGAGGAAGCGAGGAAGAGTAGGAAAGGGAAGGAGGAGAGTGTGGGTTGGAAGGTCACAAAGAAGTTCATGGGGGCAGCGGTCTTGGTGATGTTGTTGAGGCCGGAGTGGAGGAGGACGATGATGACTCGTGTCTATGCGACGCTTGTGGGGAGAACAGGAGCGGAGGAGGTGGACTGGGAGGAATGGGAGAAGCCTTCGCCCGTCAAGAGCCATAGCTGGACGGGATTGCATCTCAGGGAGAGGGTAGGATTCAAAAGTAGGGCCTCGGTTGAGGGAAAACAGCCAAAGATGACTTCGGCAGCGGCACAGGGTGGAGGGGGAAAGCGCGGAGGCTCGCAGATCAACCCTCTCGCTGTCGCTGGAGGCATCGTCTCCGCCGCCTCCCTGGCCTACCTGCTGTACAACTATCTGAATTCCGCCCCCACTAAGGGAAATGAAGACGACGACGTCTCGGAGCGTCGGACCTCCACCAAACCCTCCTCTTCGGCGTCATCAAGAGTAAGACCAAGCCTCTCGCTCTCTCTCTCCACCTCCTTCACTCGCGACCCTACCTCCATCGCCGGCCTTCGATGCTTGCTCGAGATCCTCGCGCCGCTCTTTGTCGTCCACCTCATCCTCCCAGGTACAGAAGAAGTGGATCTTTCTGCGTCCATCTCCTCCCTCAGCGCGATGCTGGGGGAGATTGAGGATTTCGATAGCCGCCGAATCCTCGAGTATACGCAGTCTTCGGGGCGCTTTGCACTCAGCCGGGCGCTGGCGTGCGATTGTCATGTCGAAATCTCCCTCCCCGGCTCGAACGAGGAGAGTACGATGGTGGAGTTGGGCAAGATCAGGAGGAGTTGTGGGTTGGTTGTTTTCGCCAACTTTGGAGGGGGAAGGGCGGTGGTGGAGGAGTTGAGGAGGGAGGCGGGGGAGGGAAGGGATGCGCCGAACGGAATGCGTTCGTTCGACCTAGTTGAGGAAGAGGCAAAGTGGATGGAGTTGGGCGCAAAGATGAGGGGGTTGAGACAGGGGTGGAAGTAAACAGTCCTTTCTACACTTGCTGAGACCCATGATGAAAGGTGGGGAAAATGAAATGCATTGCAAGACTGAACCGAATGGGAAACGAGTGTAATGTGTGACCGCGTGCATGATTAAAGATCGTGAATGTTCGGCGCAAACGAAACAAAGTGGGAGAAGGCATAACGAGGTCATGATATCAGAACGTGATGTAGTGAATGAAGGGTATCTAATCATGAAGCACAGCGAGTGTTGTGCTTAGGCGTGCGAGAGCGATTGGTGTTGCTGATGCTGTTGCTGCGATTGCTGCTGCTGCTGCTGCTGCGTCTGCTGGTGCTGGTGCTGATGGTGATGCCACTCAGCCGGTACTTGATGCCACAAGTCGTTGGCGGCGGTCATAGAGTCGTGCTGCGCGAGCGCTGGGTGAATCTCTCCACCATCCATCTGGTGGATTTTACTCTGTGGAAGGTTGAGTCTCAAATTTGAACCTGGGCTTTGTCTTCCCTCAGCTCCCATGGCGTCGATCGAAAAGCTGCCATCCGCGCCGGTTGACCAGGAGGTATTGGAGAGATCGGGGACGGATGACATGTCCAATCCAAAGTTCCAGCCTTCTGGGATGTTGAGACCGAGAGCGTTTTCGGCCCCAAACTGCAGCTCTTGGTGTGCATAACCGAACTGGGTTTGGGCGTGAGGCGGAGGTGCGGGAGGGGCGTAGAACTGCGTCTGCATACCTTGGAACGCTGGATCGATAGCAGATGAAGCCGTGAGCGGGGTGACGAGGCCATGCATCTCGGCGGTGGTGGCAAAGGTATAAGAGTTGGGCCAGGGCGAGGTATCTGTCGAGTTGCAACCCGATGAAGCGGTGGTGGCGGTAGCAGGGGGTGGAGGGAAGAGGCTGTTACTTCGTTGAAGACTGCTAGCCGCCGAGAAAGAGTGACTTCTCGCGACTGGAGCCATCAATCCCAATCCTACAACATTGGCATGATCCACAACATTGGGCAGGTGTTTAGGTCGCAACTCTCCGGTTGTGGCGGCGGCGATGCTTCTTCTCTTACTCGCTCTCTCCAACCCGGCAGAGTTGGTCGAGTTGCTCTTGATCATTCCGGGAGCGCCACGTTTCTTCTTGTCCTTTTCCACCGCCGCCACACTCTCGGGCGTCGCCGACCTCGCCACCCTCCTCCCCTCCTTGGTCACCTCCCCACCATCCTTACACCATCCATCCAACGTGCTCACCCTCACCCTCACTTCTCCATCTTCTTTCCCTTCCTCTCGTAACTTTTCTTCCTCTCGCGCAACCCGGTACACATCCATCAACAAACTCACCTTATCCGCCCGGATCAACGCCACCACTTCCGCCGTAGCCAGCTGCAACCTCGCCACCTTGACCTTGGGACTCCTGAGGATCGTCAGAAGCAGAGAGTGTCGTTCGGGTTTCATCAGATGATCCGGTTCCTTGTGGCGCACAGAGTCGGGCCACCAAGAAGGCTTGCCCGATTCGCCGCGGTTGTAGGGACAGCGCGTTTGTTTTTTAGGTTCGATGATTTTGATCCATGCTTTGGCGACGGTTTTGCACACGGATTGTTGGAGTTGGCCGAAACGCAGCTCGAGGAAGGCGGTACGGGAGGCAGGTGTGGGGAGGAGGATTTCGTGGGATGGGATGGAGGCGGGGAGGCCGGGGAGCGAGGCGCGCGGGAGGATGCGCGTCGAGGTGAGGAGAGGCGTCGAAGTGCGTGGGACATCCTCGGAAGAAGGCGGGAAGGGAGACGAGGACGAAGGGAAGAGAGGGGCGGATTTGGGTGCGATCATATCGTCACTTGTTCCCGGCCAAGAGGTGCGAGAGCGGAGGAAGTGCTGGTTGGCAATGGCGGTGTTGAGCGGTGCCAAAGGTCCTCTTTTCTTCCCCATACCTCCATCAGTTGAAACATTGGTGGCGAGGTCGAGAAAGACATCCTCCGCCACCCCTGCGCCTCCCTCGCCCATATTCTCCTGATCCACCTCGACCTCATCTTCGCTATCTTCAAACATCTTGGGTGGAGGTGCACTCGTTCCCTTTCCCGCCGCAGCTTTGACGAGCTCCTTGGCCTCTTCCCCGATCCCACCTTTAACGAACCAATCATCCAGTCTCGACTGCAACGCCTCACTAGCATACGTCTCTACATCCCCCCTAGCGCTCACCCACATGATCGCAAAGTGACTCCCATTGATATAAGCCGCCTTGCCAAGCGCACGCAGGACTTGATCGCGTTTATTCTTGTAATGCCGATGTTGACGTGAGGGAGAAGAGTAGGGTTCCACCCTGACTGGAATTCGTGGCATGGTTGATCTTGCAACGAGCCGAATATGAATATAGTATAATAAATGGTGATGATGATGGGATAGCTTAGCTCATGTATACGTCGAGATCAAGGTCTAGATAATGATATAGAAGGAAGAAGCCGAGGGGGTTAAGAAAGTGATATGGTGGGATGGGAAGGAGGAGGCGATGATGGTCAAGAACAAAGGGTCATCCAGTCGAGGTTTGGCAGTGAGACAATGCGTTTCTCACCCTAGCTGCTACTCTTCTTGAGCCATGCTCTGCTCTACGGTACCCAGAGAAGAGCCACATGCACGACGTCGATCATCCCTCCCGCCTCCGCCTCTTTCCGCGCCCACTAACCTCACCGCACCCCACCGCGCCGCACCGCATCGCACCGCAGTGCGCGAGATGCTGGGAAAGAAGCAAGGTAAACAATAACAATGACGTGCGGGAATGTGTCTCACCTTTCCTCTTTATTTTCTTTCCTTCCATGGTATAGGCGAGCTCAGACGGAAGGAAGGGAAGGGAGGGGGGGCAGCATATCTCGAATCGCCCATGTCCATGTCCATTCCTATAGCTGTATGCACCACGCAGGTCGTGCCCGCACTGCAAACGCCTTGTTTGACAGCTGCACGGAGGCGTTTCCCTCTTTCTTTTTCTTTATTATTATTTTTAAACGCGTGGACAGGGGATGCAGAATGCATTCTTTGCCGCTCTCGCTTGCTCGAACGCTGTCCATACCACTGTTACTCTCGTTTCTCACGTCACTGGGAGCCATTTCCCTATTCAAAAGCGTATCACATTCAAGACAACTTAGAGTGACCCTGCAAGTGCAAACGAAGGATATACACCGTTTGGACAGAGCCGGTGCGGAGAAAACAGAAAAGCAAAGTGGCGAGAAAGTGTTTGTGATGAGGAGAATGGCGGTTTGTGCATACCACATTCCAAGCAGGTGTTTTCTAGAAATGTAGGCACTTGTTGCCGCTCGCTTCTTCTCTTTCTCTCTCTCTCTCTCTCTCTCTTTTTAGCCGCTCCCGCCTACCTTTCCACAACTTCATTCTATTCCCGCTGCCCATCAAGATCTTCCCACACACTGCTTGGGAGAAGACGGCTCATCTCCCGATCTCCCAATCCCATCGTGAGAATCAGGCGCAGATCAGATCTGATCTCTCGGCACACATTGCCGCGCTGCTCAACATGCTGAAAGGGTGCGAATTGAGTTGGAGAGCTAAAAGTACAAAAAGATGACACCGAACGACGAAACTGCGAAACCGAATTGCTGAGTAGCGCGGTGATTACTTGCCGCTACCATCGCCCATCTTACAAGCGACAATTTTGACCTTGTCCACATCCAAGATCTCGGCGTTATCCAATTTGAGTGTTGCGTTGCGCACACGGAAGGTCCAAACCTCTTCGCATAGACGGTAGTCCTTCAGATGACCCTGTTGTCGCAACGAAATTGGTTATCGTGGGAGGGACGCCATGTCGTAAGAGCATCGTTGTTGGAGAAACAAGATTGTCGCGATGGTCAAGGGAGGGGAAGAGGATTAGCAAAGCCCCAACAGCACAACATGGGAAAGCTTTTGCACACATACCTTGAGTTGCGACTTTGCCTTTACGTTCTTGCCCAGATTGGTTGCAATCGCTTTATCAAATTCGTTCAGTACCCGCATGGCAAGGACTGGATTGATGTGACCCGACTGGATGAGTTCGTCGAGTGCGTCGGTGAGCTGCATGCCGATCCTATCATCGCGATTGTATGAGGTCGAGACGGAAAACACAAAGACGTCAGCATGTGAATCAAAGGAAGGGCAGGTGGGAGGGAAGAACGGGCGGGCGATGCGTACGAAGATCGTCTATACAACTCGTAGTATAGCTGTTTGTTGGGCGCTGTGGTTGACATGGTTGCTTTTGTCTCTTCTTGAGGCCGTGGATTCGTGCTGTCAATCGAAAGGCGTATGATCGATCCGTGTGTACGGGCTTGGACCACAGTGATGGCTTTCGGGAGGGCTGGCGGTGGCTGCGGAAGGGCGAACGGTAGCAAGTGGGTAAGAAATGTCGAACGATGCGGGATGAAGAGGAGTGTTGGAGTGGAGAACTGTGCGCGTATTCCAACTCAACTCAGCCTCGCAATCTAACCCGGCCGTTAAAAAAATTCCCTTTGCAGCCTCCACACACATTTCCTCCATTTTTGGGACTTTCAGGCTTCTTTTTATGCGGGGAACTCCTCATACTCACGCTTCTGGCGGCTGTCACTCGAAGGATGGTCCGAGCATGCATTACTATTCTTGACGTCTTCCTTATCTCTATCCTTCTCGGCCATCACATTCACTTCACTTTAAAAAGCTCTCTATCTCTGCGTTGACATCTTGCTCCCCCTCACCCTCACACGATATCTTCCACCTCACCCCTCATCATTTCAACCGTCTCTTCTAGTTGAAGGAATCGTCGTCATGCCGTCCGCGCTCATTCTCATTGCCGAGGGCACTGAAGAATCCGAATTCACCATTACCTACGACGTTCTTGTTCGAGGCGGCGTTTCTGTCTCGTCGGCACTTGTGGGGTCTTCCGCGTCCTCCGCTGACCCATCCTCTCCGCATTCCGCTGCGTATGTCACCTGCTCGAGAGGCGTGAAGATCGTGCCGGACCTGCGCCTACCGGACCTCGCCGGCGGCAAAGCCCTCGACGAGTTTGACGCCATCATCATCCCCGGCGGCGCCAAAGGCGCCGAAACCATCGCCAACAACCAAGACGTCCAAAAACTCATCGCAGCCATGTACGGTCAGGGAAAAGTGGTCGCCGCCATCTGCGCTGGAAGCTTGGCCATCAAGCAGGCAAAAGTAGGCCTAGACGCCCAAATCACTAGTCACCCAAGTGTCAAGTCGAGTTTGGATAAGGAGTACAAGTATAGCGAAGAGAGAGTCGTCAAGGCGGATAATCTGATCACGAGTAGAGGCCCCGGAACTAGCTTTGAATTCGCGCTCAAGTTGGTCGAGGTGTTGGTGGGCATCGAAAAGAAGCTGCAGATCGAAGGTCCCATGATCTTGCCCGTTTCAACTGTGGTGCCCGAGTCGAGCCCGGATCAGGTTCAGCCTTAATCTTCAAGCGATAGTGATCAATCCCAAGTGTTCACACGCAATGTGGTATGGTGGTTGCGTAGAGTGTCATTCAGCGCTTGGGCGTGGTTGAGTCCCAATCATCATCATCATCGTCATCCTTCCCATCCCAACCCCACCCGTCTGAAGCGTTTGAGGCCCCACTGTTTCTCTTGTCCTTGTCCTTGTCCTTGTTCAGATCGGATGAGCTACCGTGGAACAAGCCAAACACGCCCGCACTTCCGGGCAGCCCTCCGACGGGTGGGCTTGCATGCGGACTCACCGCTCTCGGCAACGGGAGCGAGAGCGAGCTCCTACTACTACTCGCACTTAACCTCCTACTCTCACCAACAGCATCGACAGGGCCGAGGTTCGGCGAGCGCCGCGAATCGCTACTACTCCTCCTCCCGCCCGCCGCCTCAAACCACGGACTGCTCTCCCTAGCTTCCGTCCCAGCCCATCGGCGCGGTTGCGAGTCCACGCTCGGCCCATCTAGCGTAATCGATGGCGAATCCCTCGACGCTCCTCGTGGGTCGGCCGAAACGCCCAGAAGCTCGTCAATCGTCATGGCGTTGCCCAGCTTACGCTCAGCCTCGCGAAGCAAATCCGAGGCGTTGTCGCGTGCTTCTTTGAATTTCTTGGTAAACAGACTTGCAAAACCCCCTCCTCCTCCTCCTCCTCCACCGTTTGAAGAGTTCGCGTCGTCAGCGTTGAGTTGCTTCGAGAGCGAAGAGAGGGATCCCAGCACTGACGCACGCCGCGAGGACCAAGTGTTTGACCTCGAAAGGTTAGGTTTGATCTCTTCCGTCTTGGGTGGCGTTGGTGGCGCAACGTCGTCCGTGGCGACGCGGAGCGAAGGTGTGGCGATTCCGCGTTCATTCACGGCAAAGCCCAGGACGTTGGAATCGGTTTGCGCTCGGTCAGAGGATGAGGTGAGCGAGGCGAGTGCCGAGTGATGCTGCCGCAGTTCAGGGCGAGATGAACCCAAGGAGGCAAGACGGACGTCTTGCACAGCAGGCGAGCGCGGCGAACGAGGAGATAAAGCTGCACTACCCACATCGCTTCCCTCCTCTTCCAACACAGCCAGCGTGCTTGGTCGCAGCATCCCCGACTCGTCTGCATCCTCTAATCTGGGCTTGTGCATCAACGGACTTTCCTTCTCAATAGGCTCTGGAGGTTGATCCACATTGGCGATGCTGTCCAGGAGGTTGTTGAGCTGGTTCTTGAGGCTGCCAGGGATCTTGGCTGAGAACGAGTTCCATGCCTCCGTCGCATCGTTCGATAAAGAAGGTCGAGAGTTGTTCGAGGATGTACTTCCATTGCTTCGATGAAGCGTAGGAGAGGTAGAGTAGGCAAGATCTTTCGTAGCCATTCGTTGAAACGTAGCGCGAAGCTGGGCTAGAGCAGATTCTTCGACGCCGAGTTCTTCACGAAGCTCGAAGCATCGTCGTTCCTTTTCTGCGATTCGACGTAGAAGGTCGCGTGTTTGGGTCGTAAGGAGTGGGTCTGAACCGGATGCGCTTGGAGTTCGCCGTGACTTCTGCAGATCACCTCAGAATGAAGGATGAAAGCAAGCTAGTGTCAGCCAACGAGCTCTTTGATCAAGTTTACGTCTGTAGTGGACGGATGAGAGAGGGCGAAGAAACGTACAACCGAAAGCTTACTCCAAAGCGCACAATCCTAGCAATCTCCTCACTTGACCTATTCTGTGCTTCAAGCTTTTCAGAATAGCTTGCCTTACTTCCTTCTCCTCCTCGCTTTCCCTCCTGATTACACCTTCCGCGCCGTCTTGAGCAGCATGCTCCCGCTCGTGCTCGAGTGCTTCGTAATCGGGTTCTGCCAACTTATCCAGCGTCAATGCATCCAAATCCTTCGCTAGGCTTTGCAGCTCCACCTTGGCCTCCTCCAATCCTGGATGGGCCAGCAATGGCAGCGCTGTATTCGCACTTCCTACAGCCGCCGCCCCAGCACCAGCACCAGCACCTCGATTCCTCCTAAAAGCAGTTGCCGAATCGACGCGGGAAGTAGGGGAGGTAAGGAGAAGCAGCGCGGCGATTTGCCCCCTGAGCAGACCCACCTCGCGACCAAGAAGGGCACCTACCTCGTTAAATCCCTGATCAAATCCGTTTTGTAGCGTGCTCATCTTGCCTGCGGTAATGCCTTCTCTGTACCCCGTCTGTTCGTTTGAACTCAACAGAAGATCGGATTTCAGTCAGTATGGAGAGTGAAAAAAAGCAAGGGTAAGAGTCTAGCAGACTTACGTCTTGGAACTGAGCCTCTACTTTTGCCGAGTCTCTTTCGCCCATAGCTCGGGCAGCGGCTGGGTAGGAGAAAGAAGCATCTTCTTCGGACATGAGCCAGTCATCAGCTGCGTCCGAAGTGGCACTTTGCGACGCTTGAGATGGACGTCTTCGAGACGAAGGAGCTGTGCTGATCGAACCCGTTCTTGTGCGAGTCGAGGTCGCAGATGACGGCTCTTCGGTTTTGATGCTAGTCGAAGGCGAGGCAATGTAGGACAGGCTTGTACGCTTGCCTCTTCTTGGCGTATCGCTTCCCCCGGCAGCTGAAGAAGAAGAGGAAGAAGAGGTCACTGCCTGGGAGGCAAGATTAAGCGGCTTTGGACCTGAGAAAGAAGTTTTCCTATCGCCAAACGAATCAGCGGAATTGGGTGTGCGGATGGGTGATGAAGTGTCATTCTGAAGCAAGCTGAGTCGACGAGGAAAGGTTGGACGAGAAGGGGTTGAAGAAGAGGCCCATTCGGACTGGTCTGTGACGGGAGTTTTCAGGGCTGATTGGCCGGCTTCTTGCGATGCTGATCCGTCCATGTCTTGAAATATGCCAGCCCAGCCAGCTTGTGAGGTTGAGAATCCCGAGATGCGACCGCCGGCGGTGCGATACTATGCTGATAGCTATACAGTAACTTGGTGCAGGTATGACAGGTCGGCAAGAAGGAGCGAAAGTGCAAGGCTATAGTATTCACGGATTACAGTTTGACACTTTCATCGTATCTCAGCGCAGCGGCCATTTCGCTGATTAAAGCTCAGTTTGTTAGACTCAATTTTGTGAGACAGTGGAAGCAAGGTGATAATTAGGTTGCGGCCGAGAGAGAGTGTGTGTCTCATCCTTTGACTGTGATTTGTGATCGTTGCGCGCTGCACTCTCTGTTGTTGGAAATTTTGGAGATTGAATGTTAGTTGAAGGTCAAAGCGGTGAGGTTCGGAAGCGAAATCCCACTCTTTCGCAGCGATTAATCGGAAGGATTAACGCACCGCTCTCTTTGCTCGCCGCCGCTGTCGTTAGCTGTGATATCGACATTGAATCCAACACTCGCCATCATCGTCGTCCACCACCACCTCACCTCTCATCCACATATCCGTCATCATGTCCTACACCATTGCTGGTAAGTGTTTCCGACCGCCGAAACAACAACAAGGCAAGTCAGATCAGCGTTCTGACTGAGATGATGTATTCGTTCAAATAGGCCGTAAGATTCTCAACGAGCACATTGCTCTCGCCGTTCTTGGAACGTACGGTGCTATCGCCGCTTCTCAGATGGGCGGCTCCAAGGAGGCCAAGGCTGCCACCGGCTCGCCTGACGCCAAGGCTGCCAACACTCCCCCTATCAACGCTTCCAGCTCGTAAGTCACTCAACCCATCCGGCACGCACACCCCACACATGGGCTCGAACGAGTATCGCTAAGACCTTCTTGTTGCTCTATTTCGGCGGTTTTGGATGGATGGAAACAGCGATGAGGAGGCTTTCATCAAGCAGTTCCTTGCCGAGGCCGAGGGCAAGGGCTCTGACCGTATGGTTTAAGCCGCCTCGACCTTTTACTTTAGCAAACGCATCACATACTAGATTGGAAATAGCAACAAAAAGCTCTTTCAAGCATCACTTGCCGACACACTGTGTGGATCTAGCAGCACACGATCATTTCGCCGTGACGCCAAATCCGGCAAATTGGCCCAATTTTGACACGTTCTTGCGCCCTTTCAAGTCTGCCCACATGGCCAGCTGGGGAGGAGACGCCACTCGCACATGGAAAACAGAAAGCAACTAGCGCTGGGTGCAGGGAACGCATCGCTGACGGTGGCAGAGAAGCAGGATTGACACAGATATGTTCACAAAACGAGCCAAGCACAATGACACATCAGATGCGTCCTGGTGTCTGCCAGTGAACAGCAGCATTCTGCTCACTCGACAGCCAGATCCAGCCAAACACCGTTGGTTGCGTCCACACAAGATACACTCGATTCCTTCCAACCTGAGATGTCTGCTTTACTCACCCATCGCTTTGAACGGTCACGAAACTCACCACCCACAGACGCACACGCCTACATTTCGGATTCTGAGTGAAAGGATGCGATTTCGACCCAACAAGACGGTGGACTCTTTGTTTAAATCCTGGAAAGATCCCTTCCCCAGATGCCCCTCTTTACATAATCTCCCAACAACAACGCTCTTGTCCTCATACTCACGCTTTCACTGAGATAGAAACTCCTCCACGCATACATGGCCACCAATCCACCTGCAAAGCTGCCACCTACCGGCAGATCGAATGCGGCTGCGTTTCCAATATACGCCAAACTGCCAAAGTTTGTATACTTGAAGGGATTGCTTACCTGATCGTCCACGTCTTCCACCTCTTCGGCGGTGTGCGGGTGCATATCGCCTCCCGAATCTCGACGTGCGGCGAGCTTGTTCAGCTTCTTACCCAGATAGTGACCCTGTTGCGCGGCGACTTGAGCAGTCGCGGGGAGAGCCGTCATTTTGTTGCCCGTTTCGATCAGCACCGACGCGAGCTCGTTGAGGTTAAGCTGTCCATCGTGATCCACATCGTACGCATCAAACGTCTCGCGTAGCTTCGTCAGGTGCTTGGAAGCAATCGGAAACTTTCGCCTAATCGCCTTTGCAAACGTTTCGAATTCCTGATACGAAAGTTTACCATCCTTATCCTTATCGTACCTATCCACAAAGTCATACAGATAGTCGATCAACCGAGTGTCGATCGTAGATGCATCTCCGAGCGCATACATGGTACCCAGAGGAGCCCCCTTGACGCGCAAATGAGAGTCGATCTGAAGCGCCTTGAGATGCGACTGGTTGGGCAACAGTTCAGTCACGCGCTTGGTAAAAGGCGACATGGCAATCCCCGTCGACCAAAGCGTAAACCCACTCGCCACCTCCCTCTCCTCGACCTTGCCCGTCTTTGGATCTTTGACCGTATACACCACCCGATCCGGCTCCACCTGCTTCACCCTCGCATTCACAATCACATCCACCGCATCCCTCGCAAACTTGGCCTCCGCGTACTCTGAAATCTTCTCCGAATACGTATTCAGAATATGCTCCCGGCTCTGAATCAGATGCACCTGCGCCTGCGAGCGCAGGATCTTGGGGAAGTAATCAAACACGTCTTCGTTGATCATGTCGCTGATCTCGGCGGCCGTTTCCACACCGGTGGGGCCTCCGCCGCACACGACAAAGGAGAGCAGACGTTTGCGTTCTTCAGGCGTGGTGGTGGGCAACGCGGCCACTTCGAGGTTGTCCAGGATGTGCGTTCGGATCTTGCGCGAGTCCGAGATGGTTTTGAGGTGGAAGCAGTTTTCCAGACCGGGGACGCCGTGGGTGTTGGTGACGGAGCCGACGGCAACGATGAGACGGTCGTAGGGCACGTAGATGCTTTTGCCTTTGGTTTCCTTGCGTTCGTTGTTGGTAGAGCCGCCGCCGCAGAGGGCTTCGCCATCCCAATCGTCGCCCGAGATGACGTTGACTTCAAGAAGCCGCTCGGCCCCGCCTTGGTAGACAGGCTTATCTTCGCCCATCACGACGTCAGTTGCAAAGCCTTGGATGTAATGACCGTGGACGCGAGCGAGGAGTTTACGAAGAGGCTCAATGAGCGATCGTGGCTCCACCGTTCCAACAGCTGCGGAGGGGAGGAGAGGGTTGAAGAGGTAGTAATTGTTAGGCGAGATGAGGGTAACGTTGTACTTTTCTGGGTCGAGCGATTTAAGCAGGCCGACAGCGGCCCATCCACCGCCGACAATGACGAGCCTCTCCTTGCCAGCCAGCTTCTTGCTGGTCTCATCCTGTTCATCCTCAGTAAAAGCCGAAAGGATGGGGAGGTTCTTGGGACCACCCTTTTTGGGTTCGAGCGCAAGGGGATGGAGAGGAACCTTGTCCACGTGAGCTTCGCGGTAGGTCAAGGCATCGTGAGCGAGAATGATGGCAGTGGTGGCAGTGAGACCAAAGACGATGGAGAATACAGTGTAACCGGTGTAGCGGATGACTTTGCGAACGAGGCCGCCCTTCTTGACAGCTTGGGTCTCGTTGAGCGGAGTAGCTGCGCTGGAAACGCGAGCAGTCGAGTTAAAGGATCGAAGACCGGAACGAAGAGCGAGAGCGCGGGAGGAAGAAGCTGCTGCTGCTGCTGCTGCTGGGTGTGGACGCGCAGCAAGACGCATTGCAGCAGGAAGGGCTCGCATGCCGAGCATGGACGAGGTGCTTGCGACCATGGTGGCCAGTAATGCTCGAAGGGCGAGCCTAGGATATATAGACGAGGTGACACGGATGGGGAGAGGAAGGAAAGGAAGAAAGGGAAGAAGGAAGGAAGGAGTGGATGAGTATGAGATAAGAGGAGGGAAGCCAGCTCAAGTAACTGTGTTGTAGTTGGTTAGGGTTCGACAGGGACACCGACAGGGTTGGAAGATCGCGGTCAAGTCGGATTGAAAAATGAGCAGCTGATACTGTACTGTATTCTGTGATTCGTTTGCAGAATGTGATTGTCTCAGTGCGCAGGCTGTTCTGTCGCATCTACTGTATAGAAATTCGGGAATGGGCTGTCATTCTTGCATACAGTACTGTACTGTGCATACACGGCTTTGCTTCTACTGTATGTAACCGAACACACATTCATACAGTTCTTGCTCCTTCCAGTATGAATGACACTGCCACGCAGCCTCTGCTATTCAGATCAGATTCATCACACTCCTCACATCAGCGATGTGATGCTCAGCAGGATGGGTTCGATATATGCGAATGGGTTCGATATATGCGACTACAATACTATTTGGCAGGTGAGAAGTGCTGACAAGCCGGATGAGTTTGGCCGTGTTTGGTGGAATTGAATTATATGCTGAATGACGCAGTCTGACCGCCATCTTGAACACTTTACGCTCGGGCCGTACGTACTCTGCTGTTTTGGTGCGAAAAGATTCTCGAAAATGCCGATTCTGTATCGATTCCAACCCATATTATGCTCAAATGTTCATAACCGTCTTGCTAACATTTAGCTTCAGTTGTCAAATCGACACGGCCGACACGAGACAAAGCGCACTCGACGACGCGTGGAACGTAGACTATTCGGGCTGTGTTGCTGTGTTGCGCAAAGACTTTTGAAATTTTCGAAGAAATTGGCACCTTCACGCAGCGGTAAAGCAAAGAAAGGCACACTCGACTCGGCACTCGGGAAGCGCTTGCTTGGCTTGCTTTGGGCGCTCGGCGTCAAAGGGTTCGTTGGTTGGGTGTTGCTGCTGTCAAGAAAACGCACAAACCCTTTCCATTCTTATGATTCTCATTCCCCAACACTCTCACCATCATCCTTACTTTTCCCTCATTCTCTCTCTGTCTCTCTCTTTTACACGCTCCTCTTGGAATAGCGACAAGATGATGCGAGCCGACAATCCGGATGACGGGCTTGGCTCTGGAGCCCCACCTCAAATCGAAGCCTTTATCGCTCACACCAACAAACTTCAGCAACGATATCAATCCTTCCTGGATCAAACTACACCTTACCCACTGCATCGATGGGGTGCCACCGCAGGCTTGCTCTTTATCTTTATGCTCCGAATCGTTCTCTCGCAGGGCTGGTACATTGTCTGCTACGCGCTCTTTATCTATCTGCTCAACTTGTTTTTGGCCTTCTTGACGCCGAAATTCGACCCTTCGTACGAAGCGGATCTAGCAGAACAGGATGTGGAAGAAGGCGAACCGGGACTGCCCACCTCGAGCTCGGGAAAGAATCTCAACGGCGGCGCCAACAATGCAGGTGGAGGTTTGATGAGTGGCGTGTTTGGCAGCTCGTTGAATGGTCAGAGTGGAGATGACGAGTTTCGACCGTTTATCAGGAGATTGCCAGAGTTCAAGTTTTGGCATTCGGCGACACAGGCAACAGTCATTGCGTTGTTCTGCACAACTTCAAGCGCGTTTGATGTACCAGTATTCTGGCCCATCCTGTTGATGTACTTTTGCATCTTGTTTACCATCACCATGAGGAGGCAGATCAAGTAAGTTCCCCTTCCCCTTCCCCTCATCCTTTTCTTTACCGAGCAAGAATCGTACTAACCCGAAGGTTGATGGTGGCATCGTGGTGATCACAGGCACATGATTCGACACAAGTACGTCCCCTTCGATTTGGGAAGGAAGACGGTCTACGGTCGCAAATAGATTTCTCCACCTTAACCCTTCCCCCCCCCCCCCCCCGTCCGCGCAAAGGATCTACTTTCACCCACCATCCCATCCACTTTTCTCGATCTTGTAGATATTATCAATCGAAACACACTCCCAAAAGGTCAAAACACAATATGGATTACGGCGTGTTGGATCTATTCAACCGGTCGTTTCAGAAGTCGAAGAGGTTGTGTTGGAGGGAGGATCTGGGGGGTTCAACTTGTCCAACAGCTCCAAGAGGTTTTTTCTTCCACTCCATTCCCTGCCTCCATTTTGCTCTTGTTGCCATTCATCCAACAAATCCAGATCCACGCTTCTCGCGCCCAGATCAAACATGCGTTGACAACTCCCCGGTCCCACACCCGCCTTACTCGTCATGGCTTTTTGCATGCTTTGAGCGTTCGAATCTTGACCTGCGTCAATATGGTCATTCTCGAGCGATGTGAGGTTGGGCAATGTCGCACTTTCTGGTGGAGGCGAGAGGA
This sequence comes from Pseudozyma thailandica, assembly GCA_023212835.1. Taxonomy (NCBI): domain Eukaryota; kingdom Fungi; phylum Basidiomycota; class Ustilaginomycetes; order Ustilaginales; family Ustilaginaceae; genus Pseudozyma; species Pseudozyma thailandica. Next base: position 317,276 of record JALCCH010000018.1, read on the forward strand.
ATCTCGTACCCTTGAGTTCAGGTGGGAAGAACTCTTGATGCACCGGATGCGCAAATCTGGGCTCATACCTGTACTCTCTGCCATACCCAATATCTTTCATCAACTTTGTGGGTGCGTTTCGAATATGCAACGGCACCGGATGATTATACCCACCTTCAACCATCGCTTTGGCCTTTTTCCACGCTCGATAGCTTCTCGTACTCTTTCGACTCTCGGCTAGAAACACTACGCATTGCGCAAGGTTCTCACCGCACTCTGGCAGACCCACAACTTGACACGCTTGGTACGTCGCCGTTGCCATCTGTAGCGCTTCCAGAGAGTCAATGTCTTCCGAAGCCGCCACAATCAGACGACGAGCGATAAACAGTGGATCATCGCCCGAACACACCATTCGCGCAAGCCAGTAGAGTGCTGCATCCGGGTTGGAGCCGCGAATCGATTTGTGAAGAGCAGAGATGGTGTCGTAGTGCATATCGCCCGTGCGGTCGTACTGAAGAGCGGTGCGTTTGAGCGCGGTTTTCAGTCGACTGAGATTCTCAGAAGCCGAGAGCGAAGCGTCGGTGGTGGACAGGGCGAGTTCCAAAGCGCCGAGAGCTGTACGAGCGTCGCCATCAGCCATGTTGGCGATCCATCGAATCAGATCTTGGTCGATATGCGAGGCGATGGTGCTGGATTCCGACTCGGCTTCTTCCCGTTTGACGCAAGCGAGCGCATTGCGGAGGACTTGGCAGCACTCATCGACGCTCAGCTTGGTCAGGACGAAAACGCGCATCCTCGAAATGAGTGCGCTTTGCAGTCGAAAAGAGGGATTCTCGGTTGTAGCGGCAACCAGCACAATCTGTCCTCGCTCGACGGCCGGTAGGAAGACATCCTGCTGAGCACGAGTAAAGCGCTGAATCTCGTCAATGAACAGGAGCGTGCGCTGCCCTGTAAGTTGGAGCCGATGCAAGGCTTCATCCATGATCTTCTTGACATCGGCTGTGCCCGCGTTGGTAGCCGAGATCTCGACAAAGCGGTGCGGCGGTGGCCCCTGTGATGAGGATGAAGAAGATGCTGCGTTGGGTGATGCAGACTTGGCAAGGAGTCTGGCTAAAGTAGTTTTGCCTGTTCCTGGCGGACCCCAAAGAATCATGGATGGGATCTTGCCTTGACGCAACAGCATCTTGAGTGGACCATTGACGACATCGCTTTGACCGACATATTCGTCTAGTGTTTGAGGCCGCATTCGTTCGGCGAAGGGCTTAGCTGCATCAACGCGGCTCCTCGAGGTCGACGGTATTGACTGTTGGTTCTGTATGCTGCCATTGGTGCTGGCCGTCGTCGGAGTGCTGCCTACCTGGCTTTTCTGCCGTTTGCTAGCTTCCGCATCAATCAAAGGGCTGGACGGTTCGTGAGGCGGACTGTTGGTTGGCCTCTTGATTCCACGAGGTGAAGGCGAAGGTCCGGAAGAGAAGATGCCGGTCCATTGTTCCGCCTTGACAGGCTTGTCGCCGCTGCCGCCGCTGCTTTTCGAAGCTTCGCCGCCCGAAAGACATCGATCTAGATGTGGATTGAGTTGAGTGAGTGGAAGCTTGCGTTGGCAGCTTGGACACTCGACGAGCTGCGATGATGAGCTCATGGCTTGCTCTGTATAACTGAGCGTAAGGATCGTGCCATCTGTCCAGCTCGAGGTGAGTTGCTTGAATGGTAGCGTCTGTGGTGGCGATGAGTCTGATGGAAAGCTCCACTGTCTAACAGGGAGCGAGTGAAATCGACTCAGCAGCAGCAATTCAGGGTCCAACAACGTCACGAGAAGCAAGATATTCAGAGGCTCGCACAGACAGAGAATCCCTTAATCCACGCGTCTCGGATGTCGCGCTTTGGGGCCTTGAGCAATTTTGCAGGCATGTTAGGGCGTTGCTTTCTACACTTGGAATACCTGAAGCTCATCATCTTCGACACTCACTCACTCAGTATTGGACCGTACGCATTGACGCATGATAGCGTGACAGACAAGCCTGGTCACAGACAATGTGGAATACGGTGATGCTTTTGGATTGCAGATGCACTAGAACGGAGAGTACCGAGTGACCCATCCAGTCTGGCGAGTAAGACTGGCGTTGCCAACGTAGTGTCGAAAGTCGTACTAGGGGATGAAGAAGTGACATTGAAGTCAAACAAGAAAGAAGAAAGCAAGAAACAAGAGAGAAATGTACAACGAGAACTTGCGTCCCAGATCATCGGATCGCCACGAAGAGCGTACCTGAATCTACGACGCACCCATTCCCATCATCGCACCCGACCCCCTTGCCCCCCAACAACCCTAGACCAACCGACCATTCGCTTCAACGTCCTACAAGCCTCGAGAGACGAGAACCTTATCCACGAGAAAGAAAGTCGGCCTTTAAAACGGGCGAGGGAGAAAGGGTTTCGTTGAAAAGTGGTGGTATAGATCTCCGTCCAGCATTACGGCCTCGTACGGTCCTCGGCGGTCCTTTCGGGTAGAAAGGACTACCAGTCTGAAGAGGTGCTTTTATTGTGGACGGGGTGCGTACCCCTTATCAAGGGGGCACGACTTAGCGTTAAGGAGAAGAAGGAAGAAAGTTGCAAGAGAGAGTCGGCCTTTTGTATGCTTTGCTCTACGCGGAAATTTTTGCTGCGCTGCAAAATCACAGAAAGTTGGAAAATTGCGGTGAGCAGTTCAATCGGCCGGATGAGAAGCCGATTTTGGCAATTCAGGGTCCAATTCGAGAATGTCAAAGTGCACGGTTGCCAGCTTTTGTCCTGCCATCCTCCTTCTCATCATCATCATCATCATCAACAACAACAACTACAACAATCCCATTCGACTCGCAGCGACATTCCAAGCTGCGTCAAGAGCCACCATGTCCAGTAGCGGAGGCTATCCGCATCGTCCATCTCGACTCTCACGTGTCGACTTGGGCTTCAACGACGATGATGACCTCGACTACTCTGACCAACCTGGTCCAAGCAATTCTTCCCGTCATATGGCTTCCAGCTCTAAGCCCGCTTCTAGGTCAAGCCCTCCCAAGACCTATCCGCGAGATCAGGATCCACGCAAAAATGGCTCCCAAAGATATCATGATATCGACAGCCCTGCTCACAGACCTCAGCCAACAAGTAGACCGCCGGATTCTTTCCGCCATCAAGGCCTACGTCGAGCCACGCCCTCACCCGAACCAGACGAAGACGTCCTAGCCTACATCCGTGCTCAGCAGCAGGACGCTTCCACCTCCTCTAGCGAGCTCAGACTTGCTGAACAGCTCAAGAGGGAAAAGTTCCAGCACGGTGCAGGTAAAGTCAAATCCCGAATTCAGAAAGAGAGGGAAGCTGAGGAAAAGAAGAAGAAGCAAGCTGAAGAAGAGGCTGCCAAGGCTTACGATGAGTTCGTCGCTGCTGTGCAAGGAGATGTTGCAGACGACGCACAGTCAGCAAGAAGGTCCGAAAAGAAGGCTGCGAGCTTTGTGGGTGCAGGAGGAAATGCATACGTCGGGTCTAGGATTGTGGAATCTAATACGAAGCAAAATGTTGATTCTGCGTCAAAAGCTCCTCTCAAACGCAACCATGCTTTCGGCGAGGAATCTGACGATGAATCAGAGAACGCCACTAAGCCTTCGACGGCGGTCTCAAAGGATCCACCAAGGAAACGACAAGCAATGACCTCGTTCCTATCCGAACTTCAGACCACCCAAGCCGAACGCGAATCCCGTCTCGCCTCCCTTGCCGCCTCTTCCTCCGTATCCATCTCCACCCTCCTGGCGCATGAGACCCTCTCCAAGCCCGGCTCACGCGATCTCGTCTCTGACCCGCTCACCACCAACATTTGCATCCCCAACCTTCCTCCTCACACCGACGAGCGCGTGCTAGGCGACTTTTTCAGGGAATGGGGAGATGTGGCTACCGTCAAGATCATGTGGCCCAGAGGAGAGCAGAGAGAGCGAGTGGGTGGTTTGACGGGGTTTGTGGCTTTCATGACCCGGAGTGACGCGGAGAATGCGTTCAAAGAGGCGGATGGAGTTATGTGGGGAGGGACAAGGGTCAAGTTGAGCTGGGGAAAGGCGATGCCGCTACCGACTAGGGCCATGTATCCGATGCTCAAGACGAAAAGGGTCGAGGAGGAGAAGGAGGAGAGAAAGGAAAGAGGAGGTGGGAAGAGCGGAGTGCCGCATCTGATTATTCGTCACCGCAGACCAGACCAGACCACGATGAATCCGGCAAAAGAGTTGAAGAGGAGATTGGAAGAAGAGTACGAACCGACACAGCGACTGTTTATCGAAACCGTAGCCTCTCGCATCCAATCTAACGGTGCTCATTTTGAGCAAATCTTAAGAGACAAAGAGTCGGACAATCCTAAATTCGCCTTCCTCTTTAACGAGTCCTCGCCGCTGTACCAGTACTTTCGTCTCTGCCTCGACCCGCACTACATCCCACCTTACGAAGACGATTTCAGCGACACCGGTTCGGACTCGCTCTACTCGACCGATTCGGGAGAAGAATCCGAGAACCAACGATTGTCCTTTCACAAGTCGCCCACTCTAGGACGTTTGGCGCGGAGAAGGTTCATCTGCATGCTGCGAAGCCTCACTCTTCGACGAGACCGAATTGCGCGCCTCACCGCTTTTGCTCTCGACCACTCTGCCTCGTACGCCTCTATCGTCACCCTCCTCACCTCTTCCCTCCTACAGCCGCGTACGCCCATCCCGCGCAAACTGGCGCGCCTGTACGCGCTCTCTGACATCTTGCACAACTCTGGAGCCCCAATCTCGAACGCTTGGCGCTACAGGGCGGCGTTGGAGACGCAACTGCCACTCGTGTTTGCACATCTTGGTCAAGTGGCGAGGAGCTTCACCGCGAGGATGAAGAGAGAGGAGTTCAGAGCAAAGGTGTTGCAGGTGTTGGAGGTTTGGGAGGGTTGGATCGTGGTAGGTCCACACGTGCTTGAGAACGTGAGGAGGTTGTTTGATAAGCCCCCCATCACTAATTCGGTAGTCGCAAAGTCGCAGGAAATGGTCGTGGACGGTCAAGCGCTCACTACTACTCCTCCGACAGCCAAAGTGGACGAAAAGCAGGACCTCGATGCGACCGCAGTCGCTGTCGAAGAGGAAGAAGACTTGGACGGAGAAGCTCTCTGATCATTCAAACACACACACACTCACACACACATATACATATATATACCCATCAATCCGAACGCACATATGCATTTACACCCCATCCTCTACTCTTGCATTGCCGACTTGGACAGCAAATCACACACACTCTCTTGCACACCACCAACATCCTGCTCGACTCAACCAATACATTTAGTACCTTTTACGCCTCAAACTTGACGCCTTGCGCGAGGGCCACCTGACTGCTATAGTTGACTGTGCTAGTCGCCCACCTACAATACTGCTTCCACGCATCACCTCCACACTCTCTCCCCCACCCTGTCGCCTTATTGCCTCCAAACGCCGCACCCACCTCGGCTCCACTCGTGCTAACATTGACATTAACAATCCCGCAATCGCTTCCCAAACTTCCCTGCCACTCGCCAATGTTCGTCAGCTTGGTCGTAAATAGGCTGCTCGACAATCCTTGACGAACAGAGTTGTTGAGTTCAATCGCCTCCTCAAGCGTGTCAAACAGCGCGACATTGAGGATGGGCGCAAAGACTTCTTCCGCAAACACCGGGTCTTTGGAGCAAGAAGGGATAGTGATGGCGGGGAGGACGTAATTGCCTCGACTCTCGACGAGGTGCTTCTCCAGACCTGGGTTGGCTGGCGATTCAGGTCCAAAAATCACCTTACCCCCCGTGGATCGAATCGTGTCGAGCGTCTCGTAAAACTTCTCCACCGCCCTCTTGCTATGCAGTGGACCACACAGAATATCCTTCTCAGTGGGATCACCAATGAGGCCCTTGTCCTGCAAGCCCTTGTAAAACTTGACCAACCTCTCCAGGAACCGATCCGCAACACCCCTTTGGAGGAGCAACCTCCGAGTCGTAGTACACCTCTGGCCGGCCGTCCCCACGCTCGCAAACGCCACCGCCGGCACTGCAAGTTCGAGATCCGCATCATCCAACACAATGGCCGCGTTATTACCACCCAACTCCAACAGAATCTTACCCAACCTGCCCGCCACATCCTTGGCGACCACCTTTCCAATGTGCTCTGAACCGGTAAAGCTAGTAAGCTGAATCCTCTCGTCCCTCGTAAGCGCCTGACCTGCCTCAACATCTCCACAAACCAACGCTGCAAGCGCGGTGGGCAGGGCGTGCTTCTCGAGCACCTTGACGAGCAACTTGGTCGTGGCAATCGCCGTCAGCGGAGTCGTGGGGCTGGGCTTCCAAATTGTCGCATTACCGCAGACAAAGCTCAGGCAAAAGTTCCATCCATGCACCGCCACTGGGAAATTGAACGCCGTAATCACTCCGACAAGCCCAAGTGGGTTGGGCAGCTCGTAAATCACATGCCCCGGCCTCTCGGAAGGCAGCACATTGCCTCTGATCGATCGGGAAAGACCGACGGCCATGTCGGCGACATCGATAACTTCCTGCACTTCTCCCTTGCCCTCGCTGAGGACTTTGCCCATTTCATAAGAAATGAGTGCTCCCAGGGCGTCCTTGTGCTCAATGTAGGCGTTGCAAATGTCCTTCATCACGGCACCTCGAGTGGCAGCGGGCACTTTGGCAAAGACGCGTTGGGCAGAGCGGGCAGCAGCGAGGACGGCGTCGACTTGAGCAGCGCTGGCGCACGAGACAGTGGCGAGCCTGGCGCCAGTGGCAGGGTTGGTCGAAGTGAGCGATTGAGAGGCAGCACCGTGGGTCCACGAGGTTCCGTCAAAAACGCCTTCCATGCGAGAACCCGGGGAAGAGAGGCCAAGCGAGGAGAAAACCGACTCCATCGTCGAGGCGGTGGAGGTGGTCTTGGTGGGAGCAGAGGAGGTGCCGTTGGTGGCGACGGGTTTGGTGGTGGAAATCGGCTCGGGCATCTTGAATAGCTGTCAAGGAGAGATGATTGTTGATGTCTCTCGTTCTTGATCTTGATTGTGATGAGGGGTCGCTCGCGTCTAAAGACCTCGAATGCGGCCTTCTTATACCATCTTGGTACGAGCCCTCCAGCTAGCTGGCTAGCGCATGGCATTGCTGGAATGTCAGCGGTCTGCAGCGTCTCACCACTGGGCAGCCAGGAGAGCGAGTCTCTGCGAATGACGGAACCCCCTCCCAAGCAAAGAACGGAACGAGTTGAAGCGTACACTCGCATGTAGCGGTCCAAGCCAAGCCACGTACAAGCCGGTCTACTAGCCTGCACTTAGCTATCTGTGTGAGGGCATACAGGTGCAGTATGTGTCGATGCGCACAACGCAACAGGTGTGATGGACCCTGCATATCGGCAATTTTTTCCTTTTCGCTCGCACCGCACGTCACAAGGCTTGGATTCGGTGAAATGCCGAAAACTCGCGCACTCAAAACCGCACGGAAATTCGCCGAAGTGTTGTCCACCTCTCGCTGATTTGCCGAACTCGTTGCCAGTGAAAAGGAGCTCGGCGCTTTGCCGGGATTACGCTGGGTTCGGCATCAAATGTGGCTTAGGCCTTCGGAATCGAGTACCGTACACTTACTCATGAGTCAACTCTGCCGGTCATGAGGTGGAACCAAACACAGCAACGAATTAGTCAGAAGAGAGAAAAGAGATAGAGAAGAGAGAGAGGGAGAGGGAGAGGTGGAAAGCGAAGGTGTCAATTAGTGCCTCGCGCCCGGCGAGATATGACGCGGCGCAAGAGCCCTTTTTCGCGATAAGCCCCAACCGGCCTTGCCCTCTCTCTGGAGCATTGGGATTGGTGTGGTCGCAGCAAGTATGCGCCGAATCGAGGGCGAGTGGAGAGTATATCAATGCCAGCCCCCCCTGAGCTCTGAGTGTGAGGGATTTCCGCATAACCCCCACTAGAGCTTCCCCTCTGATGAGCTCTTAACTTTGAATCCCCAAGAGCGCCAGTTATGTACACGTTTGTTTCGAACAAAACGATCAAAGAAGACGTCCCCATCCGCCAGCATCATCATCATCTTCGACATCTCGACTCGAAGGCTTTGCCGACGACAAGGAACAGCGAGAGGTGCGACGTCCACCATTCGGTAGCTCAACTTTACCTTCGAACTCTCCCTTCGCTCGACGCCCTACCCAGGAGGGCCAACAGCGACACTCTGATCGTCCAACACCAGCGAAAATCGAAAAACAAGATGGCGCCAACTACCTCGTCGACCCTCGGCCCCATTGCCGTAGGAGTGGCCAAGGGAAGGCAGGATTTCAATCCTGGCGAGAGTTTTGTTCAATCGCAAACGCAAACTTTCCCACCGTTGAGCTCGACGGACGAATCCGAAATCTCGTCGTCCTCCTCTTCCTCCTCGTCGACTAGAGGCGAGAAGTGCGTGACATCGACTCAGCTCCGAGCCGTGCTAGCCAGCTCCATGTCGAGCATGTATCGCACCGAAGTACCTCTGTACGGCGATCTTTTGTCGATCGTTGCTTCGGTGAATTCGGACTGCATCCGCGCGCATCCCGATCGCATCTCGGACGACGAGATTTCGCGCCTCAACGTCGAGCGGCACGGCGCGATCCGAGTTGGCACGCAGCAAGAGTTGGGCTTGTTGGCGAGGATTTTCCGCATCTTTGGTATGACGAGTGTAGGATACTATGACCTGTATAAAGATGCAGGCCTGCCGATCCACGCGACGGCGTTCCGGGCGGTTGGGAAGGAAGCGTTGCTCAAGAATCCGTTTAGGATCTTTTGCAGCTTGCTTCGCATGGACCTCATCCAAGACGCCACCACCAAGCAGTTGGCGCACGAGCTGCTGGGTAGCAGGAGCATTGTTAGCCAGAGGTGTGTCGAGTTGTTGGAGAAAGCCGAGCGCGAGTTGCCCGATCCCAAGCTTCAAGGGATGCAGGAGGAGGGGAATAAGATTACGGGGCTGACGAGGGCCGAGGCGATGGAGTTGGTCGAGAGGGTGGTGGATATTTTTGCGTGGCACTCGCAGACGCCGGTGTCGATGGCGCAGTATGAGTTGCTGAGCAACGCGCATCCGTTGGTGGCGGATATTGTGAGTTTCAAAGGACCGCACATCAACCACCTCACGCCGAGGACGTTGGATATCGACATGGTGCAGAGGACCATGGTCATGCATGGCATTGATGCAAAAGATGTGGTAGAGGGACCACCGCAGAGGAGGAATCCAATCTACCTCCGCCAGACGAGTTTCCATGCTTTGAGCGAAAAGGTCTACTTTCAGGCGGAGGAGGGAAAGCATAAGGCGAGGTTCGGAGAGATTGAGGCGAGAGGACAGGCGGTGACGAGGAAAGGAGCGAGGCTGTACGATGCATTGATGGAGCAGGTGGCGCACGTGAAGAAGAAGAGGGAAGCCGAAGGCAAGAGGGTGTCGAAGGAGGAATGCGTCGAGATTCTCAAGCAAGTTTTCCAAGAGGGATTTACGGATAAGAGGTCCGGGCTGATGAGGGAAGGATTGGGATTTTGGACGTTCACTGTTAAGGATGGGGAGGTGGCGAGGAGGATGTTGCAAGACGGCAAGAGGGGAGGATGTGAGTTGCTGGCAGAGATGGTGGAGATGGGAGCGCTGGAGGCGGAAGCGATCACGTATGAGGACTTCCTACCTGCGTCTGCCGCGGGGATTTTCCAGTCCAACCTTCCGCAGCAGGCTACACCTCCATCATCGGCATCGTCGTCACAGTCAGAGGAAGTCGACCCAGCAGAGGCTAGGAAGATTCTCGAAGCCGCGGTAGGTGGAACGATCTTGGATTACTTTGAGCTCTACAAGAGTCAGCAGAGGGAAAGCCTGGTTGAGGTTGGAAAACAGCTTGGCGTTGAGATGGACGAGATCATTGCAAAGGTCGAGGAGGAAGGTGCCTAAGCTTGTATTAAACTACAAAGAAATGAAACAATCTTATCGAGCAACCACGTGCGGAAGGGTCTGTCAAGAAGATGGGCGGGGTTGAAGATAACGATGAAGCTCAGATCGGGGGGAAGATGAGAGGGTGGGTCTGGACCTTCCCGATAGATGTCATAGTATGATGGTCGGTGGCGTACAGTAGACGGCCGAGTTTGCTATCGAGTGGGCTTGTTTGAGGTGGAGTGATCACAATAGGGTGCCGGCTTGACATGGACGACGTACTCGGAAGCAAGAGTCTAGACGGTGCCGTGCCACGCGACATGGTATACTTGCGGGGTAACGATCACATTCCGGCTCAGCTTCGCATTGCAAACCGGCGAGGGAGCGAGACGTCATTTGTGTGCGGCTCTACACTAGATTTGTCATGCTTGGCATGCTCTCAAGAATCGCTCTTCAAGGTGTATGAGTTGTGTGAAAGGCGGAGTTGAGGAGGCGAGGTAACTTATCAATCCTCGCAAACTCGGCCGTCTTTCCTTTCTAATAGCGCGAGACGCTGTGGCAGAGGATATTTTATTGTTTTTGAGTTTCGGTTCCCCCGCGTTATCTGTCTTTTGTTGACGGGTGAATTTCCGCGTTGGAACCAATCAGAGTGAAGCGCAGAGATAAGCCTCTTCCAACCCGTCCCCGCGCCTGTCAAACGCAAATGCAAATCCTAAAGGTACAGTACAGTACAGTAGTGTAGTGGCGGCTTGAGTATCGGTTATCGCAGCTTCTCTGCTCTACCGACTCATTCGCTCGAGTCTCCGATTCCCATCGACGGCGAGGTGCAGACGAGCAGCAGAGGCTTGCCATGTGATACCGTCAAGCTTGCTATCGCATCAAGTCCTACGGCAAGAAAGTGTGCATTAAAACACACGCTGTCCACTTATCTCCAAGCTGGACCAAAGAGCGATTCGATAGCTGCAGACGTATGTATAGTACAGTGTATGCATGCAGCTGTCTGACTCGCTTGCCTCCTCTAGCTCGTCCCATCCTATACTTATACACCCTTGCCTTCGACTTGGGCCTTCAAGGTTTCGTCCCCTCATCAGTCGCTCGCTACTTCTTTCAACACACTATACTCTATCTTCACCACTTGATAGAAGCTATACCCTATCTCACCTCACCTTCTCAGGTGTAAACTAGACCTCGAGCTCTTATCACCACCTACGAGCGCCACCCTCGCCACCACATTCTAGCACAGCTGGTCAACTACGATGACGCTCATCAAGCGCGCCATCAACGCGGCCGCCATCAAGGGCTCCGAACGCCGCCCCGGCGAATCGTGGGGAAACGCCATGCTTCGCAACGCCGATCTCCTCCCCGTCCCTCCCTCCCGTCGCACCTGGGGTTGGATGAACTTCGCCGCATTCTGGATCTCGGACGGTCTGAACCTCAACACCTTCATGATCGCGTCCACCGCCGTCTCAGCTGGACTCACATGGAGCCAAGCGTGGGCGGCAATCATTGTGGGATATTTCGCGGTGGCGTTTTTGGTCGTCATGACGGCTAGGATCGGTGCAGTGTATCACGTTTCGTTCCCGATCCTGGCCAGGAGCACGTTTGGTGTGTGGGGCGCGATTTGGCCCATCATCAACAGGAGTGCGATGGCTTGCATCTGGTACGGTGTCCAAGCGTACATCGGGGGTCAGTGTGTTACTTTGGTGTTGCGAAGTATGTTCCCCAGCTACGCTCGAATGCCTAACCACCTCCCAGCCTCGTCGGGCATCACCACGATGGATTTTGTGAGCTTCTTCCTGTTTTCGCTCATCTCTCTGCCGCTCGTCATCATCCACCCGAGCAAGATCCGATTCTTTTTCAACTTCAAGTCGATCGTCGTGCCGATTGCCGCGATTGCGTTTTTCGCTTGGTCCATCGCCGATGCCAAAGGTTTGGGCCCTATCGTTCACCAACCCGCCACGCTCAAGGGGAGCAAGTTCGGATGGCAGTTTATGGCAAGTCTGATGTCGTGTATCTCCAACATGGCGACGTTGGTGTTGAACATTCCCGACCTGTCGAGGATGGCAAAGGATAAGAGGAGTGTGACTTGGTCTCAAATCCTCGCAGTGCCTCTGACCTTTTCGATCACGAGTTTCTTGGGCATCATTATTGCCAGTTCGAGCCATGTCATTTATGGCGAACTCATCTGGAACCCAGTGGATCTGTTGGGCGAGAGGTTGAAGCTGGATCCCTACAACAGCAAGGCGCGTGCGGGTGTCTTCTTTATCGCCTTTGCGTTTATCATTGGTCAAATCGGTGTCAACATTGCCGCCAACTCGCTCTCTGCTGGTCACGATCTCGCCGCTGCCTGTCCTAGGTTTATCAACATCCGCAGAGGAGCTCTTTGCGCAGCTGCAGTAGGATTTGCGATGTGCCCATGGAACTTGCTCAAGGACAGCAACAACTTTGCAACGTACCTCTCTGCCTACTCTCTCTTCCTCTCGTCGATCAGTGGCACGATGATGGCCGACTACTACATTGTCAAGCGCGGCGTGCTCGATGTGCCTTCGCTGTACTCGGCGAGTTCGGGCAAGAATGATGGTCAGCCTAGCAAGTACCACTACTGGTACGGGATTAACTTTAGGGCGTTTGCGGCGTATGTGGCGGGGATTGCCATGACGGTTGCTGGATTTGCTGGTGTGCTTGGTGCCGAGGTGAGCGTGGCCGCGCAGAGGATGTACATCCTCGCCTACCCGATTGGATTCCTCGTCTCGGGGATGGTGTATGTAGCATTGTGCGAGGTCTTCCCCGTGGAAGGTGGGGTAAGTCTGAAGGAGCATAGGGAGTTTTTGGAGCCGGAGAGTTGGGAGGCGGAGAATTGGGAGGAGATGGAGGGCGAGGAGATGAGGCAAGGCGGGGAAGGGGACGTGGAGAGCCAGGGAAGTGCAAGCGAGATCGAGAAGAGTGAGGCGGATTTCAAGACTAACATTGGAATTCAGGGCGGACAGCAGCAGCAGCAGGTGTCGAGCACGGATTACTACCTCCAGAAGTAGACGTAAGAAAGAGGATAGGAAAGACGGTAGGAATTTTTGTACTTGTATTTATTATATGACCCCGCGCTAAGTGAAGAAGTTGGCTTCCGCCTTTCAGCGAATGGTCTGTTGATATAGGCTTGACTTTGCTTGTCTGTGTGGAAGCGTGCATGAGATGGTGCAAGGAAAGACGTGAGCTTGACAAGGAGGAGGAGAAGGAGGAAGAGAAGTGCTGGACTTGATCTCAGGAGGTGTCAGGGTTGCCCGATCGAATCGGCGATTTCTCGGAAGCAGATCTGGATGGTCGATAAGAAGAAATTGATTTGTGTGTGAAAAAAACAGCGAAATTCCAAAACATCAGCCGATTTTTTTGAAAGAGCTTGATTTTGGTTGGCCAATCTGCTTCTGCTCCGCCACTGCTGCTGCTGCTGCTGCTGGTGCTTTGGAAGAAAGACCCAAAAAGTGGTGTCACTTTTGACGCACTTGACACGCACGCACGCAACACACGCGCTATGCCGATCTTTGGCTACTGTATTTGACAGCGCGTTGCTCTTTCACCTTTCTTCCCATCCATCATCAACCTCCTCAACGCCTTGTTTTGCCTTCAAGATGGGGTCCTCCGACACCTCGCTCCTGGAGCAGCTATTTGCGCTTACGCCGCTGGCCGATTCTTCGGCTTCGGTCAAAGCACTCACTCTCGCCATCGTCCTCCCCGTGCTGGCGGTTGTGCTGAATGTCGCCTCGCAGCTCCTCCTGCCAAAGCCCAAGAACTTGCCTCCCGTGGTCTTCCACTTTGTCCCCATCATTGGGAGTGCAATCTATTACGGTATTGATCCGTACAAGTTCTTTTTCGAATGTCGCGACAAGTACGGCGATGTATTCACTTTTGTGCTTCTGGGAAGAAGGATTACGGTTGCGCTCGGACCCAAGGGAAGCAACCTGGTTTTCAACGCAAAGCACCAACAGGTCACCGCAGAGGACGCGTATACGCATCTGACTACGCCAGTGTTTGGTAAAGAGGTGGTGTACGACGTGCCCAATGCGGTGTTTATGGAGCAGAAGAAGTTTGTCAAAGTGGGACTCAGCGTGGAAAATTTCCGCGTCTACGTGCCTCAGATTGTGGATGAGGTGAGAGAGTATATCAAGACGGATCCTCGATTCGCCGCAGCGCAGAGGGGCGACAAGAGTTTCACGGTCGACATTTTCGCCGCTATGTCCGAGGTGATTATTCTTACCGCCTCGCGCACTCTTCAAGGCAAGGAAGTTCGTGAAGGCCTCGACAAGTCTTTCGCTCAGCTATACCACGATTTGGACGCCGGATTCACGCCGATCAACTTTGTCATTCCGAACCTGCCGCTGCCGGCCAACTTTAAGCGTGACAAGGCGCAGAAAAAGATGTCGCAGTTCTACCAGGACATCGTCAACCGTCGACGCAAGGAAGGGGCTAGTGGGGGGGATGGAAGCGGGGAGAACGATATGATTGCGGCGTTGATGGAGCAAAAGTACAAGAATGGGAGGGAGTTGAGTGCGGTCGAGATTGCGCACATGATGATTGCGCTTCTGATGGCGGGTCAGCATACCTCGAGTGCGACGGGTAGTTGGGCGTTGTTGAGGTTGGCGAGTCGGCCCGAGATTATTGAAGAGTTGTGGGAGGAGCAGAAGAAGGTTTATGGTGGCGGGGAGGATGGCAAGTTGAGGGAGTTGGATTACGATACGCAAAAGACTTCGGTGCCGTTGCTGGATGCGGTAGTCAAGGAGACGTTGCGTCTTCACCCGCCTCTGCACTCGATCATGCGTTACGTTAAGACCGACCTCGCGGTGCCGCCAACGCTTTCGGCGCGTGGGGACGAATCTTTGGTGATTCCCAAAGGGCACTACATCATGGCTGCACCTGGAGTGTCGCAAGTGGACCCGTTGGTTTGGAAGGACGCGTCGACGTTTGACCCGCACCGATGGCTCGACGTCACCACGGCTTCGGCGATGCAAGATTCGGGCGAGGAACAGGCGGATTTTGGATTTGGAATGATCTCGACCGGCGCCAACTCACCCTACCTCCCCTTCGGAGCCGGTCGTCACCGATGCATCGGTGAACAGTTTGCCTACCTGCAAATCGGAGTGATTGTCGCGACAATGGTGAGGATGTTCAAGTGGGAGCTAGAGACGCAGTTCCCAGACCCAGATTATCAGAGCATGGTAGTCCTCCCCACGACAAAGGATTGTGGGATCAGGTTGAAGGTTAGAGGTGACAAGTTGGATTTGGACGCTTAAGCAAGGCGACAAAGTAGACTTGTATATATGTCATTGCGGAATATCAGGTGGCTTGCTGTGTGGACTCAAGAGCGCTAGTTTTTCAAGGCGTAGGCGGATAGCTCTGCGGGGGGGGGGGGCTTGACCGATCGGCCATGCTGATGACGTTAGCATTGCAGGTTGCCTCTTCTAGGTTGCGAGAATTGTCAGACAAACGGGTTTCCCACTGCAGGCTGGCTTTGTCGGAATGCAAACGCAAGCTGCTATCGGTTTGGTTCTGGTATGACTATCGCTCGCTCCCATATACGATAACCAACATGCTCCAGTTGTCATACATGTACGTGTATGTCGCGCGGGCACTGAGACTGAGTGCGAAACACACACACTGCTTTTAGGCATTCTTTAACAAGAAGAAGAGAAAGCCAGCCACGGGTGGGGAATCCAATACATAACTAAGTTAACTTTAAGTTTACTTGAACGTGTCTACCTTTTGGATTGCTCCTTTTGGCAATGGACCTTGGCTTTGCACGTCTGCACCCCAATCAAACGGGAACTGTCCCAATAGACTCAACCCACCGATGCTGACTCTAGGTTCTTCCTCTGCCTCTTCGTGTTGTTGAGGGGTGGGACGATTTGGATCTTGGAAAGGATCCTGTTGAACCGGCAGCGATGGCGGTTGCGCGGAGGAGGAGGAGGAGGGTGCTAGCCAGGACGCGCGATCGTCTGCATCCGATGGCGATGCGTGATCCGTATTGACCAAGGGTCCCTTTCCGAACGGATTCTCTCCAAACGGAATGCCCAGCGTCGACGTCGACCCTGTTGACGCTCTATCCCCAAACCTGCCCACGCGAGGCGGGGTCAAGTCTGCTTCTGCTACGCCATTCGAATCAGCAAACGGATCGCCATTGCCGTTGCCATTGCCAGCAGCATGCGGTTGGCGCTTGACACTCGGCACTCTGACCAACTGCGCCTTTCCTCCCTTACCCACCTGCACCCTCCTCACCCCGTCCCCACTCACCGGCGTAATCACCTGCGGCGCCGAAAGCACATAG
This sequence comes from Pseudozyma thailandica, assembly GCA_023212835.1. Classification (NCBI taxonomy): domain Eukaryota; kingdom Fungi; phylum Basidiomycota; class Ustilaginomycetes; order Ustilaginales; family Ustilaginaceae; genus Pseudozyma; species Pseudozyma thailandica. The sequence continues at coordinate 333,466 of JALCCH010000018.1, forward strand.
CTCAAACTACCCGACTGCACCGAGTTGATCGTATTCATCGTCGCCGTCGAACCACGTCGATCCGCATCACGCTGGTACGCCAGGCTCGAATCGAGCGCAGCCGCAGGGTCAATCGACATAAAGTCGTACGCTCGATCCGCCAGCGTTTCGACATCGCCAGCGTTCTCCGCATGGACACTCGCGAGCGGAGAAGAGGTGACGGGACGATGAGCTTCGGGAAGACGAAGGTTGAGATCAGGTGCGCGTGTGGGTCGGATGGGTCCTTGACGAGATTGGTTGACTTGGATGGCCGGGGCTCCCGTGGCGCGATGCGCGGTCGTGGGGAGAGATAGAGGAGAAAGCGACTCGTATCCATCAGCTGAGCCTTCGTTGCCATTGGCAGAGGAGAAGGAGGAGGGAGAGGGTTTGAAGGCGATGGGAATGATATTGTGACTACCAAAGCTCGAGGTGCCAGAGCCAATGCTGATGCGCGGACCGGCGCCGGAGGCGAAAGATCGAGTGGAAGCTGATTTGCGCCTACGAGTAGCACGCACCGACTTGCCATCAGCATCAACTTGTTCCTCCCCCTCCTCCTCTTCCTCTTCTTCAATGCCCTCAGTGATACGCGAGAGATGGGTTGCGGCGCCAAACGATCGACGACGGAAAGCAGTGGGTTCGGCCAGCGAACCCAAACTGTCCTCCGTATTGCTGTTGTTGAGCACGCCAGTAACTTGGGTATATTCGGTATCACCATCATCGACTAGAGCAAAGTCAGAGTCGCCACGGGACCCGCGGCCGCCGCCGCCGCCGCCGCCAAGTTGCAAAGTGGTTGCTTCCTTTTCGTTCTTGACCTTCTCCCTTCGCTCGATGGCATCTTCGTGCAATGCAATGCGACGACGTTTGGCTTGAAGTTTCTTCCAATACCAAAACCCAGCCCCACCGAGAAGAAGGATGATGAAGAGGGCTGCAAGACCGCCACCAAGAGCAGACTTGTTGGAGCCTGAGCTAGAATCGTAGTCGGGGATGGGGACGCATTTGTTGACAGGGCAATCTTGACAAGAGGAGCGGAAGATCTGTTGACATTGTGTGCCTTTGGGACAGACGGGGCAAGGGGCGATGTTGTTGCATACGGCGCAAGCGTCGCGTTTCTTGAGGATGAAGGTGGACGAATGAGATGGTCGCATGATTGTCATAAGGTGTGAATGCGGAAGGGAGGGAGAGACAGAGCAGATGGAATGGTGGGTTGTGGTGGTAGATGAGAGGATGACCGAAGAACCAGCTTCGGCAGGACTGAGTGCGAGAGCGAGAGTGAGTGTGAAGAAAAGAGTGTTGGATGCGATGCGAAGACGAACAAAAGCGATATGAGATGGAGAAGAGATGAAGAAAGATGATGGTAGTGTGATGGTGTTGAGAAAGTAGCGCAGAGTGATAATCGCACATGCTGAGCCGAGGCCGAGAAGCTGCAGACAAGTTCAAGACAGGGAGGCGATGCTGAGCGCGCTGCTGTACTGCGCGAGTGTTGGTGCAGTGTGCCGTGTTAGCGCGTGTCTCCCCTTTTTTTTCTCGCAGCTGCATAATCCTAAGCGAGCCAAAAGGATGCACGCCAACACCGAGCCGAAAAGAAAAGGTGCCTCTTGTCCTTCCAGCCTCCATCTTCGTCTTTCTCTGGTTGGAAGCGCTGCTCTCAGAAGCCCTCCACAGTTTCTGAGTCTGCAGCGACCCATGCTGACTGTCATACTAGAATACCTCCGTGGATGAAGCAGCAAATCGAGGGCAAGAGCCACTTTGCAGGAATGTGTGTCTATCTGCATGGTAAACGAGGGCGCAACAACGCCAACCACAGCACAAAAATAAATTTGTGTGTTTGTTTCAGCTGGCACAATTTCCAGGGTTCTCCGTGTCTCTCCTGTCTTTTCTCTCTCGTTAGCTTCTTGCTGGCAGGTAAATTGTTGTTACGCCCTGTCTCACTCACACACTTGATTCCGTCGCGAAAAGATCCATCATGCTTTATTGCTTCGTGTCTATAGTACTGTTCGCAACCAACTGAGCAGCTTATCCTCCACGCCTCGCTCCTCTGTCATCACTGCCTGCTCCTCCGGCTTTGATGGTGACGAGTTTGGACCCCAAGGAGGCGGTGATGCCAGCTCGTCATACCTTGTACCTTTGAATCGCTCCACCAATGTGCGCACTTTGTTTTCGATGGCCGCATCGTCAAATCTCGCCTGGACCAGTTTCGCATCCAACACCATGCCTTCCTTTGAGTGGATCTCGATCGAAAACGGTCCCCATCCTTTGGCAGCATTGATCTCGCGTGCGTCGTGCATGGAGACGCGGTGCGTGAATTCGGGCGTTTGTCCAAACACCCAGCTCCAACTTTGGAGCTCTTGAAAGTTGTCGGCCAACTTCCATCTGCCTTGGTTCAGCGCCGCAAGGTCCAGGCTGGATTCGTCCACCTCCACCATCCTTTTCTCCTCCGATGAACAAGAGGAGGAGGAGGAGGGGTAGGTGCGATGAAACTCGTCCACGACCGACTGGCAGAAGACTTTGTGTTCGAGCATTGCTTTTCGGTCCGGAAAGGCATCCGTGAGGTTAGCCACTGGTGCAGGAACCGATGCTACACCTTTGGTGGCGAGCAAGTCTCCGCGATCGTTGCGGAGCGAACTTCCAAGGCTGCCTAAACTCGCCGACAGCAGCATCGTCCCATGATGGTACGCTCGCTTATTCACCAGCTTGTACGCGCTACCCGAAACTTTCCGCTCTTCATACCCTTTCTCGTCAACTTCCGATTTGGTTTTGGCGGTGGAATGGCGATCAAATCCGCTCCTGACGCGCACACAGATATCGTTTCGGCCATTGACGTACGCTCCTACATCACCTCTAGCCACGTCGCTTCTGGAGAGTTGCAGTCCGACGGCGCCAGCATTGAGCGCACGCGCAACGAGTTCGGCATGGGTTCGACGATCAAAGGCTTCACGAGGGATGTGGAAAGAGTAGTTGGTATTGCCGAGGTCGTGGTACACTGTCCCACCGCCAGATCGACGTCGTACCATAGGAAGGCCGATGGAGAGCATGGCAGAGGCGTTGAGTTCCTTCCATGGATTCTGATTGCGTCCAACTACCACGCAGGGCGAGTTGCGGTAGAGAAAGCAGATGGGAATCGAGGGCTCGACGGTGCGGAAGAGATGATCTTCAAAGGCAAGATTGAACCACGGATTCGTGGATTTGGACACGTAGGCTGTTGGTGTGGATATCGAGGTTGGCACTGAGCTGGTTGTGAGTGGCCTTGAAGTCGTCTTTGCTATATGGAGAGGGGAGGAGTGTAAGGGTGCGCATGTCGTCGAGAAGTATGGAGAAAAAAGTTGCCGTAAAGCTGTGCTCGATCCTAGTCGCAGACTAGTGCAAGCTCTGACCATGATGATGGTCGTACTGCGTCCTCGAAGAGATCCTTATCCAGTGCCCGAGCCAGTAGATCTGCGCCCCTCTTCTGGTCACAACGGAGCAGCCTGTCCCTCGAGCAAGTCGCTGTGCCTGATCTCAATGCCCGCTAGCAGACAGGATCGTCGATGCCGTCGTAGGCTGCTGAGCAGACCAAAGCTGATGCTTGATCAGGGTTCAACAAGAACCGACAAAATGTGGAGAGCGAGCAGAAAGTCAAGTCCGACACCCGAACTCCGCCCCATACAGGCAGCGAGCGCCCACTCGAAAAATCCAAACTTCATGCCTGTCAAGCAGAGCAGACCGCGACTTTGCTGGTTGCTATGCTGTTTGACGCTGGACCTATTTTGCTATCACCTCCTCTTCCTCTTCTGGCCGTGACAGGAGACCGTGCTCGATACCCAGAGATAATGCTGAATCAAGCATGGATTGCCTCATCACACATTGAAGCCTGCACATGTTCAGCGACGCGCTAGAGTCGCTTCAGCATCCTAAGCAATGGGCCTGTGAAATTCCGGCATGCAGTGAGTCTTACCATGCACGCTTCCCATCTCTCTGTATACACCAAGGCATGATTTTTCGATCATGTGCTTATATACAAGACCCACCTCCTCCTTCTTCATACTCATGCGAACAAAAGAGTGTAGATGGACTTGCCCAATCCACACAACAAAACCAAAACCGAGGAGAGAAAGCATGTACAATCTCGATTCATTAATGGAAGAGACTAGCTAAGGGGTAAAGGAAAGGTGGAAAGAAAGACATTGTTCATCGGTGCGGGGGGTGGAAACTCCAAATAGTGACAGGACTGAATGAGTGATGAAAGGAAAGAGGATGAGGGTGAGGGTTGGCTTTAGAGCATCATGGCGCCAGCGATGACGGCTCCGAAAGCGAGGACGGTGGCGGCGAGCGAGTTGTTGAGCTTGACTGCGGCGGATTTGGAGGCAGCGCTGGAGCTGGAGCTGGAAGATCCCATGGAGGAGGAGGAGCTCTGGCCGCTTGAGCCCGAACCAGAGTTGGAGCCGGAGCTGGAGCCCGAGCCGGAGCCCGAAGAGGACGAGCCGGAGCTGGAAGCGGTGGAAGTGCTCTTAGCTGCCGAAGAGGAAGACGAAGAAGTGTGGGCGGCGACGAGGCTCTTGATTCCGTTACCGATGGTGTTGGTAGTCTGACAGTTGGAAGTCGAGGGAAGAGAGTAGGCGGCAGTAGGGGTGACTTCATCGGGCGAACCGTTGGTGTAAGAGTAAGTCACGCCGTTGACCGAGTAAATGCCGGTAAAGAACTGAACAAAAGTCGAAGTCTGACCGTTGCCCTCTGGGTAAAGACCAGGAGGGTAGGCAGCGTCACCATCGCAAGTCTCAAACACGTTGTCGTTGTAGTTACCGGGCATGACAAAGTTGCATCCCATCACATCGAGAGTATGCTGGCATTCGAGCGGGGTGGGCACCTGATCGTTACCGGCAATGCAGACACGGAAGCAGATCTGGTTGTACGAGGCATAGTTCATCCACTCCTCGTAAAAGACGTCTTCACCGGAGACGTTGGAGGTGACGTTACCACCCACGGGGTTGCCCATGTTGGTGGCACCGTGCGGGTCGAGCTCTCCTCCCTCATCACCTTCCATGAATCCGATCGAGGTGAAATCACCCACCGCCATCAGCTGAACATAGAGCGGAGTCTTGACAAAATGAGCACCCGTCACCGAACCGTCAGGGATGACACGAGCATTGTTACGCGGCTTGGTGCAGTAAGCGACAGTGATCTCCTCAACATCCGCAAGGGGCTGGCCGGTACCGGGAGGACCAAAGGTACACCAATCATCAATCGAGTTGACCGAGGCGAGACGCGAGACCGAAGTCTGGTTGATGGGCGTGTTGAGCTGAGGAGCCGAAGGGTTGGTGGGTCCGTTCTTGTTGCGCGACTTGACACCAATGTAGTCGGCGCTGGGAGTGCCGTAGGTGAAGGCGGGAACGCTGGCGCTCTGAGCCTGAACCGTAACAGCCGCGAGCATGGTGGCGCCCACAAGGGACGAGACGGTCTTGGAGAAGAACATGATGTATAGGAAAGGTGAAGAGGGTATGATGGAGTTGGTGGTGAGAAAGAGAAAGAGGAGGCGAAGGAGAGATGGCCAACTGAGGGCTTTTTGAGGGGATGAGAGACGAGGAAAGGTAAGGGAGAAGGCTGAGCGAATGAGAGTGAAGGAGGCGAGGGTTAATAAGAGGAGATCGCGAAACGGCCAACCGGCGGCAAGAGCAACACCAGGCACCAAGGGGAGAGGCGAATGATTGACAGGCGGCCTGAGGGCGAAGGAAAGGGAAGGCGACGCAGATGAGTGTGGTCAGCCCCGAGAGAGGGAGGGAGAGAAACGGAGATGAGGCATCATGAAAAGCCTCAGAACAGAGGCCGGGGCGAGCTGCATGCACCTCGTACACTGACACACGCACAACACGAACGATTGAATGGCACCTGTTCTTCCATTCGGAGTTCTTTTGCTTTTGCTTGAAGGAAACAGGGGAAACGGCAAGCGATAGGCAAAGTGCAGTGCCGACGTTGGAAGAGGTGAAAAACCAAGAGCATGGATGCGATGCCGGGATAGGAGAGCAGCGGCAGGGGGAAGAGGAGCAGCAGCAGCAGCGGCAAGTATACAAAGGTGTTGTTTGCGGAGTTGTCTCTGCCAGCGGATTAGAGAGAGAGAGAGAGAGAGCAACACACCCAAGTTGTACGCTGTGATTGCTTGAGCGGCACTGCAATATACAGACAGACAGCGGGAACAAATCACACACGCAGATTCAAGGGAAAGCATGAATGCAGAGCAGCAAAGACGTTGGAAGCGAATCGGCGGCGAGGAGCGAGGTGCGGCGGCAACATTTTCATCTTGACCGAGCCAAGGCATGGCGTGGCAAGGAAAGGGCAAGGCAAGGCACAGCAAGATTCGTGCATACAGTACAAAGGGTACACTACTGAACCGCCGTCTGTAGCACAAGAAGCGAACCAAGCGCAAATGGTGCCCTAGGTTCAAGTTGGAAAAGCTGTCACCAGTTTGTGCCAATGTTTATGATTTGCCTTCTGAAATGCTAACTTAGCGCGCGCGCGCGTTATTCATGCTTCGGAAACCCGAGAACGGCATACATACAAGAGCGAATTTTGACACGAACAACACAAGGCACCTTCCCAGTGTTTTGGTGGATAAAACCTCATGCACGTCGACACCATGCAGACCGGCGGAACGCACGGCGGCGGCATCGCCAGCAGCAAACATGCAAGTGCCAGACGAAGAGTACTGTCCTGTATCACACAATCTACACCTCGGGTTGTACTACTGCAGCAGAACACGCACAGTGCAGCGTTCTTGCCGTGATGCATTTGCCAGCCTGCGAAGCTGCAAACGAACGTTCGACTGCCATCTTGTTCCACCGCTTGTCCTGTCGAGCAGAGAGAGATCGATTCTTTCCTCCTATCTCATTCTCATTGTCGGCTCTCCTCTGCAGTCGACGCTAGTGTAGGGTACAGTAGATACATAGTGTCGATCAGCCGACTGCTAGTTTTTAATACACGCAAGTCACAGGCGAACAGTGCGCTCGGGGCCGAGCCCTTTGTGGCTTGCTGCAGGACAAGCATCATGGCTGAAAGCACTCCACACATGCAACAGCAGCCGGCGGCTGAAAAGAACGTCGATGGTTTCTTCCCTCTTGCCGCTGTGCAGCAGACAAACTAAGATCAAGGCCTCCCATGCGCCGACTGTCATCGCTAGTACTCTCAATAGGAAGTGAAGTTGAGGTCCTGTTCTATGGCTGCAACACCTCTAGTAGGAAAAAAAAGAACCTTACGCAGCACACCAGGGACAAGTGCGGACTGCACCCTCTGAGTCGAAGTCAATGCTGAAACGTTGCCGCCTTTCAAGCCCCAGAACGAGTTGATTGAGACAAGAATAGCAAGAAGCCCCGAATGGGTCGGCATCACTGAGAACGGCTGGCTGGCTGTGGATTGCAATCTTTTGCCGCCGTCTCGGAGCGTGATGTGTTTGCCGGCGGATGCTCAAGAAGATTTGTTTTTGGAAATTCGTGTATGCATACTGTATTGTGATTCGGTATTCAGGGTGCAGATGTCACCAAGATCGACGACCAAAAAGTGGTTTTCTGTGACTCCAAGCGAAGTGCACAGCCTCATGCCGTTGCGAATGCGCGCCTCCGTGTTTGAGCCACCTGTACCTGTCTCCTCTCGTCGACATGGTTGAGCCAACAGCAGCTTTGCTTGTCATCAGAATGCGTCCTAGCCATCATCCGGGAAGGCACAAATGGGTAGCTGCAGTGGGCTTGGTATTGAGTTCGACCTGGACAGGACACAGCAAGGCGCTTCCGAGTGGCAACGGACAACAGCGAAGCTCAGTCAGAAGACAACAAAGACACCGAAAGTCCGGCGACCATTGAGCGCCACCCTTCGCTTCCGTACCGCAACATTGCCAGCCAGCTTGCAAGCCAAGATGCACCGAACAACTCGCATGTCGCTCGCCCGAACTGCAGGCTCCTTTCGAGTAACAGTAGCTTGCCTTGTTGCTGCAGAGTGCATCAAAAGATAAACACTGCATCCCCGCTGCTTTCCAGCGGAGACACGCATGGCTTCCTTCGGTTATGACAGCTTCTCTTGATCGACCGAGCACCAGCCACTGCTTAGCACAGTACTGTACTGTACAAAGGTGCGCATGGCTCGGCTGTCTGCTTATCATTGATCCGTCCTTCTGCTCACGGCTTGACAATCCACTGCACTGTACTGCACGCTACTGTAAGATGCCGATGAAGAAGGAGCGTACATTCGACCCCGCGCCTCGGTTGCACCATGCGATGCGCAGATGTATGCTTTGCGAAGCCGCAAAGATCATCGATCATGCTGATCGACCAAGCTCCAGCGTCTTTTTGATAACGTTGTTCTACTGTACAGTACTTGGCCGTTGCTGCAGCTGCACGAGAGCTTCCAGAACGCCGACAGACTATCTTTACCGACTTGCCTTGCTTGACGTGTCATTCGTGCCTTTCTTCTTCAGCCGACTTGCAGCTTTTTTTCTTCATCAGCTAATGCTAAGGAGGACGCCGAAGCATGATCGTGCGTTCCTGATGGCCACCAACAAGACGCCGAAAGGATGCAGAAGCGTGATCGTAGTGCAGATTCGCGACCAGCATATCACGGAGTGCACGATCCATGCTGGATCGGGTTCGAGTGCTGGCTTTGAACTTGAATCGCCGATTTGAGAAATAGAGAGCATGCCAACACAAAAATGACTCAGCCTGATTCAGCAATCACATGTCAAAAGACCCTTTTTCTTTACGGAATTTTGGGACGGCAAAACACAGGAATAAAGCGGTGACGTCGTGTGTCTTCTCTCTTTCTCTTTCTCTCTGCAGTGTCTGGCAGCTGTGCTCGTGGCTCAGCCTCAACGTGGAGGTCACCTCGCTTTCAGCAGGCAATCCTGTCCCTTTAGCCTGCTTGTTCCTCTTTGCCTCGAAGGCCAGACCCAAACCCGGCCATCCATTTCTCCTTTAGCAAGCCAAACCAAAGCAAGGACCAGGGTGGCGAGCTTTTCTCCTCACCACCATCATCATCTTTTGCACTTGCTCATTCTTTCCATCTTTGATTCAACAGCGTATATTATACTCCCACCTGCTACACAATTGGGATCCATTCTGATCCCGTACTTGATACACTCACTCGATACCCACATCCACGCAAAGCATGGACGCGCCTCTGCCAGACTACTACCGAACGCTAGGTGTGCAACCGTCCGCTTCGGCTGCCGAGATCAAAGAAGCCTACAAGCGACGCTCGCTCAAGACGCATCCGGATCGCTTCCCCAACGCCACGCCTGCTGAGCGTCAACGCTACACGCAAAAGTTCCAAACGCTCGCCGACGCCTACTACGTGCTTTCCGACACCGAACGTCGCCGAGAATACGATTCGCTTCGCACCTCGCGTCCATCCAACTCGAGCTACTTCGGTTACGACGACGACGAGGAAGCCGCGTCAGAGTTTAGCGAGAGGGAGCAAAGTTACTCGGCCAACTTCTTCCAGTCGTTCTTCCCCGGTGCATTCAAGCAGGAGGAGGAGGAGGAGGAGAGCAACCACACTTCGACCAACGAAGACAGGAGGAGAGCAGGAAGCAATCAGCCAGAAGCAGACGGTGTCTTTGCCAACGTATTCGAAGAGCTACTTAGGCCCGAGGTCAACCGAGTTGCTCCGATCTGGAAGTGGGTGGGTGGTGCATCTGGAAGTGCGCTGGGTTTCATCGTTGGTAACATCCCCGGTGCGCTGGCTGGTGCATTTGCAGGATCGCAGCTAGGCAGGATCCGGGACGCCAAGGGCAAGAGTGTGGCTGAAGTGTTTATGGGATTGGGTGCAAGTCAGAGGGCTGAAGTGCTGACGAGGTTGTTGCAGAGAGTTTTGCAGCAGCAGACTGGACCTGTTCCGCAGTGATGGAGTCGAGCGGGAGAATGAATATCTCGAAAGGGACAGCGAGCGAGGAGGGAGGGACACGCAAGAGGAAGAATGCGACCAGCAAGAATTACCTGACTCGGATCTTGCCAGGGTATAACAAGCAGCTGCCGCCTCGAGCACGGGAGTTGGTGGAAGAGGCATTGCTGGACGATGAGCTGGCGGACGCATCGATGGATGATGCTCGATGGGTGAAGCTGTACGAGGATCTGCATCGACTTGTACACGAAGCAGCCGCCGACCCCGGCACTAGCACCAATCATAGCGTCGATATCGCCGATGAGGAGGAAGACCCATCAGCACTGGACTCGTATCGATGGGCCTCGCCCTCGCCCTCGCCGACTCCGGAAGCTTTACGTGAATCACCATCGTCATCTGCACCCGACGCGATTGGCGCAACTGATGCTCATCACGAAGCGTTCGCACGCAACCTGCCGCGACCGGACCTGTTGGACGTTGTGCATCGGCACATTTCGGACTCGATCACCTACACCCAAGGACGCCATACAGGCTTTATCAACGACGTCAAGCCCGAATCGTGGGATCCATCTTCGTTGGTGGCGATGGGCATTCTGGTGGAAGAGATTGCGAAATCGCAAGCTGGATTCAATGCGCAAAGGACCATGTTTGCAAAGAGTCCGAGGAATCAAGCACTTGCAGCTGCTAGGAAGGCAAAAAAGGAGAGCAAGGAGAAAATGGCAGAATAGATGTGTATTGTATAGCACCGGCCTTGAAAAGATATCAATGCGATAATATGGAACCATTTTTTTTGCGCCCTTTTTTGCGCCCGATTTTTTTTTAGGTTGAAAACTCGGGAGAGTGACAGCTTGGCGAGGATGGATTTTTCCGGCGGGTTTGCTGATGATGAAGAAAAATTAAAATGTGATTTTGTGGCAAGCTGGATGGCACATGCACACAACGAAGGGTTTTTTCCCGAGGGCGGCGGTATTGCGGTAAAGTCACACAGCCTTATTCACCTCGGCTATGATGTAGGTTTGTGCCACGCTGTGGATGACGCCTGGCCTGGATGTGCATTGATTTGGTTCGCACATACAGCAGGTGATTCGACTACTGTACAGTGACTGCGGGAAGCCGAGGAAAGGTAAGAGGAGGGAGAGTAAGGCGAGCCAAAGATTGTAGGTCCGAGTCCGAATCCGACCCAGCAGGGTGTGGAAATGGCAATCGTAACGTGCGTCGGCGAAATTTCAAATCGACAACGCCTGTGCAACGAGGTGCAGCCAGCAAGACCGACCGACAAACGTCGAACCCTCGTTCTGGCTGCAACTCTTTGAAGGGTCCGCTTCGTTAGTTGTCATAGTTCCAGCGTAGAGTGAGGCTGGGCGGAGCCATGTCACAACCGCCGTCAGTTAGTGGTTACGATGGCAACAGCGCGGGCTGAGAGGCTTTGGGTGCCGCACACTCTACATGCAATATATGCAATATATGCAACCAACTATACAACCGCACCGGTCAAAGTCTCCGATCGGGGGGGGGGGGGTACTGCAGAGTGCCATGTGCCCGCCCCCTCTCCTTTTGCATTTCTCCGAGCCCGCCAACTTACTGTGACGCTCTCGATGCTATCTTTGCATTCGCCTGCGCCTCAAAATGCCGCTATGAACGACGTTGAGTCTCATCCACCACCACCACCACCACCTCGTCTCGTCGATGCGAATGCGAATGCGTCTGTAAAACCATGGGCCCATTCCACGGCGACTATGCGCCACTGCCCACCAGCAGTCGGCATGTTTCGGCGAGCTCCTCACTCTCTTGCTCACCCCTGCAGCATTCGAATGCGACCTTGCAAGGAGGAGGCGGAGATGAGCCGTACGAGCTCGACGAAAAGGGTGGGGCGAGATGGACGCCGTCGCCGCCGCCACTGCTGACCCCAACAGCGAGCTGGTCCGACTCGTCTTCCTGGCGACAAGCCGATGCCTCGCGCATGCAAAGGCTTGCCTACGTCTGCAAGAGGGGCCACGTCTACATCCTTCTTGCGATCTGCGCCGTGCTCGGGCTGGTGGTGGTCTTTGACCACTCTTCCACCCCCCTCACCACCACCACCCCCCTCGCAGCGACGACGACCAACGTCGCAAATGCGGCAGCGAACTTCCACGCTGCTTCTGCAGCCAACCAAGCGCATCGGATGGAGGACGATATCGTGCTGATCACCAAAGTGGGCACTGCCACTGTGCACAAACGACTGCTCATCCACCTTGCCGAACAGGCCCTGTCTGGATTCTACGCACCCAACCATCTGTACGTTTCCGACTACGCCCTTACTGTGGGCAATATTACGTTTTTTGATGCTTTGGGCAATGTTTCTTCGACGATTGCGCGGTTGGACGAGTTCCAGTCGCTGCGTTCGGAACTGGGCGTGCTGGTGGAGAGCTACCAGGATGTGGACGAGATGAGCGACAAGCAGGGAGGCTGGAAGTTGGACAAGTACAAGTTCCTCCCAGCCGTAGCCGAGGCGTGGAGACGCTGGCCACGCAAGAAGTGGTATGTTATGGTGGAAGCCGATACGTTTGTCTTTTGGAATCAGTTGGTCAAGTGGCTTTCCACGCTGGATTCGGGAAGGCAGTATTTGTTGGGACACCCGAGTTTCTGCGATTACGACGAGAAATCCACCATGTTCACGCACGGTGGGAGCGGGATCGTCATGTCGGGCGCATTGCTCGAGGCGTCGTTTGGTAGGGATGTCGAGTTTGAACATCATCACGATGAGCTCATTCAGAAGTCGGCGTTTGGCGACGCACTCCTCTCCAAATCGCTCTACGACTCTCCCCATGTTCAGCTCAAAGAGTTGTCTCCAGAGGGAGGGGAGAGGTTCAACAGCGACCCTCCTCGCGTTCTCAAATTCCACCGGGGTGTATGGTGCGAGCCCATCATGTCGTTCCACCACGTCACCCCTTCGGACACTGCCAAGCTCTACTCGTTCCAACGCCGAATCGAGCCCCTCCTGCCCCCCCACCGCAGTATAACCTGGGGCGATGTGTGGCAAGAATTCACACCCGCCTTTCTCAACTCGGCCGCAGACGCCGCTCGCAGTTTCGACAAGGATACCCAACTGCGACCTGGCAGCGCGGAACCGGGCGAAGTGGGCGTGGTGGGCTGGCAGGCTATCGAAGATTGGGATACCGAAACCACCGACCTGCCCACCGCCACCGCCGAGGATTGCCAGAGGGAGTGCAGGAAGCATCCGGAATGCATCATGTGGCAGTGGCGCAGGGAGGAACAGGAATCCATCCGAGGTCCAAAGAGAGCGGGTGGGATTAGGAACGAGGGGAAATGTAGGTGGACAGGCGACTTTTTGAGGATCGGTTTGACAAAGCCAAAGGAACGCGGTTTGACCACTGGATGGATGGCAGGTAGGATCGAGGATTGGAAGGCCGACTTAAACTGTCCCTCACCGCTAGTCAACCAGGTCGGGAACGAGTAGAGCATAGCATTTTTTTTTTGTATTTTATATCATTCTTCAGCATCAGTCTCGACGCATTTGCATACAGCATCACGATCAAAGCTCTATAGATATGGTACTTGTGTGGTGAGGTATAGATGTGGGTTTATGCCCTCTTTGCGCGTCCGCCGACCATGGCTAGGAACTCCTTTTTTCTGCTCCACCCGATACTCGTCCTCTTGAGCCGACCTAAAGCGCCGAGACCGCTGGCCACTTGTTCCGCCCACGCATCCGCGTCCGCGTTCGACGCTGCCTCCTTGCCCAGCGTAGTCCTACGCACCTGCACTGTCCTGATTGGGCTCGAAAGCAGCAAGATCTGACCCAAATGGTGGATCAATCTGTTGGTCGGCGCTGGCACCGAGTACACGCTTGTAACGCAAGTGGCACTCGCGGGAGCGTATTTGATTGTGATGAGCGTCGTCGACTTGACCTGCGCCGGGAGGGTGGGAGGCAGCGCGGAAATGTGCAACAACGCTCGACCGTTGGACGTGACGACTTCTGGGAACATCCCGACGACTCCGCGCGCGGCTTGCAATGCATCCTCCAGCTCGCTGTACACCTGTGTGCCCACCATGGAGCGAGAGGGAGGGAGGCCTCCGACGAACCGCACCGCTGAGGGGAGGGGCAGAAGTGTCCAGCCTTCGATACGGATGTCTGCGGCGGTAGATGGAGGGGGCGAGTTGGGGGTGACAATGCGAGTGTTGGCCGACATTGCGTTTTTCTTTGGCGTCCTCTTGGCACCTCCTCCCGTCTCGGCAACGCCAGTGCGAGCGGGGGCGACGACGCGTGCGCTGTCCTCGATGATCGGCGTGGCAAACACCATCCCAGGATACAAGTACGCCAGCAAAATCAAGTCGATCCAACTCGAATGGTTGCTCAACACCACATCTCCCTTACCCAACCCCTTTCCGCCAGCTTGCTGCTTCCCGCCTCTCCTCCCCCCCGCCCCTCCGCCGGGATTCACATTCTCCACTGGCAAACTGACAAATCCAAGCGCAAAGAGGACGACTCGTAAGAAGAAAGGAAGACCCGTGACCAGGTGAAGCCCCCAAAACAACCCCGCAAGGATCGCCCTCACCACGCCCAGAAGCGCAAAAATCGGCGTCAAGATCAACCCAATCGAAGCTCCAGCAGACGACGTGGGAGAAGAGGCGGTGACGGGGGTCAGAAACACTTGAATACCCGTGCCCGGATCACGGAACTTGCTGAACTTCTCCGCCATCTTGCTCCCAATCCAGTCTAAGCGTGGTCAAGAAAATAGTGGGTGACGAAAAGAACAAGAAGAATCAAAGACCAAAGAGTGGTTGAGGCAACAAAGCGCCGTCTGTGCGCGCCAAATTTCCGATTTCCGAACGCTTCCCACATCCGACCACACATTTGCATATTTCAAGCAAAAGTTACACACTCTTCCATCACACCCATGCATTGGCGTCAAAAGCGGATGACAAGATGACACAAGTGCGAAGACAATGATAGAGAAAGATCATGCATGCGAGAAGACAAGGGCGGCTCAACCAAGTGGACAACGCCGCCTATTATGACCGTACTCTTTGCAGTTGCTACACCTTGCACTACCCTTACCCGAGCTCGGCGGCGCTGTCGTCTGCCCTGCTGCCAACGTTTGATTCAGCGGCGTCTGGGGTAGCGCTCTCATCGGTGTCGCTGACCCGTTCACTCTACTTGGCGTGGCATTCCCATTCATCCCACCTATTGCCCCGGTTGTTGCAGGAGAGTCGACCGCGCCGATCTTGCGTTTCTTTCCACTCGTCGCTGCTTTGCCCAACCTAGCTTCGGCGCGGGCGAGCATAGACTCGAGTTCTCGATCCATGACGGCGCGAGAGGAGGCGTCGGAGCGATCGTAGACGCCGAGGAGATTGAGCATCTGACGTTCGAAAGAGACTTTTGGTGGGCCGACTTCGGCAGTGCTGGTATTGGCAGCCGAGGACGACGAGGAGGGGAGGACGAGGTCAAGGTTTGCATCCACTAGCGAAGATGCTCCGTTTGCGGGCGTTGGTGTGCTCAGCGCTGCATTGGGTGTGGAAAGCAGTCCCAAGTGCTGATGCGCGCTTGGACCGGCTGCGTTGGTGAGGATGTTGCTGGGCGTCATTGGCTGCGTAACCTGTGCTTGCGCTTGCGCTTGCTGTTGCTGCTGTTGCTGCCTTCTCGCTGCTGTGTTCGAAGCATTTGCGTTGCCATTGGCCCTGCCTGCATTGTTGGAATTGCTAGCTCTTGGCTTGTTGCCACTTGCACTCGGCGCTGGTGTCGGGGTAGCACTCAAGTTTGCTGCTACCGCAACCGCGTTGGCTGCTGCATTGCCTCCTTGTGGCGTGTTAGGGCTGCCCTCGCCCTTCCTCTGGTTCTTTATCCTCCTTACCTGACTCGGCAAATTCTCTCTATCGGTCTCCATCTGATGCTTATGTCTGCCCTCCAATATCCTCAACTCCATCTTTCCCGTTTTCCAGTTCTTGGTGCATTGCACTCGGAATGGACATCCAATCTTCAAACTACCCCTCTTGCGACGTTCCTTCTCCTTTGGGATCTGACGCTTTTTGGTATTTGGCGTGCCATCAGGGTTGAGTGACTCCGGGAATCCACCGCGATAGCAAGACCAGCAGATGCGTGTCTGGTTGTTGGCAGACCATTGGATGCGAATGTCAAAGCCTTGAGAGAGGGCATAGGTGTGCATGTAGTTGGAGGCGGATTCGAGATTGTCGAAATCCAGCTCAAGGGGCATGGAGGGAGGTGCGATGAGACCTTCCGAGTCAGGAACGCCAGGAGGAGCCGTAGCCTGAGCTTGCTGATTTTGTTGTTGTGCGGCGTGCTGTTGTTGTTGTTGTTGTTGTTGTTGTTGTTGTTGTTGTTGTTGTTGAGCTGCAGCTGCAGCAGCTGCTTGTTGTTGTTGCTGCTGCTGCTGTTGCTGTTGAGCTTGTGAGTGTTGCTGTTGCTGCTGTTGCGGAGTTTGCTGTTGTTGTTGTTGCTGCTGTTGTGATTGTGGTGTACTATTATTTGGAGAGGGTGCCATGGGAAAGGAATGCGAAGAAATATTACCGCCCAAGAGTGAAGCGTTCGTGGCTGGCGAGGCAGTACCGCTGTGGTTGTGTGCATAGTTGATGGTCTGCAATCCAGCGCCGAGAAAGTTGGGGTGATGCGCACTGGCGTGCGAGGGATGATACGACATTTTTGGTGGTTGTTGTGTGATAGTATCCGTGCTGCGAGGTATTCGATGGACGAACGATGCGAAAGATGCTTGCGACAACTAAGGAGCAGCTGTTGATACCGAAAGACGATGAAGACCAGTAGTCAAACACTGACAGGATGACGACGACGACGACGAGGACACCAAGCAAGCGATTGGACTGAGCACGCTGTCTGTTGCTGTGCGCAGGATGAGGAGGCGGAAAAGCTACAGATCTCGTGGCAGAGAAGCGCAGATGAAGGTAGACGGCATGCAGATGAGAGACGGATGCAGGAATGCAGCGCTGAGCTTATTGGATGGTAATAGTCGCCGAGAGCCCGTTCTAGCTTTTGCTTGTTGTTGAGATGATGCGGTAGCAGATTCTCCTTGGACAAAGATGTGATCCGATGGCACGGCAGTAAGATGCGGATGGCGAGTTCGAGAAGGTGGCAGTGCTGGCAGTAGGAGATGCGTTTCGCGATTCGAGTGCAATCAAGATGGCGTGGATGCCGAGTGTGTGCTGTGGCGTCAATCAACAAGCAACGAGCAGTAAGCAATAAAGACAGGAGGCAGGCGGGAAAGTGAGGATGGCGATGGAGACAGGATGATAAGAAGAAGAAGAAGAAGAAGAGACGAGATGTGCGTTGGTTTAGGAGTGAGTGGACCCTGAATAGGAATTGGACGACGTCGACGCTCCATATCGCCTTGGTGCAGCCCATCCAAATCGACGCAAATCGTGCCTGCCTGCCTGCCTGCCTGACTGACTGGCGTAGCGATTGCGTTTGGCACACACAATTCCAAGTTTGTCGATTTCCAATACTCTGAAAATGCCGTCTTTCAACTCGAAACCTCGAAACGAACCGAAATCCGGTCTGTGCTTTTTGGCAGGCAAAAGTACGCACAGATGCACGTTTTGATACCATCTCTTTCCTCTCGAGCTGTCTCTGTCTAGGCTTTGGCAGAATAGGAACGCCTGACCATGTCGATGGCCACGATGGTGCAGAATGCTTTGCGCCATATGCGCCACGAAAGCGCAAGCACATAACCAGGGTTGAGTGCGGCATGCGGACCAATCTCGGACGACGACCTGAAATGAAAAACAAAAAGCCTGATGCGGGGTGCGAGTACCACATCAGAGTATAGCGTATGCTGTCGAGTCTGAGCCAAAGTCAAGAGCACGAGGAAAAGGGCAGTGACTAGACACCACGAGTAAGCTCAGAGGGGCGACATGCGTCGGTCGAGATCCGGCTTCGCATCGCAGATTGTCAATATACGATAAGGTATGTGAGATTACAAGCGGTCGAAGATAGATACGAACAAAGATTGAATGCGAGTGTGCCAAGATGGAGAGATGAAGAAAGTGAAACGTGGACGAGAGAGAGAGATTGTTCATCCGACAGTGTCATCAGCTAGCGAGCCTCAGCTAGTTGCTACCGAGAAAAGCATGTGTTTTGATCGAGTCAAGACCTCAGTGATGATTCTCGTGATCGCGCTGCTTGACGCGGATGATAAAGTTGAGGAGTACTGCGACGAAGAGCGCAGCGCAAATGAGCGGTGGTCCAATGAGGTCGTCAAAGTTGCCCGGGTATCTGGTCTTGATCAACGTGACTCTCCTCTGGTAGCTGTACAGACCCCACAAGAGCGTCAAAACAGCGATGCCTGCGTAGATGGCGCCGAATATCTGGATGCTGCCTGCCGAAAGGTACTGTCCCTTGCGTTCGCCTGGGTGTTGGTCGTTGTGGTGCTTGAAGAACGTATCCGAGTTGAAGAGAGCAAGAGCGAACGAGCCGATCAGAATGGAAACACGCAACCATGAGATCCAGGTGCGCTCGTTGGCGAACCAAACCTTGGCCTCGACTTTGCTTTGTGAAATGACCTTTTTGGGTTTGCGGATGCGAGGACGAGATTCACCGCCAGAAGACGAGGCGACCGCACCGTAGCCGTTGGAGCCCGAAGCCTCGTTCTGGTTGTGTTCGCTCAAGAGAGGTTCGCGTTCAGCATATTGAGAGTCGGTGTTACCGCCAAAGATGGACTGGAGGGCGAAGACGGACCGACGGTAAGCATAGGCAAGAGTGCCCTGCTGCGGTGGATCGGAAAGTGAGTCGGCGGCCTGACGAGATTGTGTCGACATTGCGTGTAGTGGCTCTGCGAGATAGGATGGGTAAATTCTTGTGTGAGATGGAGATGCTAGATGAAGAGACGACGGCTCCGAGATGAAGGTGGTGTTAGGATTCGACGGTGACGAAGAGGAGGACAAGGATCAAGCTCGGAAGAAAGAGCGACCAAGCTGGAAATGAAATTCGACGTTTGGAGATGAGCGCGAACGATGGGATGCCGCCGAAACAGATAAGCTCAAATGATAGCAGCTAACTGGTGGTTATGTGTGAGAGCAAGAGCAACAAGAGCAATACAGTACAGTACGTTAGAGTGGAGTTGCAGCTGCAGCTGCAGCTTGAGCATTCGTGCATCCACCAGAAAAAGAGAGACTCGTTCATTTTCAAATTTGGCTACGGTACGAACAACAGCATGCTTCCATCTACAGTATACCAACAAGCTTTCAGGCTGTAGGCTTGATCGTTTGACTCTTGAAACCAACCTGCTGCTGATGAATACTGTTGCCCCAGCAATAGTATTGACAGAAGATCGAGTCTGCTTCGGCGAGGAGAAAAGGGCCAGATCCACGTGATTAGCGCTCTGCAGCAAGCAAGCAAGCAAGCAACCAACCAAGCGAAGATATTGAGACTCAGACGAAGGCAAAACGTGCGCAACTTGCAGCTTTTGATTCGATTTTTCGATTGTTTACAGGAGCAGTGTAAATCGCACGAGTCGCACACAGAATCCAATTCTCATCGACGATTTGCATTTCGCTTCTTTTCTTGTGCCCGATCGATGAGCTCCCCACATCTGAATTTGCGGATGGCTTCTGCGGCACTGACTGCGTTTTAAGCTCAGGACTCTTCGACTGAGTGTGTCTGTGTCTGTGCAACGCTTGAGCCTGTCTCTACATATAACATTCAACAGGAACACATACGACCTCAATCCACCACAACAATAAGCTATAGTTGACTGTGTGATCAGACCAACGAAAGCCGAGTCGGCTACGACTACAAACGAGCCTTATATTTTGCTGTTCCCTTGAATCCCGCTGTGACGCTAGTTGGTGGCTGTCGTTTTCGATGGTCGCATCTCGGTGTCTCTCGCTATCGACCTCACCTGTCTACGCCGGGAAGAAGAAAGTCCCACCCAAAAAAAAAAAAAAGTAAAAAAAGGAGAAGAACAGGGTCGTGCAGATGCCACCTCATAAATTAGAACTAACATTCCGCAGGCTCAGTCTCCAAGAAAGCGCTCTGCTGTACCATTTTGTTTTTTTTTGCTTCTCTGTCTGGAATTTTTTCGCCTCCCATCTGCAACTTTTTCAGCAACAGCGACAGCAGCAACAGCAGCAGCCGCCGCCGCCGCACTCTCTTCATCAAGCTTGTGTCCTTCGACTAATCATCTTCTCATCCTCTTCCACCCACCCATCCATTCACCACCACACTTCTCACACTTACACCTCCGTCTTCCTCTACCCGACAT
The DNA here is from genome assembly GCA_023212835.1 of Pseudozyma thailandica. Classification (NCBI taxonomy): domain Eukaryota; kingdom Fungi; phylum Basidiomycota; class Ustilaginomycetes; order Ustilaginales; family Ustilaginaceae; genus Pseudozyma; species Pseudozyma thailandica. The sequence continues at coordinate 353,562 of JALCCH010000018.1, forward strand.
CCTCTACGTCACCCTTCCGACTCGACTCACCTTCGACCTCACTCTACCTATTCTTTCAACCTTTTCCAATCTCCTCCTGGAAAACCTACTTCAACTTCCGCACACCTTTTCATCAACTCCCGCTTTCGACCTTTTCTCATTCAAAATGTCCGCCGCTTCCGTTGCTGGTATGTCGGCCCTCTTTATGCCCACAAGTCTACTCTTTGGTCTGATGCTGACTCTTGCTTTTGACACCCTTTCGTCGTCCTACTCGGCTCTTGAATCCAAACAGAGACCAAGCCTGAGGCTGTCGCTCCTACCACCGAGGCTTCCGCCACCTCCCCCTCCGCTGTCGCTGCCGATGCCGCCCCTATCGCTACCGAAGAAGCCGCCATCGATCCCAACACCGCTCTCCTCGTCCGCGCTCTCGTCTCCACCAAGGAAGCCGGTATCATCATCGGCAAGGGTGGTGCCAACGTCGCCGAGCTCCGTGAACAGACTGGAGTCAAGGCTGGCGTCTCCAAGGTTGTTCCTGGTGTTCACGACCGTGTCCTCTCCGTCACTGGTACCTTGACCGGTATCGCTGATGCTTTCGCTCTCATCGCCAAGACCATCCTCGAGAACCCTCTCAACGCCCCCGTCACCGCCGATGGCGAACCCGTCGAAGCCACCGCTCAGACCACCTGCGTTCGACTCCTCATCTCGCACAACCTCATGGGTACCGTCATCGGTCGTCAGGGTCTCAAGATCAAGCACATCCAGGACCTCTCGGGTGCCCGCATGGTCGCTTCCAAGGAGATGCTCCCTCAGTCCACCGAGCGTGTTGTCGAGGTGCAGGGTACTGTTGAGGCCATCCGTGTGGCCATTTATGAGATCGCAAAGTGCCTCGCCGAGGACTGGGATCGTTCGCAGAATGTGGTGCTCTACCAGCCTGGTGTCGCTGATGGTCCCGGTATCCTCGCCGCTGGCGGTATGGGCGGACTTCAGCAGCAGGGCTCGCGTCGTCAAGGTGGACCCGCCTACCTCGCTGGTGCCATGAACAACCTCTCTGTCAGCGGAAACAACACCAACAGCAACACTGGCGCCTTCGCTTCCAACAACAACAACGGCAACCACCACAACCGTCGCGAAAACGCCAACAACGCCGCCGCCAACTCGAACTCGAACACCAACAACAACTCTTCGCGTCGCACCGACCCCAACGCGGTGGTCACGCCCGGTGGAGGTCTTGTGGCCGGAGCCACTGCCAACTCTGCCAACGCTGGTGAACCCAACGCATCCGCTCCACCTCTTGTTGATGCGGCCAACCTTCGCACTCAGAACATCTCGATTCCTTCCGACATGGTTGGATGCATTATTGGCAAAGGTGGTAGCAAGATTACCGAGATTCGCCGATTGAGCGGATCGAGGATCAGCATTGCCAAGGTGCCGCACGATGAGACGGGGGAGAGGATGTTTACGATTCAGGGTACTCCCGAGGCGAATGAAAAGGCTTTGTTCCTGCTGTACAACCAGTTGGAGACGGAGAAGGAGAGGCGTCAGAAGCAGACTACCGGCGCTAACAACGCTGAAAGCGAGGATACCCCCGCCGCCGCCGCTGCTGCTGCTACCTCTGCTTAAAAAGCCCCCCTCCCCCCCAAAAATACAAAAATTGTCATTGTGGCATGCATGCATGGGATCAGCTTTAGTTGATCGATCTGGCGAGCATCTTTCTTCCCCCCCCCCCTTCTTTGTTTCTACTTGATTCCAGGCAATGTTTGATGGGTTCGGGTCGAATGGGCGCAATGATACTGTTTGCTTGTTTGTCGTTTATAGTGTTACATTGTGTGAATTGCAAGGGTAGATAGATGTAGGTGCGGTTGGCTGGATTGTATGTGTGTGTGTGTGCGAGAGAAGAATGCATGGTAGCAAGGGATTGATTTTCGGAAGTCGGCAAAGCATCGCCTCCACATCTTCGCTCCTCCTCCTCCTCCTCCTCCTCCTCCCCCTTCTTCTTTGTCCGCATGTTCCCTTCTTCCTTTTACACTTGCAACACTCCGGCACCATGTTTAGCCGCCACAGCTCTCGTTTACGGCGGCTGTCTTTGTTCTACCACTATCGCTCGTTGTCATCCACTTGCACGCGACGCTACCAACATCTTCTATACTTTGGCGATGTGCTAGGCTACACATCCTGCCAACGATTATCCAAACTGCCACGTGCGTGGTTGGACAGTGTGGGTGTTTCCGCGGACGTCGATCACGGTGTGCGGTTGACAGGTTTGAGTGGGTGTGGTGGGGGGGTGAATCATGCTCTGGTGAGCTACGCCTTGCTCGATCGGGCGTTGGATCCCGCAAGGCCGAGGGTGAGTTCGGAGGAGCTGTCCACGTCCCATTTCGACCGAGCTGAGGCGCAGCGGGAAGGGGGGCAGGAGGGGGAGGTGTTGCTGGATGGAATGGAGAAGGTGAAGGGCGAGGAGGTTAGTAAGGTTTTCGCGGTGGGTCGGAATACGCATGCTCAACTTGGGTTGGGGTTTTCGTCGCAGGAGGCGACGAGAGGCATGGTTTCCGGCTCGATCGAGGGCAAGGGTGGGATCGCAACGTTGGCGGCGGGCAATGGGTTTAGCTTCCTCGTCACTCGACCTTCCGATGAAGAACGCGCGGCCGGAGTAGGCGATAGGGTGTATGGGTTTGGGAACGACACTTTGGGTCAACTGGGCGCTTCTCCGCCGACCGCACCGACTGCGGCGAGCGAGGATGCATACGATATCAGCACGCGGGTCGAAGGCGGTCAACAGCCCCAACTTCGACTCGTACCGTTACCACGGAGGATTCAGCTGGAAGAGGACACGGGCGAGGGGGATGGGGATGGATGGAGGGTGCGAGACCTTGCGGTCGGGCTGGACCACTCCTTGGTGCTGCTGGAGAGAGAATTGGGTGGATATACAATCCAAGAGGTGAGGAGTACAGGTCTCAATACGGACGGTCAACTCGGACTCACGCCACGGGAACTTGCAACTGCGGTACCGATCCAACCTCTCCTCTCGCGCACCTTCCGCCGCGTCCCGCTCTCGCTCCCACCCGCACACACTGCGCACCTTGCAAGCCTAGTCTGCGGCGCAGACACATCCTACATCCTCACCGACGCTGGGGACTTGTGGGTGTGGGGGAACAGTGAGTACGGCCAGAGCTTGGCCGGTGTGCACGATCGGATTGCTTCGCCTACGTTCGTGGCCAACCCGCTTCCCGCTGCCTACTCGTCTCACCACCTCGACGCCAGCTCTTCTCCCAGAATCTTAAAGCTCGTGGCCGGGGGCAGTTTCGCAGGCCTCCTCGATTCGAATGGCCGAGTTTGGGTGGCTGGGTACGGCCCTCGCGCATCCCCTACCTCACCTTCGACGGGTGGGCGAGAGTGGGACAAGCTCGCCCTCGTCCAAGGCTTTCCTCCCGATGCCGTGGTTGAAGACCTCTTTTGTGGGTTGGAGTATCTCGTGGCCATCACTAGGACTAGGAAGGGCGAGGAGCGGGAGGAGCGAGTGGGGGTGTGGGTGTGGGGCATCCTGCCACGGTCCATATCGACTTTGCCGATCGAAATGCCGACAGAGGTGCCGTTTAGCATTCCAAAGACGCCCAAGCAGCAGTGGCTGGACGAGAACCCGAGGCTGAAGGAGCAAGAGAAACAAGAGGAGAAACAGGGAGGCAAGGTCAGAGTCGAGCATGTGGCCTGTACGCGGGATCACTTACTCGTCATCATCAACGATGGAAGGGACAAGCAAGTCTGGGCGGAATGTATACAGCCGCCAAAGTCGAAGGGCACAGATATCATCTAGATATCCACGAGGGTTGGGGCTAAACCATTGTATTCTAATCAGTCTTCTGGGCACGTGTATTGCTAGCTATTCTACGGCTACATCTTGAGCGATCTTATTGCGCTCTTCTTCTTTTCGTTGTTTCTGTTGTTTTGATCTTTTTTTTCTTTCGTCCAAGCCGAGTTCAGTACTGCTACCGCGACTAGTTGAGGCCCTCATTGTCGGAAGAGGCGAGGATGAGAGGGTCGACAGCGCTGTTGCCAACATGATACTGAGGGCCCGTTCGCAAGTCGTGGCGAGTCTCAACGATCCGCGCGTCCTCGTCTGGCTGATGTTCTTGTTCTTGTTCGTGATCGAGATTGTAAGCAGTCGGCTGCAACTCCTCATCTCCGTCCTCGCCGCCGCATCCATCCTCGTCTTCTGCGTGAATCACAATTTGGCTGGCAGGGGCAGCGAGGCGAAGCGCGCCTGAAGTGGATCTCTTGGCCGGCGAAGGAGAGGTTGCACGGCTGTTCGGAGACGCGCGTTTCGAAGGAGTTACGCTGCTCAATGTAGTGTGAGTGCGGCAAGTAGAAGGCGACGGAGTCGGCGAAAGATCGGTTGATAGCATCGTGGACGCGAAAGTCTTCGCCTTCGTCATGCTCTGAGGCGTGCGTGGCGACCACTTCCTAGTTGCACCAGATGCGGGGGATGCACTGGAGGAAACCCTCTTTGCCTTGGTCGGAGTGGTCGGCATCGACTTGACCTCCCTCTGCCTTGGCTTCTCCGCAGCTCTGACTTGCTTCTCCTGACCCTTCCATGAGTACGACTTGCGATGGGCACCGCACTCAATCTCCTTGCTCAGCATGCTCCAGAGCCCCTCAAGCCTCTGCAGCACAGGCTCGAAGCCATCAATCCTAACCTTCAACGCCTGCATCCATTCGACCCTCTCCCTTCTGGGTCGGTCGACTTCCTTAAAGTAGCGGTCGTACAGCTCGGATTCGCTAAAGTCAGAGCGCAGCTTCTTGATCAGTGAGGTGCGCAGCTCCGAATGAACATCTCTCATCACATTGATCGGGATTTGGCGGGCCTCCCTTGCGACCGCAAGGGAGAAGAAGTTGAAGTCGGCTCGAAGCTCAGCCATCAGCTTCAGGGCGTCGTACAGTCGAGGACGAGTGAATGCGAGCGATATGGCAGCCATGGCAATCTGCGGATAAATGGGCAAGCTTGTGGACGATCCTACTCCGAATGCTGTCGTAGGTGTTGCTGCAGGAGCTTCGAGTGGAGCATGTTGAAGGTATGCGCCCGAAGCGGCGACGTTGATCGTGGTGGAGCGCTTAGGCGTCGATGGTCCTCGACCTCCACCAGTACCTGCGCCGACCATATCCTCGGGCTCTGGTGAGGGGGTCATGGCCTCAACAGGCGTAGCGGCCGTCTTGGCTGCTCCCACTGCTGCTGCAACTGATCCTCTTCCTCTCTTCCGTCCACCTGTGGCATTGTCTCCAGCTGTATCACCGTGAAAGGTCGAAAAGGCAAAGATAGGCTCGTCGCTTATCATCCCGTATTTGCGAAACGTGTCAACGACCTTGGACATTTCACCCACAAAGGCCTTTCGGCCCTCCTCTATCTTTGTCTTGGCCATGATACTGGTCCTGATGGCGAAGTAGACGCACATCTCGGAATTGACCCATTCCATGTATCGCTTTTGCACACCAACCATGCCTTCTCCAGTATCTTCTGCAGTATCGTCCGCAACATCGCCGATGCCAATCAAAGGATGATCGGCTACCCTCTTGGCCAGCTTATGCATTTCGCTGAGGAGTCCAGCTTGGATGCGATCGGTACAAAGACTTAAGATGTCCTCGCAAAGCTGCGAGTACGTGTTCCTGACATCATTCGGGAATGCCGTTCGGAGGAGACCAGCCAATTGTACCTGAGAGAATTCTGCATATTCGCGGACAAGGGAGCTAAGCTTTCCCTGAAGCTGTGCATGCACGCGACGTAGTTGAGCGCCGGGTGCTTCCAGCCGGTTGGCTTTGGCATCGGACGACAGGAACGAGAGGAGATCGTCTAGAAACATGGGCTTCTTGCGTGGCGATGCCGCTTTGCCGGAGCCCCTGCTCTTGCCTTTATGAGGGTTGAGCTCGTCGGAGTCCCTGTTCCTATCGCCAAGGACGGCGTCATCGCGTCCATCAAGAGCGTTTTGAAGGCAATCCTCATCAGTGACATCGGCCTGTGTGGCCAAGACATCGTGAAATGACCATGGTCGAGGACTGTAAGCGGCTAGGACATCCGGTTCTCTTGTCTCTGCGGCCTTGTATGGCAGGTAATTTGGTGCGACGAGCGAGAGCTTCTGCTTGAGCGCAGGCACAAGGCGGTCGATGAGTCGGTCTTCGTTGAAGTCGAGGTGATTCATCAAAAGCTGTAGTACTCTCAGAAGCTCCAAGACGGTGTCGAAGCCTTCTTTTGCCTGGTCTAGCTGAGCAGTATGACGATTTTGCGCAGCGGCAGTGGACAAGAGGGTATCAAGGTGGTGCGATCCAACAGTGTCGGCGCTTGCAGACCTGACAGCCGCGGTGTGTTCGGCGATCAGCTCAGCACTCCTCTGCTCGAGGGAACTGATGATGCCTGGAAGAGCGGCGTGGATCTGAGTAAGCAAGAGCTGACTGAGATGATGGTACAAGCTTTGGAGTCCGCAACGCGTTTCTACAAAGTCTTGATCACCATGCTGTCCGACATTGTTGAGTAGCTCTGCGGTCTCGTGCCAAGGTGTCATGGGATCGGATGCGGCCGGGAAGAAGAAGCGCTGCTCAATCTCACCGATCAAAGTGCTATCTTCTTTCTGAGCCGGGCACCGAACAACATGCCAGCCATGCTTGAGGTAGTTGTTGCCCTGCGAAGCCGCGTGGCCGTCACCGGATGGGATAGCTGAAGAGGCGTTGATCAGCCTGGCCCATTTCCGAACGTTGCCTTCCTGCAAGCGATCGGGCATGGTGAGAGCTCCAACAGTGCGTTCACCGTGAGGGTCGATGTCCTTGACAAGACTGAAGGCGCTCTGATGTTCGCGATCCATTCCAAGGGATGCGGTGAGGACGATGATAGTGTTCGGATCCTTAATCTCTGCGAGGATCATTTTTCTGATAGCTTTCTTCTCGGCTGGAGGACCTTCAGAGATTAATCCGGGAAGGTCAGTGAAGCGAAGAGGCTCTGCGTGCGGCGCGCGTATCATAAGACAGAGTCGAGCGCCGTCGGGAAAGAAGGTCGGCAGGGAAGAGTCAGGGTCGTCCTCTGCTTCCTCGATCTCCTCTTCGTTCATGAGCAAATAGCGCGAGTTGTTGATGATTGGAGGCGTGCTTTGATGAGAGGTAGAAGAGAGCTGAAGCGTGTTGAGATTGCCCAAGTCCCGGATGGCAAGAGTCGCCCGACGAAGGATGTCAGCAACATGGGCGGGATCGTTGATGTCGTTGCCATACTGAGAAATGTTGCAATTGATGCTTGAGCTTGGCGGGTGAGACGGAGGAAGAACCAAGTAAAGGTTGGCTGACCATTGTTGGTCCTCGAGCGTTTCGGAAGTTTCGTCGGTCGAAGTGATGGTGATGTCGAGAGGGCCGCGTGTGCACGTTCCACCCGATCTGGGAAGTGTCACACCAGCGAGACATTCGACCAAGGTGCTTTTGCCTGTGCTCTGACCGCCGACAAGCACAAGCTTGGGGATTTGGGCCAAGGCTGAGTCGTCCGCTTTTCGTTGGCTTACAGATCCGAGTGCTGCAGGACCTGCGACAGCTCGGCTGTGTCCTCCTGCTCCCTGAGCTCCAGGAACTGAAGGATGATCTTGACCTTGATGAGCCGACGGGGCCGGCAGCGGAGCAAAGAGAGCCTCGCTCTGTTGACACAAAAAAGTAAGTTGTCGGACGACGGAAGAGTAATTGGATCCTGAAGGCGGGTCATCACCACGACCGGGTGGGAGTGGCTGAGTCGTGACCATCGCACCATCAAGACTTGAAGACAGTGACGAAAAGATGCCGAGGCACTATGGGGTACAGCTTGCAAAGAGGGAAGACTGAGAGATGTCAGTGTCGCTCTCCATGCTACAGAAGCCAATGCCAAGAAGACCTACCAGCGACGACGAGAAGGACTTCGAGCAGGGAGTAAAATGACAAGAGCTCTGAAGCCGGGGATGGACGAATTATACCAGAGTAGCCGACAGCACTATAGACTGCACGGTGGATGACGTCTTGCAGGGCTGGTCGACGATGGCGACGACCTGAAGAGGCGTAGGGCGGGATAGGATTGTGCAAAGAGAAAAGAGCGAGAGGATCAGTATTGAGTCATGATGCCACAGGGAAACGTACCAGAACTTACCGACAAAGCCGGGCGAGATTCGAGGTTTTGGAGTAGACCTGATTGACGTGCAATAGGCGTTGCTCGAGTCGAGGTATGCGAAAGGGTTTGGCAGTGATGCGTAGAGTGCGACTGTGGATGTCGAAGGAATACTTGAGCTGGAGACTGACGTGTTACTGGACACGAAGAAGTAGTTGGAAGGTGTTGAGGAGGATGAAGGATGAAGGATGGAGAAGCGAGAAAGCGAAGTGAGCGAACGAAGAAGAAGAGAGGGAGGAGGGAGGCACCATCAACGACGCTCTTTTATGTCTTGTTTCGGCTGGATTAGCCAGACCCACCTGCGTCTTCCGCACTCTCCTTGGTCGGCGTAGCCACTGGACCAGTCGAGTAGATGCTGTGCGAAGCGTAGCCAGGTACAGCTACAAAGCAATGTCGAGACGTATCTAGAACGATGTCTTGGCCGATTGAGGCCAAGTGTAGCTTCCGCACTTTCCGCAATCACTCGGAGACAAAGCGTACAAAAGCACCCAAGTCGAGCCGCCAAAATTCCAAATCATGTCTTCCGCTTGGCGACATTGTTGCGGGTCCAAACCTTGTTTCCGCAATCATTCCGTCGATTGAAGGGTTCGGCGAGTGAAACTGGCTCCTCACTGCTCGTGATGAGGAAGTTGACACAAGCACACACGCACACACGCACACAACCCCACATCGCAGCCTGAGCTCAAACCGAGAAAGACTAGAAATACATGCATTCAAAAAGTGATGGGAGCGTGACAGGTGCCGACCGAAGGGAAGCTGGTTGACCATGATGACTAGCTTAGTTGGGAGAAGGGGGCGACGGTGAAGCTGGTTCAGTCGTGGGAATGTCGATGATCGAGCGTTCGTGCTGATCAATTTGCTGATTGACTGTCTCGACATTGTTCCACCAGAATCGCGTCACTCTGCGAATCCCATCTTGTGCTTGTGCGATGGCTTCACTCGCTGCTTGTCCTCCCTGCGTACGAGCAGCCTGGATCACGCTGCTGGCCTGCTGTGGCCCAAGAGATGCCGCCTCTGCCTTGTTGCTGCTCCTGCTATGTCTCCATCTTTTGGAGACGTCGAGCAGTCCGTCGTCCTCCATCATGACGGTCCTCGACACATCCGCGAGATCTGTGACGTGCATAAGGTTTTGCAAGCTGAGCTGAGTAGCTTCGAGGTGATGCATGGTCTGCTCGAAGCTTCCGGTGATTTTTGGAGCTGGAAAGAGATAGATGACGAAGACGAGCGAGAGGAAGACGAGTTGTCGAATGATGTGCAGGTTGGTGTGCCAGTGATTGAGGCGAGACGAGTCACCGGTGACCTGTCCGAAGTCAAACATGATGAGCAGCTCGGTAGCTAGCAAACCTAAAAGCATGACGAGCGCGGGTGATCTCCAAGTGCTCCTGTCAGCTTCGTGCTTGCTTGCTTGCTGTGGTGCCTGAGATTGCAAGGAAGTGCGGGAAGAAAACCTTAATAGGCTGGCTGCTTGGCGGATAGCGACAGCAACGGAATCATCTGGATGAGTGGTGAGCAAGCCCAGCGCTAGGATTCGCCAAGCGTATGCTCCGAACAAGAACGGGACGGCATACCAGAAGTAGTCGTCTGCTGATCTGCAGAAAGTGCACTCGAGCAAAGGTGACGGACCAAGTAGGAGATACACTCGCCTGCCTTCGTAGCTCGTGAGTCTAGCGACCAGAGCTTGCAACTCGGCGAGCTTGGCCTGCGTGTGATAACCGATCGGAAGCAAATGGGGTGCTCCGTTGATGAGGTCCCGCAGCGTTGTCGTCGGTATTGTGATTGGCGCGTCATATGCCAAAAAGAGGTCGGGCTTGTAGCCGCCTCTGAACATCTCGATGTGGAAAGCAGTGTCCTCTGCCTCTACAGCTTCTGGTACTCTGCTGGAGGCGTTGACCAGCATGTAGATCGCATTGCGTATGCCTTCGACAGTGGAGGCGGGTATGAAGATATCAAGCCCATAGCGTACGGGAATGAGGTTGCGGACGCAGACCAGGACTAGGAAGAGTGCGGTGATGGACACCACCCCGGCGAAAGGAGTGGCAAACGGCGTAAGTCGAGCTGATGACAGGAAAATTGGTCGCGGAGGCTGTGCTGGTTGATCCTGTCGTGACCTTCGTGTCGTGTGATAGAGTCGTTGAGCTTGGCGGATGATTGGCGGCACTATCACCATGCCCAACACGAGGTAGGTAGACATGCCTGTCTACTGTCACGTCCGTTCGCCGAGCGAGCGAAGCTCAGGAAGGGAGAATCTGCGTGGGACACGTTTCGCGAGATAAGGTGATTGACGAACTCTGTCGAGGCTGAAGCGCCACCATGGGCCGTGAGTACAAGGAAGCGAATGCAGAGAATGAAAGCAGCCTCAAGAAGATGCATCTCCAGTGTTGGTCTCAGCTGTCCGCCTTCCGAATTGCCGGCCAGCGCGTGCTTTATACAAGACACAATAACTCTAACATATTGACCTCGAAAAATTGAGCGCCGCGCATGAAATCCGAAGCGCATGCGCTGAGCGGAGAAACCTGTCAAAAAGTGACATGTCCCGTTCAGCGAGGCTTCCTGACTTCTCCTCTCTTGTCAATGCCAGAGTTCTCTCCTGTCGAGCATTCTGATTTTCAACTCTACGAGACAGCGTAGGAGACAAGCCTTCCTCATTCGGGATGCAAGCCACCAAGCCTGCTTCCAGCTTTCGAATAAGGCTGTGGGGAGGGTAGATTCTACTTGACCCCCAGCCAAGGCTTCCACAAAATGAGGCTAAACGCAGAGAGCAGCGTCGACGACCGCAATTCCTGGAATGCATCGTGGTCGACCGTGAGCTCTCGAGCTAGCTGGTCCCGAAGCGAATCACTCATGGAGGGATCTCTCGTGCCTTGGAGGCACCTTCGACATCAAAGTCATCCTCGTCTCGCTCTTTCCTTCCTTCCCTTCTTTCTCCATCAAAGGCCCGGCGCCTTCCATCACTATTCTGTTTCTCTCATTACCTCTTGACTTTTCTTCTCGCCTACTGGGCTACAGCGAGGACAGCGTCTTTGCTTTCATTCTTTCATTTCTTTTCACGATTCGGATTTGGACATCAACACGGCTTCAGGAAAGTCGTCGCGGAGGAAAGGGATTCACCACCTCGAGGATCACAACGGCACAATGCCAGGTATCAGAGCGAAGAAGCCCAAGGGAGAGAACCGACCCGAGCCTGGATCTTCGATGAGGGACGTCAAGCAGTCAAAGGGCAAGCGAAGGGAGGTCGAAGTTGATCACACAAGGCAACGAAGAGATCGCATCCAAAGCTCTGCACCCATTTACTCTGACATGATCATGCCCAACGCGGACTCAATATGGACCATTGGCGATCAAGAAGAACCATCGTTGGAGCAGCTATATGCAAGGGCCGACAGCTTCCACCCTCCTTCCATCCCGCCATTGACCAGCTCAAGCTCTGCTAGCTCCTCTTCATCTTCGAGCATGTCTTCGGCGACACCGACAAAAGCGACCAATCCGATGGCTGACATCCGTCACAACATACCTGTGCTTCTGTGCATCGTAGTCGGCGCCGTGGTGGTTGCTGCTACTCTGTCAGTCGGTCTGGCTTGGATTTTGCGTCTCGTCTGCTGCGCGAGCGAGCGCAAAGCTAGGAGGAAACGCAAGCTCGATCGTTCTACTTGGAGTCCCTCCGCCCTCGCACCTAAGAATGGCAACGAGCAGGACAATCCTCGCAATTCTCTCGACAGCGTGAAGGGCGACGACGACGATCTCGAAGCCAAAGATGCCAAGATCGACGCGCTCTTCTCTGAAGACAAAGCTGAGCATCTCGGCGGGACGGTGCCAGTGCTGTCGTACGCCGATCATGGCAAGTCACAAGAAGCTCCGAAGAGCACCTGGAACGGCAAAGGTTGGACGCTCTTCGACCCGCCTGTAGCCTCCGTGCAGCAGCCCGAGCCTGCTGCCATCAATCCTACCTCCGCGGGCGCGCGAGGCGGCAATTACGGTGCTGCGAGGGAAGAGCTAGCCGACCGGGATGTCGGAGGCTTCATCTGGCCTGCTTCAGTCCACAGGCAGCCGAGCTTCATCGAGAGACTCGTGCAGAGGCATCATCAAGCATCAGAGCTGCCCACCACCGCTTCACTTCCCTACCCGTTCCAGGCGAAGGTACCTCAGCCAGCATCTCGCATGGCGAGCCTGGGAGGAGTCGCCAACCGAGCGGTCATGAACATGCTTCCTGTAACCCTGCGCAATGCTGCAACTACTGCATCGAGGCAGCGAGCGACAAGGAAGCGCTACCACGATATGCAGCCTTACCTCGATAGCGATTTCGAAGGCACGATCGGAGGCAAGGACCGAGAGCTGCCCATGGCTCGTCGACTCCGTCGTACTGAGGATAGATTCGCTGTCGACTGGACTACAGAGGAAGAGTCCAATTCTCCGCTGCACAAACAGCCTGATAACAGCCTATCTTTTCCCCGTGTCCATCGGGTGATGGTTCCAACCCCAGTGCTCGATGCGACACCAATGATTGACCTTGAGTGCAAGGCTCCGAAAGCTGCCGTCGAGTGTACTCCCGGTCTTGCCGGCGTCGGCGCTGTCTGGTCTCGCAGAGGCTCACAGCAGTCTTTGCTCGCTGTAGCACAAGTACCCGCCATCGTCAAAACTCCAGCTGCGGCAGCACAGTTGCCCAAAGTCATCGAGCCCAACCGAGCATCTCTACTTCCCTTCCCGACACTGGAAGGAGATCGACAAACGCGATTGCTCGGTAGCGTCGGACGCTGGCTTGGCAAAGTCAACGATGCTGGCGAGATCGCAGACCCTTATACTGCTCTTTCGCCCCGACCTGACCGGAGGCTCACCAAGAACGGCAGTCTGCGCAGCGACTATACATCAACCACTTTGGCTGACTCTGCTATGTCCAACTCAGAGACGCAAGTGTCCGGTAAGGCTGAGCGCTTGCTGCAGAGAGTCGACGCGGCGCAGATTGAGCACGATAGGCAGCAGCGACATCTCTTGCGCAAGGCGCGCATGTTCGCGCCTGCCTCCGCGGCCGACGTCGTTCCTCAGCAGATTGACTTGGGGAAACCGGCCAAGGTGGAGGACCCTGCTGAGAACATTAGCCGAGCGCCCAGCATTCGACCTCAGTTCTTCGCCACAACCGACCTCAAGAGCTGGCTAGACCCAAGCAAGGTGTCTACTACGCACGGATTCAAGGTGCTGGAGGAGCAGGACGCAGTCAGCAGCGTCGCCGGCGCTGACCCCTTTGCTTCGGATGTCGAGGTGAAGCAGGCTACTATTGCTGCTGTTAGACCCAAGCTGCGATCCTCTAGCTCCAACCAACGTCTCCGTGCGTCCTCCATTGCAAGCCCCCGATCGAATGTCCGAGATGCCAGCCGAAAGAAGCGCGAAGCTCGCCGACAGCTCACCACTGGTCTCGTCAAGAAGCGCAGCTACGACGTGCTGCTTCCATCTGCTTGTCAAAGCTCGGCTGCTATCACTGCTGTCTCATCCGTCTTTGACGAGGCTTTCGCTGCGCAGCTGACCAAGGCGGCCAGGAGGAAGACCGTCGCAGCTAATGTCGATGCTAAGGCAAAGGCCAAAGCGGAAGCTGATGCGGCTGTGAGGGATGCTTGGAGGCGACGCAAGATGCTTTCCATCAGCTCGCACGGCAGCCAGCGCAGTCGCGCCACTCCAACTAATGCCACTTCTTCAGAGCGGGCTGGAGCGTTGCTCAGTCGTGAGGAGAGCATGCGTTCGCAGCCAAGTATCTACTCTGACTTGACTGCGCCTTCAGACTACCAGTTCCAAGCCCCGCTTCTGTCGGACCCCACAAGAGTCGGAATGCTGACCAGCAGTGGATCAAGCACGGCCGATCTGACGTCTGATGGGCAGCGAGAGGCGGAGGATGAGGCCATGGAGGTGCTGAATCAGGCAACAGAGCAAAGGAAGAGGGAGGAGGAGAAGGCAATGAAGAAGCAGCTCAAGAAGGAGGCCAAGAAGGAACAGAGGCGTGCTGAGCGTCGCCAAGCTAGAGAAGCCGCTGCTGCTGATGAAGCGCAGAAGGCCAATTCAGCTCGTTCGGCTGTGCCGTCGATCGCGGCTGGTCCTGCTCGCGACTCCCTTGCTTCGCCATATCCCGTCAAGGAGGTCAAGGGCCGTGCTGTCAGTGCTACTTTCGGCTCTCGGGATCCTCAGCGGTTCGCAGTGCCAACTGCCAGACCCGATAGGACAGACGCAGATGCATTTGCTCAACAGCGAGATGTCCGACGCATCATCAAGAAGCAGCGATCTATCTCGCTGGGGATGGCAAGAAGCCAATTCATGGCCGATGCAGACGCTGTCTCTGACGTACAGATTCCAGACTCACCTTGGACCTCGAGCGACTCCGACATTAGCGTCCGCCGCTGGGGTGAGCCTCGACGAGACGACTCCCTCCGCTTCCAAGGACGTGGCTCTAGACACCAACACTCTGGCTCAGTTCCTTCAACTATGCCAGAGAGCCGCAGATCGACATCAAAGCAAGCACGTACCAACAGCTACTATTACGGCATGGGTGCGGAAGGTGATCTCAGGGATTTCCGCTGATATGTGAGCTCGTTGCATGCGAGGGAGGAGGTAAAGCAATCAAATTCAATCATATCATTCACTTCAAACGATACTATTTGTGCAAGCGCTGTCTGTGATGATGCGAGAGGAGAAAAGGACGGGTGCAAGCTTCAAGAGGCGCTAGATTCTGCGAGCATTAGCGTCGCTCAAATCTCGATCCGATCTGGGCCAGATCTCGAACATCCCGAAACCGTCTCAGCCTTAGATCAGCATCTTGCTTCCCAACAATGCTGATCAGGTCATCGTAATTCGCCTGCATCCAATCGGCTAGGTCTGTGAAGACATTGTTGTGTTTGACTCGAATCTCCTTTGTCTGAGACCGCACGATGTTGGGATGGAAAGAGTTGAGCAACATCGACTTGGTGGCTGAATCCAACCTGCGGAGGAGGGAGGAAAGGTCGTCATCTGCCATGGTCGAACGGGTTTGTCAGTACCCGGCCAGGATAAGAAGATGGTCGGGGAGCAGGGGAGACTTACCCGAACTCCACGCAGGCGTGCCGAATCGCTTGAGCTTGCGAATGGTGTGAATGATGGATTCTGGATACTCGCCGAGGAGGAGCGGGTTGCGTGGTCGAGGGTATTCGGAGAGGTCGAACATGTAGTTGGCTCGATACTGGTCGAGGTTGGTGGGGGTGCCGAAGAGGCGGTAGCGAGATTCGGCTTCCGCTGGGTCTTCGTAAGCGATGACGCTGCCGAGGAACAGCACCATCACCGTTATGGCCGCCAGGCTGAGGAATCGGATGAGGCCCAACTTCATCGTCGTCGTCTTCTGCAGGCTCTCCTATGAATGGTAGTGATAGAGACTAGCTGCGGATGCAACCTTATAGGTCTGAGCTGGCCTTTATGCGACGGACACGAGGCTACCTTTCCGGTATCGGCTGGAGCTCCTTGCATCCGATGCCTAAAACGGAATCGGATCCCTCGTCAGGGGTACAAGTACACCGGTGGTAGGTGTGGAGACCCTCCGAGATGAAGCAGAACGTGGCGACATACCGTACGTCCTCCGAAGCTTCAGCAGGGCTTCTCGTTAGCCTGAGCTTGACACACACGACAAGGAGAGGCAGGCTCATTTCATATCAGATTCTATCGTGCACTTTGAGGGTCCCACGACCTCAGACTGAACATTATGAGCAAATTGCTTCTGACGTCGTTCACCGAATTTGTTGACATGTTCTAGCACCCTCACGTCATGTGGCTATCAACGACGAGGTAGAAGGGTAGAAATCTCAGCCAAGTGTCGCGCCCATCCATACCTATGAGCATAGATCGCACCCGCTCCGGGCTCGAAGGCACTATCGACCTCAGCCTGATGTCCCCTGAGCCAAGACGTCAATCTTGAGAGCTCGTCCATGTGCTGCCTCCGGACCTCCATTGGCTGGCTCTCGACGTTGCCTGGGTGGGA
This sequence comes from Pseudozyma thailandica, assembly GCA_023212835.1. NCBI lineage: Eukaryota > Fungi > Basidiomycota > Ustilaginomycetes > Ustilaginales > Ustilaginaceae > Pseudozyma > Pseudozyma thailandica. The sequence continues at coordinate 369,665 of JALCCH010000018.1, forward strand.
CGATCCTAGAATCAAGCGCTTGTTGGCGTCGTCTAAACCGCTGAGGAGGTCCTTGACTTGATCATCTATTCGTAATGCCAAAAGAGGAGCGTGAATGAAGCATTTGCTCTTGTCCAGAAGCATTCATCTCAGTAAGCAACTTACTCACTTGCGTTCCAGCTGGGTTTACCATAATTAACGAGCCTGTCAATCTGATTGGAGATGCCCTCAGGATACCGAGAGAGCACGACTGGATTTTGAGGCGCGGGGTACCTGTCCAGGTCGAAGAAGAAGGCCGCTCGGTAGCGTCCCCTGTTCTGTTCTTGAAGGCTGCCAGCTTCCACAGGATCGCGGAGAGCATCAAGGCTGTGACCGAGCTGCGCCAAGGCCGAGGGGAGTAGAAGCACGCTGAACGAAACCAGTGCACGGATGAAGCTGCTCTTCATTCTTTATTGAGCGATGAGGTCAAGAGATGATTGGTGAAAAGTACGAAGGCACGTATTGATGTGAGAAGATCGAAATAACTCGCGTCAGAAGCTTCTTGGCGATCTCTAGTGAAGCAGAGTCTTTTCATAGTGCTGCATTTGCGTGGCTAGGACAGGATCGCGAGAAGAGTGACACATCGACATCGCATAGAGGCTCAACTCTGCAAAGGACGTAGAGTCGAAGATTATTCAATGTAGATAAGGAACAAGGCAACTTCCGTCGATAAAGTGATGATTGCGGAAGCGAATGCTACGCACACCAAGTTGCCAAGACAAGTGGCGTCTCTGGTGGGAATGAGATGTCAAGTTGCTATGATCATGTCTTGTTGCGTTCGAAAATCGCTTACGAAAGACAGCAAGCACCAGAGATACTCTCACACGACCTTCTCATTACCTACCACCTCGCTCTCACCGACTACCAAAGGCAATAGGCCAGTGGGACAAATCTTCGAAATTGAACATTGTTGCATTGCGGAGTCTCTGAAGAGGAGACGGTCACACATGAGGCAAGTGGGCGGATAAAGTTGCAAGCAAAGAGGTTCTGCTGAATCGTGAGAAAAACTTCTTCCCAGCGCTGTGACCCAAGGCGTTATCGATGTCTGCCTGATGTGCTCGAATCCACGTCATGATTCTAGCGGACTCGACGGCGTGCTGAAAACGGATCGACTTGGGCTGCGATTCGACAACTTCGGGATGAAGATACTTGTCCGCGAACTCCTCATCGAGCGCCCCGAGATGCTTAAGGACATCCTTGAGCTGGTCATCTACAGCAGCAAGAAACCAGGAATGTTGCTGAGATCAGCATCTATGATTCAACCAGCAAACATCTCGGATGAGAAGTGACGCGAATGACGGCTCACCTGGGTGCCAACGATCAGTGCCAAAGGTTTCGAGCCTCCTGATAGCGCTTTTCATGTGGACGGGATATTTGGTAAGAAGCTGCCTTTCTCCAGGTGTTGGGCGTCCACTGAATCGATCGGTGTAAGCGCTACGATAGACAGCCTTCTGTGCCCGTATTTCAGCGTTCTGGTCGACACGTTCGGCCTCGTGTAGGGCTCGAAGGGCTTGGGCGCTGAATGCAAGCAATACGGATACCGACAGGATCACAGGGGAGATGAAGCTGAGGAACTTCATGGCTAGAGGTGATGGTGTGGCTGAATACGTTTTAAAGGCGGCGGGGGCGTTTGGTATGATAATGCGATGGTTGGCGGAGGACAGGAAGTGCTGATCTTCGATGGCGCAGCGTAACGAGAGGAGGAAACAGCGTGACTGCTATCTAAAAAGTTCGAGGTCCAATTTCGAGTTTGAAGCAGCTGTAGAGCTAATACAATTCAGCAAGGAACAGAGGAGAAACGATGCAATCTGTGCTGGAAGGCTGGATCCAACGAAGGGTGTGAAGTGACGCATGCTTGATGCCCGCGGAGGCCGGAGCCACTCACGTGTACATAGTTGGTAAGCCGAGAGGTCGTATGGCGTGAACGTTCATGGAAAGTGACAACCGAGGTGGGAACGATGGCATGACCAAGAGTCCGGTCCATGCATAAATGCCCTTGAAAAGCGAAGTGAGATCTGTCCCACAATCCCGGTTTCGGGGGACGTCAAAGGGATGGCCGGCCGGCGACCTTACGATCACATAGTTACGCCGGAAAAACACGTCACCACCACTTCATTTGCGATGCGTTGGACATTTCTGCATCATACATCTCCGGCATGGGTGTGAAGTAGCGATTGGAAGGGGGCTTGAATCGCTCTCCATGGAAGATCCTGAGAAGAATACAGTAGAGATCGCGAGAGAAGCGGATGATCTCTGGATTGTAGACCTTGCAGACCTTGCATGACCTGAAGAAGAATGCGTCGTCGTGCGGTGCGAGCCTGAGCGTATGCTCTGCATAGATGTTTTGGATCGCGCGAATGATTCGAAGACGCTGCTTGAGCTGCTCAGGAGAATGGTCGAGTACATGATCTGGGTGAAGAACTGTGCAGAGGTCTCTTCGCAGCATCTCTGATAGTGCGCTGAAATCGAATCGGATCGCTTCTGCGCGTCGAATTCGTTTCAAGCATGTGACGGAGCAGAACGGTCGATCAATACGTCTTTTCCAGATGGGAAAGATGAGCGGATCCGGTAGCGACTTACGGAGAAGGATCTTGAAAGGCGGTCGGGGGAGCTTCTCTTTGCCTTGCGATGTGACGGTCTTGAACTGCGAAAGCGGGTCGCCTTGGACGGGCATCACTTGATAGTCAAGAAGGCAGAACGTGTCGATGATATTGAGATACTCATCTTCAAAGTAGATGAAATTCTCGTGATCGAGATCGTCATCATTGTCATCGCCGTCGTCACCACGACGTCGGTCGATTTTGGATTGGGGAAGAGTTCGCAAGTAGCGCAGTGTTGCGTCGGAGCTTCTGAGGAAGACACGGCCCGGCAATATCCTCGAAAACACGCTTGTGATGCAAAACCTATGATCGACTTCATCGCGAGTCTCGACGGAAAGATCAATCTTCTCGCCGCATCTTGAGATGATCTGACTTTTTGGCTGAGCTTGATAGACTGTGCTGAAGGACGGGAACATGGTAAGCGTCGAAAACGAGGGAGAAGCTGGACGAGATGGCTGAAGTTTGTGTCTTGAAGGACTGAGGAGCACAATGTGGTTGGAGGTCAAGAGATAAGCGCACTTCGCCAATAGAGTGAGACGCAGTGAGATGATGAGCTCGAAGACACGGCTGCACCTCGATGAAAGGGCTGAGCTGCACGCGTCGCCAGGCGCTTTTCCCTTTCTTCTCAAAAGCTCGGCCAAAGGATGGCTCGGGCAGCACCGCACAGACCTCTTGCTAAGCTTCTCAAGTCACGGCTGGTCCGAGCACGGAAACGTGAGCCGATGGCAACAATGCCGCTTCTTTCGACACGGTGGGACTCGTGATGCATCAAAATGTGATTGTGGAAGTGGGCTCGAGAATCCACTTTGCAATGTCACACTAATGGCTGCCATCGACGCGAAGCGACCAAGCGACTCGAACTTGCAAAGCTGAAGATGCGAAAGGCTCATCGAACCCTCACTGCACGTCGTTGCAACTTCGCCCTACAATGTCTTCATCAGCGCACAGCTACAGTACAGTATCATGAAGCCAAGAATTGAGATAACTTGTATCTGCCGTCGAAACACGGTGACAATATGATCCAAGCTTAGACTGACGGCGAAGCATGCAGGTCGTAGAAAATGGTGGGTTTGAGAAAAAAACCGTACGGCCCAGAGTCACGTCTGCAGCAGCAGAGAAGCAACGCTGTTCAGGGTCTCGTTAGGAAAGAGTGAGTCTAGTGAGTCTAGGCATTTCAGCAGTCTAGCGTCAACCTCCACAGCCAACATCACTTTGCGACTTTTTTTTTCCGTGTCCCGCACTTTTTTGTGATTTTTGCCATTTCTTCCTGCGTTGCGCTCGTGTCTTCTCTGACAAATGTGATTTCACAAGGCCACTTCTGTCATCACCCCACACTACCTTCGCTCGTCAAGGTTCGGCTGTACAGTTCATTATCGTTGCAGCCAGCACAACTACTTTTGGCCTTAGCGGTACCTGGATAAGTGCTGCGATACTGCATCGGACATCCGACATCTCTTGCTCTGCTTCTGCTTCGGATCCGTCTGACTTCGCCCTCGTTTACATATAGACAACCCTTCTTCTCACAGCGCGGCAGATCCGACACCAGACATTTCGTTGGGTTGCGCATGGAAGTCCGCTTGTCGGCAGCTGCGAACAACGAATGTGGTGGTCACGTCTGCCCATCCTAACAGCATCTCGCACTTCACATAGAGCCGCCACCTCGTCGCTCAACAGCACCACATCGCCTCAGCTGCGCAGCTTTCGCACTTCTGCCTCGCTATTCTTATCACCTTCTCGGTATACAGCTATGCTGGCCGATCTCCGCGTGCTGCACGTGCCGTCTTCCGACACCAATGTGCTGCCGCCAGTCATCCTCCAACTTGGCGCAGACCGATACCTCTTCAATGTCGGAGAAGGCACTTCGAGATCCTCTACTCAGCGCAAAGCCAATCTCAGCAAGGTCTCCAACATCTTCGTCTCACGAGTAGGATGGGAGGCTATCGGAGGCTTGCCAGGTGTCCTCATGTCGATGGCTGATGGTCAGCGTGCATCCGAGTCGCTACATGGTCCAGATGGTCTTCGATACGCTCTCGCAACCATGCGCACTTATGCCAAGCGCGATGTCATGAAGCTCGACATAAATGAGATTCCCATTCGAGCTGGCTCCTCTTCTATCGCTTCATCATCGCCAGTCAGCGACGACAATCTCGCCATCTTCGCTGTTCCCCTCTACCCCGCCAACGCTTCGCAGCGAGCCGTAAAGAAGCCTAAACTCGACAATGAGCGTCTCTCTGTTCCCTCCGAAGCGACTCTTCAAAAAGTTGATGAGCTCTGGCGTCGGCCATATTTCAATCCTTCTGGCCTTGAAGGAGAGGAGGCGCAGGCATGGGTCCATCTCGTAGCAAACAGTATCTTCAACGACTCACTTCTTCGCAGGCGTCAACAGCAGCAAGCAGAGGCAGCAGCCCAGCCAGTAGACTCAAACAAGCTCGTTTCCTCAGTTGACGACGTCGAGATGGATGACGCTGAAGCATCACACGCTCCTCCTTCGCCTCGCTCTCGGAAAGCCTCGCCGTGGCGTCCGCCACTTTCGCCTGCGTTCGTCACTCGTCCGCTACCATCCCCGCAGGCAGACACCCGCAATCTCTCAGCAGAGCTCAGCGATCCTGCCGAGGGCGGTCAAGCACCTGTCCTTGCTTTCATCTGCGAAGCACATCCACAGAGAGGCAAATTTGACCCAGTCAAGGCCAACGAAGCCGGTGTTCCACCAGGTCCGCATTTTGCCGCACTGACAAAGGGTGAGGATGTCACGCTAAAGCGACCTAGAGTTTGGGCCAGCATGCCGACCGATGAAAGGAAGAAGTGGATCCAGACTCAACGTGGTGGTGGTGCTGGCAAGCCAAAGCCAAACGGCAAACAGAATGGAAAGGCAAAGGTCAAGGACGCACAGGACTCGACGCCCCCTGCATGGAGCGACTTGGAAGAGGTGCTTGTCAAGTCGACCGACGTCGTGGGCCAGTCGCGTGCTGGTGCCGTCGTGTTTCACATCTACTTGCCATCCCTTGCCTACATTGACGATTTGCTCAACGACAAAGCAGCCTCCAGCTTCGCGCCATACACTACGGATTCCAATCAGGGTCTCGGCAGGGAACAGTCGCGAACACCGCACGCTATCGTACACGCCGTTCCTCTCGATGTGCTTCGGGACGCACGCTATCAGAAGTGGATGCGCCAGTTCGGACCAGATTGCCACCATGTCATTGCCAATTACGATGTCTGCGCCAACAAGCTCATGTTTCCTTCCAGCGCCACTATCCCACTGCGCCTGTCCAAGCTCGACGATGTCATGTTCAAGGTGCCTCAGTATCAGCTTCAGCCTCGTGTTGACCTCGCCGACCTCGCCAAGGACGCGGCCGGCGACTTCCCGCTCAAGCTTGTTGCGGCCGAAGCGGATCAGGTCATACCGCTGCACCCTCGAGGCGAGCCAAAGCGCTACAATTCGGGCGCACCTGACTTTGACTGGCCTGTGCAGTCGGAAGAGGCTGAGAAGTTTGCAGCCTTCGAGACGGAGGTGGTAGACGAGACCGAACAGCAAGCCCAGCAGATTGCGAAGGCTAAGGCCAAAAACGCTGCCAAGTCCCAGAAAGCTGCAGCCACTGGCCAAGCCGGCGATCAGGATATATCGATGGACGAAGTTGGGGCAGTTCGCAATATGCGTTTGAAGGAGGCGCGCAAGAAGGCATGGGACGACTACCTGGACGTGGTCAAGAAGATCAAAGCCGACCCTGCGGCAAGTCAAAGTGGAGTCTCTCCCGAGAAAGACGTGCTGGTGACGACACTTGGCACGGGCTCAGCAGCGCCAAGCAAGTACCGCAACGTTATCTCGACCTTGATTCAGACACCTTCATCGGGCAACATCCTGCTCGATGCTGGCGAGTCGACATACGGTCTTCTTCGCCGCAAGTTTGGCTGTAAGCGCGACGGCACCGCGGCCGAGAGTGGAGCGCTGGTGGACCAAGATGTCGACGACATTCTTCGCGAGATGCGCGTGCTCTTCATCAGTCACATCCATGCGGACCATCACATCGGACTCATCCGTCTGCTTGTAGAGCGAAGGAAGCTCCAGCCACGACCAGACAAGCCGCTCTACTTGGTCGGTACTGGCTTTGTTCACAATTACCTCGAGGAGTACGAGCAGATCGAGAAGGTGGGGCTGGATGAAGATGTGATTCTCGTTCTCAATGATCATCTCGATCACAGGACTGGCGTTGATCCCAACCCTCAGGCGAATGGAGCTAATGCTGCTGCGATCTCGAACGGCAACAAGCGAGACGAACGCACTCGACAGGATCACATCGCGCACGTTGAAGCCATCAAGAACCTCACCGGGCTTTCGCACATTCACACTGCTCGGGTCGACCACCGAGGCGCGCATTGCTATGGACTTGTGGTTCGTCACGCTGCCGAAAACTGGTCCGTCGCTTACTCTGGTGACACCCGACCGGCTCCAGAACTCGTCGCCGCCGGTAAGGACTGTACGCTCCTGATTCATGAAGCCACTCTGGAAGACAGCGAGCTCGAGATGGCCATCGGCAAAGGGCACTCGACCTTCGGCGAAGCGATTCGAGTGGGACACGAGATGGGGGCAAGCAATCTTCTGCTGACGCACTTTTCGCAGCGATACCCCAAGATGGCGAGATCTTCGTTGTTTGCGTTGAGCGACACTGGGGAGGGAAAGAACGTGCCGATTGCGTTGGCGTTTGATATGGTGACGTATGCGTTGAGTCAGTTTAGCAAGATCCAGAGTTATACGCGTGCGATGGAGGCGCTGTTTGCGGCTGATACCGAGGGCGAGGATGATGGACAGTCCGTGGCGGCTGAAGCGGTGATTGATGGTGGTGGTGGTGTTGGTGGTGGTGGTGGTGGTGCGTCAGGCAAGGAATCTGACAAGCGGGGTCAGGGTGAGTCGAATGGATCAAAGAAGAGTTCGGCTGTTGCAGCTGCTACTTCTCTTGGTGTTGTTGTGTCTGCTAATGGCGAGGTTCAAGAGGAGACGAAGCAGGATGGGACCAAGAAAGACAGTTAGTACCAAGATCCTCGTTGACTAGAGCACTGATTCTTTGTCAATGCTAACATTTTTCAGTCTTCTTGCTTTCTTCTCTGTGCAGTGAATTCGGACTCGAGCGAGTTAGGTGGGGAAGAAAAGTACGTGCGCAAAGGGATGAAGCCGTGTGAATGGCGTTACATCGGACTGGGTCTGTCGGCATCTCTGTCGGCTTCTACGCTTCCGAGTATCCTGCCGACTTTTGTTCTGGACTTGGTGCACACTGCGCAAACGAGCACAATGGGCCACATAGGCGGGGCTTACAACGTCGACATTCTCGCCACCCACCCTTCCAGCACTGACGATGGCAAGAGCTGCAACGCCATACTGCGAGTCGAAACCCAACACGCCCAAGACTTGATCACATGCCTAACCATGCTACCTCCACCGCTAATTCAAGACACTCGATTACGCCTCAAAATCGTAGGCCCAACCACCACCATCCAAACCTGCACAAACTTACTCCCCTAAACCCCCCCCCCCCCCCCCCCCCCCCCCCCCCCCCCCCCCCCCCCCCCCCCCCCCCCCCCCCACCCCCCCACCACCCCCCCCCACGACAAACCACCCCCA